>OY282644.1:78031259-78631259 GCA_958299015.1 Tetanocera ferruginea
AAACGTTTGCACAAAGTTAATATACCCTGACCTTTCAGGTTTAGGGTATAAAAATAAAAATAAAATTTAAAATAAAAATAAAAATAAAAATTAAAAATATAAATAAAAATAAAAATAATTATAAAAATATAAATAAAAAAAAGTGAAAAAAAATGAAAATTAAAACAAAATAAAAATAAAAATAAAATAAAAATAAAAATAAAAATAAAAATAAAAATAAAAATAAAAATAAAAATGAAAATAAAAATAAAAATAAAAATACAAATAAAAATAAAAATATAAATAAAAATAAAACTAAAAATAAAAATAAAAATTAAAATAAAAATAAAAATAAAAAAAAAAATAAAAATAAAAATAAAAATAAAAATAACAATAAAAATAAAAATAAAAATAAAAATAAAAATAAAAATAAAAATAAAAATAAAAATAAAAATAAAATAACAATAAAAATAAAATGTTTTCAAAAATATAAAAATTTATTGAAAAAACACTTTTTTAATTAGGTAAAATATTAGACAAA
Source organism: Tetanocera ferruginea (assembly GCA_958299015.1). NCBI lineage: Eukaryota > Metazoa > Arthropoda > Insecta > Diptera > Sciomyzidae > Tetanocera > Tetanocera ferruginea. The sequence goes on from OY282644.1 coordinate 78,031,780, forward strand.
ATGCCCCTTTGCTTATATAATTCCCCAGAATTACATTCAAAATTTCATAAGTTGGTCACTTTAATGGGTTAAAGGAATATTTTTTTTCAAATAGGAGTGATTTCTTCACTTAAAAGAGGTAAGCGTAGGATCTCATCTTATTCGGACACGAGCTGACAGTCAAGCACGTTACAACTTCCACTATCGAGACTACTAAACACTTTTTTATATAAAAATTTACAGTCTTATTTTGGAAATTGTCACAAATAATACAAAAAAGAATGGTAAAATTTTAAAAAATACAAGATTTCAGTAGTGGTGTATTTGACACCACTGAATGTGTCTTCTTTAATTCTTTCATGACAATTGACTACAGTTGATTTTATTTTGAGCTTCATGCATGTATTAAGAGAATTGAAAAGACACATTTTATAAATGAGAGGAAATCTTGAAATTTTTCCTACAATCTTAAAATATTAACACTGACCTTTTAATATGCCTTTCAGAAAAATTAGTTCACAAGATCACTTTTTGTTCAAAACATTAACGTAAAAGCATAAAACTGCTTTCCTCATTTAAAACGCTCACTTTGTTAAATATAGCAATAAATTTAATTTTAATAAACATATTAACAGCTACCGTACGTAAACTTTCAGATATATAAAAACGAAAAATTATTAAAACCAAAAAAACAACCCACAACTAACCATATGTCGCCGAGTCAGTCGATTCGAGTTGAAAATTATGAATGAACCCAATATGTGGCAGCAGTCAGTGGTGACGTATTTACACACGCGGCGGCAACAACATTCAAACTCATTCAACTTTGCGTGAAACTAATCAGCAATTTTTGTTGTATAGCGTTTAGGCCAACGCGCAGTGCACAACATCCGTCCGCACGACTATACAGCTGTAGGTCTGTCTGTATCTAAAGTTGTCCGTCCAACTGCAGTGCACAGGTTTTTTATTTATTTTAGTTTATTTTATATATATTTTTTTTTTTTTTTGGTTTTTTAGTTTTTTCTCAATTGAAATACAAATGGTACAAAATTTGTTAATGTTGCGGACGCAATGTCTGGCAAAACCTGGCGATTGGCGGCCAAGACAAGACTACTCGGCCTGAACAGACCAGACCAGTGGGCACTGCAGGTGACGAAATCTAACCAAAACCTAACAAACCAATAAAAACGAAACAAATTCAAATGATGCACCGCTAGGCATGAATATCACAAAATATAAAAAAAAAAAATATATATTATAGTAAAATTTTAACTAGGTGGAAGTTTGGCGGCAATAAATAACGATTTATTTAGTATTTAGATACATGTCGTTTATTTTCATTTTTTTTATTTTTTTATTTTAATAATTTACGAGTAGGTGGCAGCACGTTCGATTGATTGTTGGCTGCATGAATGGATGCGTTACAACTGGCAGTGTAACGTGCTGTTCCTTGTTGTTGTTGTTGTTGTTGTTAGTAACGATGTTGTTGATTTGACCATAAACATCGTTGATTTTGAAGTTGTTTTGTCTAGTTTTTATTTAATTCTTATGTAAAACTGTTTATTATGGTCTGTTTGCATGGGTTGACTTGACTCAATTTGATTCGACGACGCTGAGGGTTGGCGTGCGACTTTTTCAAGTAGGTAGGCCGTAAAAACAGACAACTGGCGTTTTTAGCGTCGGAAGTACGGTTCACTTGTACGTTACAAATGCAAAACTGAACGAACGTCTGATGAGCGTTTAAAAATTAATTAAATGAATTTGGCGTGACGATTAATAATTAATAATTACACACATTTATGGCGGTTTGCAGCTTAAGAAAGCGATATAAAAACAATGATGTTTAACTGCCAGCGAGCTTATGTGTGCGTATGTGTGTTGATGTACATTTTGTGGCTGTCACTAACGTCGTTTGTTTAAATTACAGCTCAATGAAAACTTAATGCTTTCCTTTCATATCAGTGTCTGGTAGCGTCTTTCGCATCTTTAAGCTACACCCACGCAATTTTTTCCATCACATATGTGCGAGTATGCATATTTGTATAGACAACATAGTTTGTTTACTATTTTGGAGTTGTTTTTCTTTTTTCTTCCATTTTTGTTTTCTCTTTAAAGAAATTTGTGAGCTGTTAACATTCGCAGTTGATGCTAATAACTAATAATGATCAGGAAAGTATTTTGTTTGCAATAAATTTTGCACATTTTTACAGCGGCTCTAACAATGTAACTAACAAATAGTATCTTTGAGATACAATGATGATAAGTTATAACTGGCTAGGGTAATGCTGAAATTTAGTGCTCTGAAGATATGGTCTTAAACATATTCTGTCACTTTTATTCATACAAAAGTTCAGACAGAAGATTTAACAAAATTTTTAAATTTTTCAAATAGTCTGCATTTATTTTTCCTTTAAAACATGCATTTGATAACTTTTTTGCATACAAAACTGAAAACAATCAAAAACGCCTATCATTGATACACTTGGAAAATTAAATCAAACTTTAGTTTTTTATCCCAATTTTTGTCTTTTCAATCGAATTCAATAAATATGGTTCCAAATTTTTTGTAAAATTTAAACTTAATTGCAATCCTCGTACAAAATAAATAACAAACCATATTTTTTATGCATTCGTTCTTTCCAAAATTATGGAATTTTCATTTATTTTAATCATTAAGAATATTACGATATTTTTGAGACCCGTGCGATAGCTGGAAAATTGATAGTAGGTACTTAATAATCTTTCTAGTATATTATTTTTACATCACATATAATGAAAAAAAGTTAAATCTGAAGGACCCTTATATACATACATCTTGAATGGTTTATTTGGATTAGCTCTTGAACTATTTATGAAAAATTACGTAAGCTTGGTACAAAACCACCGTTCACTTACATCATTTAACTGAGGGTAAGTTATGGCCATTGCTCTTAAACTTCATATGGTAGAACATGGAAACTTGCTACAAAACCAGCATCGACTTACATCATCGTACCGGAACAATTAATGAAATTTTTAATTGAAGGCCTCGTGTACATGACTCAGCTCTTGAACTTTATAAAAAATGTTCAGAAAGTCATAATTCACCAACATCAATCTCATCTATCGTATATTTTTTCAGAAAAATAATGAATATCGCAGAAGGAATGTGGCACTAACCATTTACCTTGAATCATTTATATGGCTCGAATATCATTCGATAAAGCATGGTAACTCAGTATCATTCACCATCATTCATTAACATTACCATCGTCTTTACTGAGAATGATTGTGAATATTGAAAAAACGTGCGTTGTTCCTCCCATACTTCTAGAATGGTTTACTTGATTAATTTCTTGAACTTAAAATGATAGAGCACAAAAACCCAGTAAAAATAATGCATTAACTAACAAAATTTTACTGAAGAATTACTGAAGTCATTAAAAAACAAGTAAAGAAAGTCTAAAGTCGGTCTAGGCCGACTATGAAATACCCTAAACCTACTTTTCAAAAACAAAAAATTTTTATTATAAATGATCGTCTCCGTGGGCGGATGAAGCCTATACTTTATATGCATTTAAATGTTGATGAAAAATTTACACATACCAAGTTTTATTCCTGTAGCTCACAGTTAATGCCTTTATTGTGCTTTCGCTATGGGAGGTGGCCGTTTTCATGGACGGATTACTCCAAATTTTGGAACACATCTTAGTTTTGGTATAAAATACATACATACATATATAATTTCTCTATGACAAACATAACCTTATTTATTGAGTTTTAAACTTTTTGGGTTGTATGAGAGGTAGGCGTGTTCGTTGGCGGATGATATCCATTTTTCAAAATAATCTTTGTCTTGTCATAAAAAACTTACGTGCCAAATTTTAGCTCTGTAGATTAAACAGACGCTTATTTATTGCGTTTTCAATTTTTCGGTTGTATGGGAAGTGGGCGTGTTCGTGAGCGGATGACGTCCATTTTTCGAAGACATCTTTATGTTTGTATAAAACCCATACATATCAAATTTTATTGTTGTAGGCTTATTATAAGCTGAGTTATGCAATTTTTAATTTTTGTGTTGTATGGGAGGTAGGTGTATCCGTAAGCGGATGATGTCCATTTTTCAAAACCATCTTTGTTTTGTTATAAAACACATATGTGCCAAATTTTAGCTCTGTAGGTTAAACATAGGCTTATTTATTCCTTTTTCAATTTTTGGGTTATATGGGAGGTGGGCGTGTCCGTTAGCGGATGACGTCCATTTTTCAAAAACATCTTTGTGGTGATATAAAACACACACATACCAAATTTTATTGTTGTAGGCTTATTATGAGCTGAGTTATGCAGTTTTAAATTTTTGCGTTGTATGGGAGGTAGGCGTGTCCGTGGGCGGATTCCAAAAATATTCAATAGTGCAGATCCTTGAGTGCATTTGACCATGTGTACCAAGTTTCATCCAATTATCTTGACTCCTTCTTGTTATCCTGTGTTTACGGACAACACACAGACGGACGGACGGACGGACGGACATAGATAGCTCGACTCACGTGGTGACGCTGATCAAGAATATATATACTTTTCTATACCGGACTCGCTTCGTTCTATGCGTTACAAACGTTTGCACAAAGTTAATATACCCTCAAATTTCAGGTTTAGGGTATAAAAACAGCGTTACACCTTCCAAATCGAATTTTTTTTTTTGATAAAGTTCCGAGTTATATTTGACAAAGCATGGAAACTTGATATAGCTTTCATATTGCTTGATATACCTAATGTTTGATAAAAAACAGTTTCGAAACTAAACAGGACAGAGTATTAAAACTAGGATATAGTCACTATTATCACTATCTCCTACACAGTATATCTCATGCACAGTAATATAAATACAGGGGCGGATCTGGAAAAAATCTTGGGGGGGGTAAATTATCAAAGACACACATTTTCGATTTGAGAAAATTTTGCCTTTTTACAAATAGATAAATTGTACTTTTTTGAATTGAAATTATTGAATTGTTTAAGAACCATTTTTCCCAGACACATACACGCACATTTCCGTATTTATTTATTTCTCCCTTTTTCTGGAATAATATCTCAGCGAAAAGTAAATAAAAACTCTAAATCTAACAAGAGCAGCCCACGTAAAATTGTGAAATTTTTTCGTCTTTGAACGTCGATATCTTCGAAACTGTCGAATATATTGTTATTGAATGTGCAAAAATTGAAAGGTCTAGTATTTCTTCGTTGAAATCAGTCATAGTAAAACAAATCGGTAGATCAATATAATAGATATAGCAATATTATCAGAAAAAAAACTGATTATCATGTTTTTGCCAAAAACTCGAACTGATGGAGAAAAATAGAGTCCATATTTGATATCAGCAGCCAAAATTCATTCGGGATTGTTTATCAAGATCTCTGCACCTTTCATAAATCTTAATTTTGTTACTGACAAAATCATCGCAAAATTATCAATAACTTCGTTAATATTTATTTAAATGTCTCTAAGTATATGCAATAATGCGAGTCCATTCAATCGTTCTCAATTCGAACGGAACCTATTTTTAATCGTCGCAGTATAGAAAAACTTCGCTCAGCTGTTTCTACACTGATAGGAAGCGTGGCAAAGCTAGCAAACGTTATAGAAATTAGTGGAAAAATGTCATTATTACAAAGAGTAAAAACGCCGTTAATATCATTAACATTAGTGTCGCTCTCCTATTTACACTGCCAAATTTTAAGTTCATGAAATAATTGAATTTGAATTAGTTCCTTACTAAAAATGGACTAAAAGTGGCAGTTTTATTTCATGAAAGTCGGTTGTGGTTATTTGGTTGGTTTGTTGCAATTATAATTACTATTACCGCCCTGGGGTCGCAAATTGCCCAATTTTTGTCTGTTTATTTATAGTTGTATAAAATTGTCGGTGCACTCCTTCTCCGCACTCTAATTCATTTAAAAACAGAATTATCAAAATCGGTTGAAAAACACGGGAGAAAATGGTTCTTAACCGTTTTCCCTACGCCTTCCAAACAATTTAGAATTTACTTAAACAACAATAATTGTATGCAACAAATTATTTGCGCAGTTGATACAATTTTAGCAACTTTAACGTAACATTAATTCACTTCAAAACAACCCTGTTATAAAGGGTGTTTTTTAAGAGCTTGCTGATTTGAAATTAAAATAAAACACATGCCAAATTATGAAATAGCCAAAAAAATTTTTATTTGGTAGATCATTTCTTAGCAGTTAACATTTAAATATAATTTCGGGCATATGGCCACCACGACTATTTTGCACAAAGGGCATTCTGGAGGTCCACTTTGCGACCCAAAAGTCTTTGAGGGCGTATTTCAACATCCATATCTTGAAGATTAGGCAACAAAAATTCATTGATCATGGTTCTGTATCGATTTCTATTCACGGTAACGCGTCGTCCTTCCTCATTTTCAGAGACAAATCGATAAATTAACGTTTTCTTCGACACTGGCCTCAACGACAGCAATATTTTCTTCTGTACGCACTCTTTTCATTCTTATTTGGAATCCAAAAGAGTGAATGTAGACCGAAATTTGGTAATTACGTTCTTTATGGTGGTCTCAGACGGACGGTTATGTGCACCGTCTATTTATGGTAAAATTCGTTGGCACATAGGTTGCAAAAAAGTTTGGCAGGTTTTCAGTAAAAATTTAGAAGAATAAAATATTTTAAGTGGCAACTCTTGTCTGCATTGCTCAATTATTACTTGTTACTTGTTACTTGCTCAATTATTTCATAAAAAGGGCATTTTTAAACTAATTGTTAATATTTTGCAAAAATATAATTATTATAAAGCAAAAACTTACGCTGAGGTAGTGACTTCAAGTTTTTTATTTGTAAGAAAATAACGCGTCTTTAAAAATTATTGTTTAAAAAATGGCTGTAAATTTGAGAACATAACGATCTGTTACTTTATTTTCAAGCTCATTTAAAAAAAAAAGCGAAGTTACTACCTTGACGTAGGTGTTTGCTTTACATATAATTATATTTTGGTTTGTCATACAAGCAAAGGTTACAAGGTTACAAGCAAAATGGTCATACTCTTCTCGCATCGCTTCATAAAAACGTCATCTACACGCAAATGACGTCACAAAACAAAAATAAACAAAATTTTTTTTATATACTTTAATAATTGTTGAAATCAAATAAAAAACTAGAGTTTAACAATGTCTCTGACCATTTTTTTTTTAGTGTTCTTTCAAAACACGCCTTCGAATCGCTTATGTATACATAAAAGTACCCTTAAGCTGTGGGCATAATTATTTTCTTCAAATAAAGTATGAAAAAAAAAGTATTTGAAAGTTCTTGGGGGGGGTAATTACCCCCTTTACCCCCCCTTGTATCCGCGCCTGTATAAATACAACAATTTGTTCATGTTGAACAAACAAGTGCCTATTTAAAGTGCATGGAACTCTTAGACATAAATAATGCTTAAATTCCCAAGGATAACAATTAAAAATTTATAAAGAGATAATAACAATATCCATAGCAGAAACTGAAGTGTACCATCATGATTTTTTACAAAATTTTTTTGAGAAAACATTCGAAAAATGAAAAGAGAGCTCCTTGTAATATATGTACATATGTATGTTTCTATACCAAAATACACATTTTTAGAGATATATTTAGAAACAATGTTCATGAAACATTAAATTTTATCAAAACTATGTTGAGTATTTTGCTAATATTACATATATTGACATGGTTTTTTTTTTGTGGAAGTCGCCAAAGAAAATGAGTTAGTTATTCAAAAGGTGTCAAAGAAAGTAACCATCTAGATAGAAACTTCAAGTGTTTTATTAACCGTGAATAAAATTTTCCATTTTTTCGGTATAACTGATATAAACATCAAATTTAGTCAACGAAGATGTCGAAAAATTCTTAAATGAAGAAATCTTCTGCCATATGTGAGAATTGAACTTAGACTACCGCATTCTGTGGTCTCGCATGCCATACATTTAGCACGCAGGTCACGGCCGCCATCTTTGACTTTGCCATATTTAAAATACCCCCACATCAAGTTTTTGATATTTTCCTGTCGTCATTTTTTATGACAGATATGGGCAATATTAAAAAATGCTTTTTTATTTCAAACTCAGCGAACAACATTACAAATGCAAGCTATTAAAATATTTTCAGTTTTTATGACGTCACTTTATATGGGAGGTTGAATTTCAAAATCAATGTGAATATTTGAGTTCAAAGCTTTTAATGAACACTTCATGTCATTGGTATAATATTTATGGAATTAAAAGAAATGTTACCGTTTTGCTAAGGTTATTTGTTTGGCAGGCGGTAGGCGTGATTTTCAGCCGATTTGGCTCATTTTTGAACATGATATTTATTTTTAAAAATCTTAAAATTGAAATTCGTGGTGATTCTTCTGAGAAGTATATCGAGGACATATTTTTTAATCTATCTACAAAAACAGAAGTGTACGAAGACCAAAAAAACTGTTTTATTCTCTTGTTAGCAACAGTTTTGAATAAAAAAATTGATATGCAATATTAACAAAAATTGTCTAATAATTACCACAACTTAAAAAGTAACTATATTTCGCGTTGTTATATCTGCTCTGGTAGATAGACAGTCTGATAGATAGACAGTGTATGATAAAATGTGTCGATAGACACTTTGCACTAAACATATAAATGTCTGGAGATCGAATTTGTGATACTGTCGTGAAAACAGATGACTGGAAACACAGTCTATTTCTGGAAACCAACTTTGAAGGGAAGGTACAATAGAGCACTTTATCATAAGGAAACTCCTTCCTTCAATACCCAAGACTATAGACTACATCACGCAAAAGCTTTTCGTCTACAAAAAGTTTGATGTATACGTTTCTTCCAGAAATGGATGGAAGAATGGAAGCTCTCCACCTAGCAATTCCATTGAAATCTACACTGATTGATCAAGATGACAAAGTGGGGGAGGGAGTCTACTCTTGAATCACTGAACATAAATCTTGCCTTTGGGCTCCCTTACCACTACAGTGTCTTCCTCGCGGAAGTAACTGCCATATATGAAGCCGTTACTTGGCTTCAGATGAATGATGCTATCTTTTTGCTATTCAATCCGCTTTGAAAGTGCTGGAATCTGTTAAAATAATATCAAAAATAGTCCTAAGCTGCCGCAGATCTCTAAATGAGATGGCAGAACAGCTAAAAATCTTTCTATGCTGGATCTCCGGACATAGACACTTTCCAGGAAACTTCAAATCATATGAACTCGCTCGAACTGGTACTACCAATACTTTATAGAGAGAAAAGGAAATAACTTGTATACCTCTTGCCAAACGTAAATTACTTACAACTGGGCTATCCTTTAAAAGAATTTGTTTTTTTGTATTGCCATTTTTTAAAAGTGATATCAATTTTTGATAAAAGTAAAAATCTTGAAAATTAAGTCATTTCCAATAAATCATATCTCCGTCATCTATTGCCCTTTTTTTTGTAAAGGGTTTTCCAAGAAGAGGTGTTATTTTGAATAGCCCGCTATTTCGGTAGCTGTCACTTTTTAAGCTGTTATTTATTGACATTTGACAAGTAGAAACTACGCCATTACTAAAAATGGAACGATACACGCTACAACAACGCAATGAAATTATAAAAATTCACTACCAAAAATGGTGAAAATTTTGCAGTCACAGTTCGCAAAACTAAAGTATTTTTTGGTCGTCGTGAAGAACTTTGTCGGACCGCAATACAGAATTTAGTGGAAAAATTGGAGCTGTTGGGACAAGTTAGTGATGTGAAGAATAAAACCCGTGCACGTCGCTCAAGAACAACTGAGAATATTGCTGCTGTAGCCCAAAGTGTTGAAGAAAACCCAAGTTTATCCATTCCTCGTCGGTCTTTGGAATTGGGCATTTCAAAAACGTCATTACACCGTATTTTGCATAAAGACTTGGGTCTTAAGGCTTATAAAGTTCAGTTAACATAAGAACTCAAGCCGGCCGATCATCAACAACGTCATGTCTTTGTTGATTGGGTCCTTGAAATGCATGAAAATGATCCGGAATTCCATCGAAAAATCATTTCGGCTGATGAGGCCCATTTTCACCTCGGTGGCTACGTCAACAAGCAAAATTGCCGCATCTGAGGCTCGGAAAACCCAAGAGTTATTGTTGAGAAGCCTCTCCATCCTCAACGTCTGACTGTTTGGTGCGGTTTATGGTTCTGCGGTGGCGTTGGAACTTACTTTTTCGAAAATGAGTTTGGATCAACAGTTACGGTGAATGGATTGCGCTATCGAGAAATGATTAATGATTTTTATAGTCGCAGTTGGATGGTATTGATCTGGACAACGTTTACTTTCAACAAGACAGCGCTACGTGCCACACAAGCAACGAAACCATTGATCTTTTACGGAAAAAGTTTCCGGACCGTGTTATCACTCGAAGAGGTGATCACAATTGGCCACCGAGATCTTGTGACTTAACACCTTGCGACTTGTTCCTTTGGAGCCACGTGAAAGATAAGGTCTACGCCATCAGCCCAGCGTCGATTCAAAACCTCAAAGATGGAATTCGTGAGTCTATCGAGGATATAGAACAGTCACTTTGCAATTTTGTTATGGAAAATTTCATGAAAAGGATATGCTCCTGTAAACGTGGTCATGTTGGCAATTTGGCTGATGTTGTTTTTTATTGTTAAAGGCATACCTTCCTCTTTATTATCAAATAAACATCCGATCATTTATCTCAAAAAATGGCATTTGTCTTTGAATATAAAAATAACACCTCTTATTGGAAAACCCTGTAAATGTAGTATCATTAGAAAGATATTGAAAAGCAATTTTAAAATAAAAATTTATATTTTGGAATTTTTATGGTAGAGTTGCCAACTTTTTGAAAAAAAACCTAATTTGCTCATATCACAAAAAGTGCATTCTTGTTTTTTTATTTTTAATTTTAAAAACAAATTAAGCTTTCCACCAGCAAAAAATTACGATGGCCAAATTATAGAAATTATCGACCAAAAAAGAGGTTCAGTAGAATTAAAACTGCTTCATGGGGACTTCTCCGATTTAAAAAAAAAGATGCAGAAATAGTTTTTTAGAGCCCATCTAACTTTTGAGTCGGTCTCCGGTTGACTAATTTTTCTTCATCCAAATCGATCCGGCGTAATGCACATATACAGTAGAATCTCGATATAACGAACTCCCGAACTATAGTGAACAGTAACTGTCATTTCAAAGTATAAGAGGCAAAAGGAACACAAAAGCAAAAATTGTCAAAATAGTATTTCCATATAAATGTGGGCACGGTATTAGAAAAATTTGTCATTGCTTGTCAATCTGCAACTATATAAAAATTAATGTTTAATAGATGCAACATTGTCATCAAGTATCAAATTTAAGATTTGACATTACAATAAGTTTTAAGCGACTATTCTAGTATATGTGCTTAAGAAGAATCTTGCTGTTGGAAAGAAATATAAGATTTGGATGTTGGAGTTGTAGTTCTGATTACAATATACCATTACCTCTATTAAAACGACAACTAACTGGCAGCGAGCTACTTTAAATATTAGTTACATAATTATTTAAATTTTTGTTCATTAAAGCCCGAATTTAATCCTTCTTATAATACAATTTGGATTTGGTACTGTACTTCGTTATTTAATTTTAATTTTTGAGCATTAGAGCTGGAAAAGGTGCATTAGAAGTCCTAATTTAATATGAAAACCGAAAGTAATGAGAGTTACCATTTTTTTGTAAAGCAAAATGCCGGATAATTATTAAATTATTTTAAATATTTACAATAAATATCGCTGTTTTTTATAAAAATAAACTTATTGAAATACTTCTGCTTTAATTTATGTCAAATGTACAAAAATCTAGTAACAAATTTAGTAGAAAAATTTAAAATAAATTTACTCTCTGAATATGCTGTGCAAAAATGGTAACGCGAGTTACTAACCTAAATTATTATTTCACACGGTAATTTTTATGCTACCACTGAATTTTTTAACCAATTTCTAACACACAAAACCCATTCTTTTCATAAAGAATGCATTTGTATTTGTTAATCCAAATTTAAAAAATTTAAAGCTTTATTTAACTCCATAAAACTATCTGAATGTAACGCGAGTTACCATGGAATTACCAAAAAGGGCACATACATTGTTAAAAAAAAAAACTTGAAAGGCAAAAATAACAGTTCACTTAAAATATAGGCATTTTTTTAATTGTTTTATTCAAGAGAAATATTCAAAATTAATTTAATTAAAGATTTACAATTTTTTCCATATTGCGATGGCTAGATATCGGGCACACACTTTTTGGTGACCGTGGCATGCAGGTTAATTGCGTGGCTTAGCATACTCGGAGCCCGGGTTCAATCCCCAGCCACGGCGAAAAGTTTTTTTTCAATAAAAAAAATTTTCTGATCGGTCACCACCTCTCTGCAGACAATGGCAAACCTCAGAGAGTAAATAATGCCATGTAAAGCTTCTTGAGAACATGAACTTTAGCCGTTCGGAGTCGGCATAAAACATGTAGGTCCAGTTATCGGTCAATTGTGTGCAAACATTTAATAACACACACAACACAATTGATCATAAGAAGCTCGGTCAAAGTCCTTTCAAGGGCTGAAATGGCAAATTTGTTTTTTTTTTTTAGATATCGGGCACTTACTACCAAGCAAAAAGTTAAAGTTTTGGTCAGTTTTGTTTATTTCTATGAGCATTTGCTCTTTACAATTTCCATTTATAAGAGTAATTGTTCAATTGCACTCTTATGCACAACTTTTGCTACAACAACAACTAACCGCAAAATAAATGCAAAAGAGCAAAAAAATATCAATTAACGGTAATATTTTGATTTGCTTTTAATGATATGCTGAGGTAACGTCACGCCAGACAAAAAAGCATTTAGTGCTATTTTTTCCACGCTGACGTTCAAAAGTGCGTGCAATTTTGGCATTTTAATAAATTTTAATAAAGTTAAGTAAATTTTATAAAAAAATTGTTAAGAAGAAAACCCCTTAATTTTATATTAAATTTTAAAAGTGAGTAACGTTACGCCACATTGCTCGAAGTTTGCCTGATTTCGTTACTGAATTTGGTTGCAGGTATTTTAGTGGAATTTTTTCCAACTTCTCATGGTCGATGGGGTAAGGGTTAAAAAAATCTTCATATATAAAAGACAAGCGTCCTGCTCCATGCCCTATATCGTAAAACATATTTAGCCTGGACCAGAACCTGTTGTAAAATTATCCATTTGAAATTTTTGTAGTTACTAAACCTTTTGCTCTATATCGTAAAACATATTTAGCCTGGACCAGAACCTGTTGTAAAATTATCCATTTGAAATCTTTGTACGTACTATACTTTTTAAAACCTGTTCAGCCTGGACCAGAACCTGTTATTAAATTATGTATTGGAAATCTTTGTACTTTAAGACCATCGTCATTTTCCTCAACTACTACACATCAAACATCATGTCTTGCTATTACAGTGCTTCTTAATTAACAGAACCGCAACCTATTCGGTTTGCATAAACTGAACAGCAATTATTACTTTCAGTGACATTGGTGTCAATTGGAATTGCTAGAATTAAATCACAATGTTCGGTTTTCTGATCCAAGTTTTAGTGATTAGCTACTCAAGTTAGGAAATGGAGATGAAGATATCATAGAAATTCCCGATCATTTTGTTTGTAAAGGTTCGCTAATTAACCCTTTCAATGGCTTTCCTAGAATAATCGTGGACCATTTTTTTGAGCTTATATTCCCATCATTTAAGCAATAAAAAGATTAAAAAACATCCCTTTGATTTTTACATGAGCTGCTTTTGGCAGGCTGTCTAATATAATGGACAAAACCACGATAACGTTGTATTATAATATTTTAGTTCAACTAAAACAACCGGAGACAAATGCAAATGCGTTATATATGCAAATGTTATTATAAAAAAAAAATGATGGTGATCGTGGCGTGCAGGTTAAGTGTGTGGCTTAGAACGCTCGGAGCCCGAGTTCGATCCACAGTCGCGGCGAAAAGTTTTTTCAATAAAAAATTTTTCAGTTCGGTCACCATAATGCCGTTCGGAGTCGGCATAAAACGTGTAGGTCCAGTTCTCGGTTAATTGTGTGCAAACATTTAATAATACACATAACACAATTGATGATAAGAAGCTCGGTCAAAGTCCTTTCAAGGGCTGAAATGGCCAATTTGTTGGCCAAAAAAAATTATACTTTGCACACCAATCACAAAACTCACTTTATTTGCAAAATTTATTAACACGCGATATAAAAAAATTTAAGGCTACTGTTGGTCATAAAATCGAAAATCTAACTAAGTTAAACGTTATATATCTCCCTAAAATTATTTTTGTCATGTTGGAACAACTTCACTTCATAGCACCAACCTATTTGATTTTAGAAAAAAACTTTGGAAAATAAAAAAAAAAAAAATTTTCCGAAGTGTCCAATATAATGGACAAGTCCATTGAAAGGGTTAAATAGATTTTTGGCGATACTTTGAGTCCGAATAACATCAACCGTTATTCCAAAATTGCTAGCCTGTACCCAAAAAATTCCGATGTGAACGAAGTCAACAAGCAAGCTCTAAATATTTTAGTTGGTGACACAGTGAGAGATCTGAGCACGGATTAAATTGAAGACAGTGATGATAACGATAAGCAAAATTACCCTGCCGAGTTTTTGAATGAATTTTATCCTTCAGGAATGCCACTGCATAAGTTAAACCTCAAAATTGGAAGTATTATAATACTTCTTCGAAATTTCCATACCAAAAGAGATATCTGTAATGGAAGGTGGTTAGTTTTGAAAAACCTAAAAACTTAATTAATCATCGCACAGGTATTGAGAGGCGCACTGGCGAACATGAAATAGTTTTCATACCTACAATTGATTTGGCCCCGACAAACACAGATTTGCCTTTCACTCTCCGGAGGCGACAATTTCCAGTTAAACTGACATTTTCAATGACCATAAATAAATTTCAAGGTTAAATATTGCAAAAAGTAGGAGTTTTTCTAAAAGAACTGGTATTTAGTCATGGGCAGTTTTAGCGGGCTGATGATGCAAAACTAAGCATAATAGATGGCAAGGGACAAGGTTAATTGGTTAAAATTCTAAGAATTTTTTTACTAGAAATGGAAGTTTTATAAAAATAATTTAATAAACATGTTTTCAAATAAAAACCTTTGTAAATAAATCCAATAAATTTTTTGTCGCATTTTGTACTCTAAATGGTTTCTTCCCGTCGTAGGACGGGCTTTTACACTAGTATAATATATAATAGCTAAACTTTATGTTTTATTAACGTCAAAGATTTTTTAAAGAAAAAATTTTAACTTAAAATGTTCCGATAGAAATTTAAGTAACGTAACGCCAGATGATTTAGCCTAATAAAAAAAAAATACCGAGAAAAGATTTTTTAATTTGATAACTAGCAAAATAAACTTATATTATTTTAAATTTTTCCAAATAAAGTTTTGTATAAAAAGTCTTGCCAATTCGCAGAGTTTTGCAAATTTTCTATTCTAAGTCGAAAACCACTTTTGTTTTTTTAACGTCACTCCAGTTCATATTTTTGCGTCGATTGTTATAATGTTTTTTACTTAATATAGTATTACTTAATTACTACGCAAATATAAAAAAAAAAGAATTTAAAACTTAGACTTCTTCATTCTTTTTTTTTAATTCTTTCGTACAAAACGTACACAACGCTAATTTGGAAATGCCCATATGGCTTATTTTAATAGCTTACAAGACTGTCACAACTCAAAATTTAGTATTTTAGATTTATTTTATTAAAGATAAAAATTCTGTATTACCTTTAGTAGTTATATCCCTTACCGTTAATCAAAAAAAAAAAATTTTTAATTTTATTATAACATAATAAACCATTCCATTGTAAGTTTTAATAGCATAATATTTATTCAAGTATTCCACATATAAATTGTAAATTGGCGTCAATTTAATTTGAGAACGATATAGATTCAAATGATGATTGGGTCGAAATACCGAATCCCGACACCCAACACTTCTGAAGAAATTAAAATTTTCATGCACCACATTTTTCTGATTTACAAGTACACCAAAGCGTTCGCGAAAAAGCAGTTCGCAAGTTGATTGCTAAGCACCAACAGCTTTTATTACAAAAATATTATAATCAATGCAATTTCTAATGAAATGTTGTTTTGATGAGGTTTTGTTGGAATTTTTGGAAGATTTTTGGAATTTCGATAATGCGAACAATCTGAATACAATAAATAAGCCTTGCAACAATTTGACTGTACTTATTTCCTAAGGAGCGTTCTTATTTAATTCCATTAAAAAAAAAAAAAAATTTTATTTTGCGTTTTTCTGGGCTTTTAATTGAAACTTTTAGAAAAATACTGGTTTTTACGATAATGTTAATTAAAAAACCTATTTTTGACTGAAAAATTCATTTTTTGAGATTATAAAATAAAAACTATTTCTCTAAAATAATGAAAATAATACGTTTAGAAGTAGCAATGTATTTGCTTAACAAGTGCAAACAATTTGCAGCGGTCCTTGGAATAGTAATCGAGTAATGCTGTCCACCGATTTCGATACAGCACTTTACGAGAAAAACTTGTTTAAAGTTTTAGAAGAACTTTATTTATTGACTTCTCTCCGGACGTTTCCTGATGTTATAGATTCGGAAAATGTAAAAAAAAACTTTATTTTTAATCACCAAAAACTTAAATGGGTCCTTAAATAAAAGGGAATATTCTCACAAATTGCTTTTATTTCATCAAAAATCTAAGCTTTCAAGTATATCTGATCGTTCTTACGTATCTACTAGATTATAACTTTCTTATTTTCTTGCTCATCACTTACCTAAAGTTTTTGCTGATGTTGTTGTTGCTGTAATGTTTTTGTTGCGTATCCTTGTAAACATTGCTACTTACTGTAAATGCGTATCGTAAAGATGCTCGCACAAAATTAACCGAATGTTTAAATTTTATGAATGATTTTTTTTTAATTATTTGTTTATTTTGTCTAGCTTAAAGTTGGCAAAAATTTTTCACGTACCACTAGTAAATATTTATTTTTAGCTGCTGCTTCAATCCAGCAGATATTTTATTGCTTACAACGGCCAAAATGAACGCACGCAGCGATGTGTTTTTAAACAGCTAGCAGCAAAAATGTTTAAACTTTTTTATGAATGAAATTTTTTGTTGTTGTTTTTTGTGTTTTTTTTTTTTTTGTTTTCTTCCTTCAATTGTGTTTACTTTGTTTTTGTGGTAAAATTTATTTTTGGCCACTATTTTTTGGTTTACAGCAGCTGTTTTAAGATTTACAACAGATACATTAACGTTAATTATTGTATTTATTTTAAAGAGCTATAAATTTTATTTTTACCTGCTTATGGCATTTAGCAAATATGTGAATTTTATACATTATTAGCACTTCTGATAAATATTAAAATTTAAATTATTTTTCATGGAATAAGCATGTTTTGTGTGTTTTAATTTTAAACACCTTTAAATTAACAACTTCACCGATAAAAGCACAAAAGAATTGAATTAAAGTTAATTGATTGATTAAATATTTGTTTAAGAAATTAAATTAGCAACAAAAAAACCGTTTAGCGAGCTAAGCAGACGTTTGTTAATATTGTTTTATTGTTGTAATTTATTGTATTTTTACTTCCAAGCTCGCCCAAGCACACACGTCCACAACCGGCAAATGTTTTTAACTAACTAAACAACAAGCAAAAGTTTTAAATGTTTTTCATTCAACAGCATAAAACAGCAACATGTTGACAAAAGATGCAGAGTCCATCTAGCAACACTTCTTAAACTATGTTGCTTAAATTTTTATTATTTGTATAAATGTTGCTGCAACATATGTTGCTGCTCTAGTCGTTATTAAGTTGTGTGATATTTAGTCGTTTATATTTATTAACTGTGGGAATTTTTTTTTATTAAGTGCGCACATTTATGAGTTTTATTAGCTTTATGTGTTTTCTAAGCTGCAACAAAGCAATTAATGGGCTGCTAAAAATATTAAAATTCAAACGAATGTACTCACAGGGCAAAATGTAAAGAATCGCATATGCTGCGATATCTTTTTGTTTTTCTCAAACAAACGTTTGTTGAATTTTGAAACAATGTCAATAGCTTGCATTGAAATACTTAAGTTGCAGCAGACGCAGTAACTTCAGTTAAATAGAAAAAAAAACACCCAATATCTATCGATATACATACCTTATATGCTGCTATCTAAACAATATCGCCTGATCTCACGCAGCGTAAACATTTAAAGATTTGTAAACAAAACACAACGTTTTTATTGTACTTCCATTGCTTACCACCAGCAGTTTTCATTTAGCATTTCTTTGTTTTTATTTGCTTATTTTTTCAATATTTTTTTTTTGTTTTTATTTTTCGTGTTTTTCTTATTCAATCAATTGATTTTATTGTTCGCACTAATTATGTCACATTCACTGCAGCTCGCTGACAAAATTGGCATCCTTCTTAAATTGATATTCAATATTTGTAGTTTATTGAAAATTGTTAGACTTGAAAATTGTCGTGTGCATAATTTACGCATATTCAAGTGTAGTTTACACTTTTTTGTTGCAATTTTATATAATTGCAGAAATTTACTGCATTCATGTCAAGGTGGCAGTAAATGTTAGCATTTAACGTTTTAGGGGACAAGTTCGGGATAATGCATGGTTATTTTATGTTTTCAAATTCAATGCGCATAAAATAATTTGAACAAATTCAATTTAAAAATTGAATATTTGAAAGTTAAAATTTAAAATTTTAATTTCAAAAATTTTAAATTTAATTTTTAATTTTAATTAATTTAATAATTTACTGAATTAAATATTCAAATTTGAAATTTTTTAAAATTATAAATATTAAAATGTCAAATTTAACATTTAAAATTAAAGATTTAAAATTTAAACTTTAAAATTTAAAATTTAAAATTTACTGTAACTGTAACTTGAAAGCGTGATAGAAAGAGTTTACATAAGAAAATTTTGGAAGTGGTATTGAAAAAATCGAACTACATACATTAAGTTTTTTATTTGTATAAAGCTTCTATACAGCTTATATAATTTATTTATCGAAGCTTAATGCAAAATCTCTTATAAAAATTTATTAAAACCTTTACAGAAGCAACACTGAATTTGTATAAAGTTTTTTTTTGAATTTGAAACTCTATAATAATGAAAAGGCCTTTATTTTAATTTATCAAATCTTTTAAGATAATACAAACTCCTAACTTGTATACTCGTTATGTATGGAAGCTTTATACAAATTTTACTGAAACTGTTGACAAGACCAGCAGTTACAAATCTATTTTGCAAAGTTCATCACAACAATCCTTATCGAATATTTATACAATCATAAATATTCGATTTAATAAACCTTTTATCGAATTATTAATACAAGTTTTATAAAAATTATTCTTAAACTGTTCACAAGACCGAAGTTGCAAATCTATTATGCTTAGTTTGTAGACTTAATATCCCGAAATTTATTATTCTCGATAGTAAAAATAGTTAGTATAACTCAAATAGTTAATTTATATAAGAAAATTATGGAGGTTGTATTGAACAAAATCAAACACATATGCTCAGTTTTTTATTTGTGAAGTTCTATAAAGCCTCTATAATTTCATTTATCGCATCTTTAAAAAATTAAAAATTAAAAATTAAAAATTAAAAATTAAAAATTAAAAATTAAAAATTAAAAATTAAAAATTAAAAATTAAAAATTAAAAATTAAAAATTAAAAATTAAAAATTAAAAATTAAAAATTAAAAATTAAAAATTAAAAATTAAAAATTAAAAATTAAAAATTAAAAATTAAAATTTAAAAATTAAAAATTAAAAATTAAAAATTAAAAATTAAAAATTAAAAATTAAAAATTAAAAATTAAAAATTAAAAATTAAAAATTAAAAATTAAAAATTAAAAATTAAAAATTAAAAATTAAAAATTAAAAATTAAAAATTAAAAATTAAAAATTAAAAATTAAAAATTAAAAATTAAAAATTAAAAATTAAAAATTAAAAATTAAAAATTAAAAATTAAAAATTAAAAATTAAAAATTAAAAATTAAAAATTAAAAATTAAAAATTAAAAATTAAAAATTAAAAATTAAAAATTAAAAATTAAAAATTAAAAATTAAAAATTAAAAATTAAAAATTAAAAATTAAAAATTAAAAATTAAAAATTAAAAATTAAAAATTAAAAATTAAAAATTAAAAATTAAAAATTAAAAATTAAAAATTAAAAATTAAAAATTAAAAATTAAAAATTAAAAATTAAAAATTAAAAATTAAAAATTAAAAATTAAAAATTAAAAATTAAAAATTAAAAATTAAAAATTAAAAATTAAAAATTAAAAATTAAAAATTAAAAATTAAAAATTAAAAATTAAAAATTAAAAATTAAAAATTAAAAATTAAAAATTAAAAATTAAAAATTAAAAATTAAAAATTAAAAATTAAAAATTAAAAATTAAAAATTAAAAATTAAAAATTAAAAATTAAAAATTAAAAATTAAAAATTAAAAATTAAAAATTAAAAATTAAAAATTAAAAATTAAAAATTAAAAATTAAAAATTAAAAATTAAAAATTAAAAATTAAAAATTAAAAATTAAAAATTAAAAATTAAAAATTAAAAATTAAAAATTAAAAATTAAAAATTAAAAATTAAAAATTAAAAATTAAAAATTAAAAATTAAAAATTAAAAATTAAAAATTAAAAATTAAAAATTAAAAATTAAAAATTAAAAATTAAAAATTAAAAATTAAAAATTAAAAATTAAAAATTAAAAATTAAAAATTAAAAATTAAAAATTAAAAATTAAAAATTAAAAATTAAAAATTAAAAATTAAAAATTAAAAATTAAAAATTAAAAATTAAAAATTAAAAATTTAAAATTTAAAATTTAATTAAAAAATTTAAAATTTATTGTTATTAATTTAATTAATTTAGTTAATTTAATTGATTTAATTATGTTAATTAATTCTAAATTTTAATTGTTTAATTTAAAATTTTTATATTTTTGTTTTAAAAATTACAAATTCATTCAAAAATTTTTTAAAATTAAAAAAAAATAATTTTATTAGTTTAAATTAAAAATTAAATTTAAAATTTTTTTAAATTTAAAAAAAATTTAAATTTAAATTTTCTATTTTAACTTTCAAATCTTCATATTTTTTAATTGAAATGTGCACATTTAAATAAAAATTAAAAAAATTTTTAACATATTTTCCAAAAGCATATTTTTGTTGAACCTAATAAAAGTTAGGGTTCCTGGGTATCAAAATCTAGTAACTAAAGATCTCCACACATCACTATCCCGCCCCTAATGCAGATGTGGCATCAAAATTTAGAAATAAATTTTTTTGGAAGCCGTGTTTAGACAATTTTGAGACAGTAACTGTATGTTTGTTTTTTTTTTTTTTTAATTAAAGTCAAGAAATTTGTACAAAAATGACATATTAATGAAAAATTAATAATTAAAATATCTATAAAGGATTCAAGAACCTGCCACCAAAACTATTAGGGTTTAATTTTTATTAAAATTGTTCTGATCATCACTGGTTGTGTACTGTTCGTTGAATTGTTTCTTAGGAGGGCTACATATTGTTTATCCTTTCCGTCGAATCGGACAAATTTTGTATTATCAGTTCATAATATATTTCAAGGACAGATTCATTGGTAAGCTGATGTCTCTTCTTTAGATGCATTTTTTCAACAAAACCAACGCATAACCTTTGCTTTAAGGCAAAAAGGGACCTGCAACTCAAATTAGCCATCAGACTAGTGGTCTCGTTTGCCGTTTTCAGGAGACACCACCAGAAGGTTTGAGCCGACTTGAGATGATTTCGACATAAATAATGCTGGCCTCGCCAAGTTGAGCCAGTCAGACACGTTGCCCTGTCAAGATTGCCGTCTTGTCTCGCCCCTTGTCTTTATATAGTTAGATGTTTTATGTAATTCTGCTTCGCACCTGTACTGTGTGAAAAAATGTTTCCTTATGTCTTACCAAAAAATTTAACTCTTTCAATTAAATCAAACACTTTGTAATGTTTTTACTTATTGCTATATTTTATTTTATAAAATATTTATATAATTTTAATAAAAAAAATAAAACACAAAAAAAAATTCACATAAATATTGCTCATAAATTTAAAAAAAAATTTGGTAAAAAATAAAATACTTTTCGTTGTATGTATTAGATGGCCATTAAAAAATAGTTAAAATAAAGTTAAAAATTAAAAAAACTATTAATTTTCGCTACACATAACTGTGCCATTCAGCAATGCGTTCACCTACGCCAGCCTCGCGTAACTTTTGCAAATGCTCTGCGCCACTGCCATGCGCATCCGCAGCCACCACTACTGTGCCCAGCACAAGTTTCTTGGCCATCTTCGTTTTGGTAGCCAAAGTAGTGCGTATGAGTAGATTATCCAGATCATTCAATGATTTGAGTGGTATGGTCAGCGTTGCCACATCACCTAAATCCCACTTAGTCGAAAGCGATGGAAAGAAATGCACGGACTTCCAAGCATCAACATAGATGTTGTGCTCGAAGACGGTGGTCTTGACATAAACGCTGCCAGCATTAGCTTCCAATTCGTCCTTGACCTTGTTGGAACAACGCATGCGCGCTGTTGTTACGAGCAAGACAAGATCTTTGTGTGACGACTTCGAGACATTGCTAAAACCCATTTTACGTTTCATTTCAGATGTCATGCGATTCCATTGTGGGTGTTTGGCAGTTGGTGGTGTGTAAGATGTGTCAGTTGGTGTAGGTGCTGTCAAGTGTGGCATGCCGCTGCCAGTGTGACTAATTGATGCTCTCATTGCTGTGCCATTTGCATGCATTGAATAATCACTGAGATCTCGCAGTTCCAAGACAATCTCCACAACACCTTTGGCAGAGTTGGCCAGCTGTAAGTATATTTGTGGAAGTGAAACGTTTAAAGTGAAAATCGTGCTGTTAATTGTTTTTTTTTTTTAATCTGGTTAAGGTTATTAAAATAATATCGCTCACATTGCGTAAGGTTTTTCAATGCATATCTTGACCTAGCTATGACTATGTTAGCAGCATGTTGTACTGACATGCGCAGACTCGAGTGTATGTTAAAAAAAACAACTATTAAACTTTTCAGAGAAGTAAAAAAAAACTGTGCAGTACTTAATAATAAACAAAAACTTTCGCTTAATAAAGTTAATAAAGCTATCATGAAATTATATTTTTTACTTAGCTGCGTATAGCCTTCTACCTAGAAATGATGGAAACGCGTGTTCTTTATGAAAGAGTTCAATATAAAAATGGTTTTTTTGTAAAATTAATTTTTATTATAATGATTTGTGTCCCATTTTAGTGAAGATACTTTATGGGGCGCGATATAATCCCTTCTGCAATATACAAATATTTTTTATTTGAATTTCTGTTAGCCGTTTCGGTGGTATTGTTTCTTATACAGTGAAACCTCTGCTCGCGGACACCTCCCAATAGAAAAAAACTATTGATTAACCATTAATTTTTTTCAAGTTTCAATAGTGGACAAGCGACCTTAAGAAGAGACGTATGGAGATCAGAAAATTTTACTGGAATTTTACCATTTGAAACTAGCTAAAGCAGGACTGCATAAATTATAGATCCATTCTTAATGTCCACACTAGAGAACTAGAATAGCAAAGTGAACATCTAGGACAAATCTTTGTAAGTCCATTGAGGGTACAAGTGAATCTGTCAGACTTCATAAGACGTTATCCAAAGACCCGTAGGTCCCAGGATATTTTAAGAGGCCTGACAGATCATGGACAGAATTCAGCCCAGAAACGCTACTCATGGACATTCATATTAAGGGTTGTAAAGATCCGGATCAAAACGGATCAAAACGGAAACAGCCTAGATATTATATTACCAGAACCTTAGCAGGAACTCCCCAGTATTATCACAAGGTCAGCTATAAAATGGTAGATAGGGTCTTTCAAACCATTCAAGTCCGCGAGACCAGATAGAATCCTGGCAACTATGATGAAACATGCTCTTCTCAGCATATTGCTCTGGCTTGAGGCAATCTAAGCAGAAGTGAGATTAGTATTTATTCTGCAAGCTGGGAAACCGATACACTCTAAACCAAAAGACACAGACGTATTAGTCTCTAATAGTTCCTGACGAAAACGTTGGGAAGAATATTAGATCTTGACACAAGAAAATCCCTGTATTATATTTACCTCTCTAGTGCCCGATGTGTCTACCTAACAAGTAGAGATAGTACTGCACGATGAGGTTTTGGTCATAGAAGAAAGCCTTCACCATCCAGAATGCACTGCAGCAACATTTTTGGATACCAAAGGAGCATTTAACTATGTGAATAAGGAGTCTAGAAATACTTAAGATGCAAAAGGAAGAAAACAGCATGATTGCCCAATAGATTTATAAATTGGGAGTCGTAAAGTGCCCGAAAAGTGGCCACAAAATGCACACTGCAGGGAGAAAATTCCTGCAAATAACTAGTGAACTGATGTCTTGGGCACTTAAGGAGCTACAAGTAGCTATAAATATGTGCAAAAACAAACGGACTGGGTGTGATTCAATACTCGTTTTGTTAACAAGATGAAACCATTCTCCTCTTTGAAGGATAATTTTGGTGGTATGGGGGAGAATTGTACACAAAAGGAGCTACATTGATTCTCTAACCGGAGTGCAAAGGTAAGCATACATGGGACTAACAGGAGTAACATACGCCACAGACAATTCCAGAAATGATGCTATGTCTTCTTTACATAGAATAGTTCCTTAAGTGCTTGGCAACCAAGAGTACGAGTCTTCTTAGTAAGTCACAAGTCTCGATATGCATCTTTCCCGAATCTCTATGGAACTGAGGAATCAAAAAGAACAATCAAATATATCATACCTTGTGTGAAAAGTGGTACAAAAGACAACCTTACATTACGACAACATTAGAGTGTGTGCATTATATGGGGGGAAAACTTAATATAAAAAGACACCGCCTAGAACAAAAACTTATGTCGAAAGAGTTTCAGAAGTACAAAAAAAAATGTTTTGTGTGTCCCGAAAAACAGACAAAATAAACTTGGTGACCCGCCTTACAATCCATTACCAGCAGACAAGAGTGGGAAAATAAGACCATAAAACCCGCGATAGTCTCTAAGTCTAGACTGATGACTCCAAAATGGTGAACAAAACAGGATCAGGTATGTACTGCGAAACACTATATATCAAAAAGTCTTACAAACTCTCTGATCACTCTAATGTTTCACTCTAATGTCACTCAGGCATTGATTCAATCAGAGATTTAAGAGATTGGAAAACCTCACATGTTGCTCACAGCAAAAATCTAACCCCCACAAAGGTAGTAATTTTTGTAGATAGCCAAAGGGCGATCAAAGCGCTGGAAAGCAAGACGAGCAAAGCCCTAACGTTACAAAACAGTTAACAGGTTCTGAACAGAGTTCGTAATACCCACAATGTCCGGGTATCCGCATGTAGAATGCACCCCCAACAGCAGTGTAGAAGGAAATGACAAAGCACATGAACTGATAAGAAATGAAGTAAAGATAGACACAAATAGAACCGTTACAGATGTGTACATTCCAAAAAGCGTCGTCAAAGGTAGCATCGACCTCAAAACCAGAAATACCAACACAAATTGGGCTTCCAGAAGTGAGTGCATTATATATAAGAATCAAGCCAGAACTAAACTGGAACAGAAGTAAGAGTCTTCTGCTCTTGGCGAAACGAAAAATCCGGTGAAATCTGGAAAATGTAGTGAACACAATATTGTTAGACATATGTAAGTTCACTAGAGCACAAAATAGTTCAGAGAACGAGCATAAATAATAATAATCGGGGTAAAATTTCACAGCTGTATTCGCAGGTGCTTAGACTTAGAAGACGCACAAGTTCTTGTTAGTCAAATTCTTAGTTGGACTTGTACTTCGACTTTGACTTTAATTTGAACTGGAACTGGAACTGGAACTGGAAGTGGAAGTGGAAGTGGAAGTGGAAGTGGAAGTGGAAGTGGAAGTGGAAGTGGGACTTGAACTGGGACTTGGACTTGGACTTCGACTTGGACTTGCACTTGGACTTGGACTTGGACTTGGACTTGGACTTGGACTTGGACTTGGACTTGGACTTGGACTTGGACTTGGACTTGGACTTGGACTTGGACTTGGACTTGGACTTGGACTTGGACTTGGACTTGGACTTGGACTTGGACTTGGACTTGGACTTGGACTTGGACTTGGACTTGGACTTGGACTTGGACTTGGACTTGGACTTGGACTTGGACTTGGACTTCGACTTGGACTTGCACTTGGACTTGGACTTGGACTTGGACTTGGACTTGGACTTGGACTTGGACTTGGACTTGGACTTGGACTTGGACTTGGACTTGGACTTGGACTTGGACTTGGACTTGGACTTGGACTTGGACTTGGACTTGGACTTGGACTTGGACTTGGACTTGGACTTGGACTTGGACTTGGACTTGGACTTGGACTTGGACTTGGACTTGGACTTGGACTTGGACTTGGACTTGGACTTGGACTTGGACTTGGACTTGGACTTGGACTTGGACTTGGACTTGGACTTGGACTTGGACTTGGACTTGGACTTGGACTTGGACTTGGACTTGGACTTGGACTTGGACTTGGACTTGGACTTGGACTTGGACTTGGACTTGGACTTGGACTTGGACTTGGACTTGGACTTGGACTTGGACTTGGACTTGGACTTGGACTTGGACTTGGACTTGGACTTGGACTTGGACTTGGACTTGGACTTGGACTTGGACTTAAACTTAGACTTAGACTTAAACTTGACCTTAAACTTACACTTAAAATAATATTTCTTTTAAAAACTTGAAAAAAAATACGTTTTCGACATAAAAAAAACTAAATTTCGAAGAATCTAAATTATTATGAATTTCAATTTTAAATTGAAAGGCAAAATATTCCTCTTTAAAACGGTATTATATTGATGCACAAAAATTGATTTAGTATTTTTTTTAAATTACAGGTTTTCCAAATAGGTTCAATTTAATTGTTTTTCCTTTTTTAAAGAAGCATATTTTTCTATTAAAAAACAAAAATAAATATATTTTAAGCTTCAAACACAAATGACATATTTTAAGAGAAATTTTGCCTATCATTTGACACTAAGTGAAATTTAAATTCATAGTTTTTGAGATTTTTTGGTACTGAAAAACAAAAAATAGGCAAAAAAAGCCATTCATTAAATTTTCTTAGACGAGGCTCATTTCCACCTCGGCGGCTTTGTTAACAAGCAAAACAATGTCTGGGGCTTTGAAAATCCAAAAATTATTGTGGAGAAGCTTCCACTTCGAGTCGTAGCTTAGTGCGATTTAAGAGTCGGAGGGATCATGGGTCCGTTTTTTTCGAAGATGAGGACGGAAACACCGAAAATGTCAACTCTTAGCGGTAACACATTATGTTTGAGGATTATTTTGTGCCGAAGGTTAAAACTCAGGGTCTGGACGATATGTGGTGTCAACAGGACTGCGCTATGCCACTCACAATTCGCCTTAATTTGGGCTTATTGCGTCGCAAATTCCCGAATCGTATAATATTTCGCCACGGTGATATGAATTGACCGCCCAGATTGTGTGATTTGATCACACCATCGTAAGACTTTTTTTTGTGTGTGTTACACGAAAGATAAAGTCTATGTGAATAATCCTTACATGATTGCAGACTTGAAAAGCAACTTTACATGAGTGATTTGGGCCATTCCGGAAGCCATACTGTAAAATATCATCAAAATTATGGCCGAAAAAGTGAGATATCTACGGAATAGTCGCAATGAAATATCCGCTAATAAATTTTTCACACATAGTTCTATTGTGACCATTCGGACGAAATTAAATATTCCAAAATTGGCAAAATTCCAAACCGTTCCCGTACCCCACGTCTTAATGGATCAGCCTTTATCTTATCTTTTTAAGTAAAGGTGTATGTTTCAGACTTAATTGACTCACATTATTTGTGGGAGCCTTGGGAGCAGTCGTTGTTATATCTTTGATGGGCCGCCAAAGTTCTTCGGTGGAGTACAGGCCGGTGCGAGAGTTGCGTTGAAATATTTTTGGCTCCAAGTAGCACGTTACAGAACCTGCGTAAAATAAAAAAATCTGTAAATAATGCAAAACTGTCCGATATTTCAGCTGAACTCTACCAATATTTCTGCGCGATTCACTTATGGTCAGTGGTGGCATGGCATCCCTGGGATTTGCATCACTGGGTTTTCTTCTTACTTTTTGACTATCACCATTTTGCTTTGGATTGTTGTTATGACCATTGCTAGAGCTGTGACTGTTGGTATTTTCCTTGCCGCTGCCACTGGAACTTTCAACTACTCTTTGCACTAGGCTGGAGCTTTTATCGCGTAGCGAACGATAAGTTTTATTCAAACGATTGAAGCTCTGTGGGGGCAGATAGAAAAAAAATATTAGATGAAGCTTGCTTACTAATAAAGCAATCATGTGCAGCTAATGTGGCGGCTAAAATCAAACTTCAGCAACCGCAAACAATAGCAATATTAAAGCCAAATAACTCACCGCTGGTGGCAACTCCAGAAGCGCATAAACTGTAAAGACCACAAATTGTCCGGCAAAAAGTTCCTCAGGTGTAAAATCGGCAAATACCGTTTTGCTGCCGCGTCTAGAAGAGTGCTTCAATGAGGGTCTATTACAGAAAATAAAAAAATTTTATTGCAAAAAATCTGAAATTGTTACTCACTTGATATCGGGTGCCAGCGGAAATTTGAAGGTCTCATTAAATTTTGGCCATGAATTGGTTTGTATGCTGCTATCTATGCGTTTTGAGCCAGGAAAAAGCTTTACCTGCAAACGAAGTAAAAACAAAAAGAAGGTTGAAGTAAACACTAGAGAAAGTAAAGACACAACCTACTTTGATTAAATAGCCCTGCACCACTTTGAAGCCGAACAAAGCCGGCAGATGGCGTGCCGCTATCAAGTGTACATTAAGCTCTGGCACTGCTGTGCGCTGATATGCTGTAAACGCCACATCGCTGTTGTTAGCAGTTGAGGTCGTTGTGGTTGTTGTTGTTGTAGTCTGTTGACTTGTTTCAATAGAGATCTGAAAGCCGATCTCCGGCTCCAAGCTAACCGAATGACGCTGTATACCGGCACTAGCTGCATGTTGACCCGGCAGCAATGAGCGCAACTTCTGCATAGAGAACGTTGACATGCTAGCGAAAAAGAGCGCGACTTCGCGTTACCGCTTTCTACCACTGTTCAAGCACGCTGTAACGCTATTCATATAGCGTTGAGTCATGAGCTGGTCTGAAACGGTGAGTGATCAACAGCGAATATTAAATAACTTTTAATTTGTATGCGTTTATATTTCAATATTTTTTGTTTAATTTTACTTAATTAATATTTAACGCTAGCCGCAAACCTTACACGATCACTTTAAAACTTTGACTGTCGCAAAATTGTTTCAAGTTGTTCCAGTTTATTTACCAAAATGATTAGCGTTCATTAAATTTAGTTATCTTATCAGTGCGATGAATAAAATAAACAGTTTGTATTGAAAAGAAAAGGAAGAAAAACAACTACAACAAAGACAACAAAACCTTATGAGGCGGTATTGAGCATCTTCACTACGCGATCAACTGCGCGATTCTTTAGGAGGCAAACGACAACTAACTGACAACTTATGATGTATTTCAACTTACTACTTCAGACAATCTGAATCTTTAGAGTTTGAGGCACTGCAGCAATCAAGATACGAGTCTGTAAACTTTGCCTCACAGCTGATCGATGCGGCGATCTTTAACGTTAGCCTAAGTTACGTTTGCGTTTTGTTTGTGACGATATGACATCGTCAATTACAGCATTTGTAGCAGTAATAATTACGCTGATCGCAACGTACTTTTAAGCAACGTTTTGCTGCCTGTTATAACAGCAACAACAAAAACAAAAAGAACACAATAACAAAAGATCAACAACAAAAGAGCAAAAGCAGAAAACTCACAGAAGATGTTGCTATTGATCATCATCGATCTGTCTGTTTGCGGAATGCAATTGAGGCGTTAATGTTGTTGTTGTCGATGTATTCTTTGAAGCTGATTATTGCCTGAACCACACAAAGAAAGAAGCACAGTTTTGTTGTGGGTTATGGGCGGCGAACAAGCATCTGGCGGAAGATGTGCACTTAAAGAAATAATTTGCGGAGCCATATTTAGCGAATGTTTTAGTTTAATTATCAGTCAAGTAGACTGAGAGAGTCTTTGACATGTTAAGCTGACTTCGACTTCTGGAAATTTTCAATATGAAGACTCTTAAGAGTGACTCAACGAAGCGAATTTTTTTTTTTTTTTTTTTTTTAAATGAGGACAAGTTATAACAATATGTAAAAGCAACTCAAATTTATGTTGAATTGTTTATTACTTTTAAGTGCTAAGCTTTGCATTAAGCGCGGGTCATTAGATGTAGAAAAATTGAATTTGTTACCACATTTCCTAAGACCCCTTCACATAAGTCAAGAATTTAAGTCAATTTTCTCCAAGAGTTTGTAGGCAATTCGCCGCAAATCGAAAGCGACGAAAATGAAAATACCTGACGGTACAACGTCAAGTGTACTGGCAAATTTTTTGAACTCGAAAAATTACTTTAAATTCTTGGCTTATCTTAAAGAGGCCTTATATTTATTTATATATTTATCTATTCATAAGCGGATGTAACCCGGTGTTACTCGGGGTTGTGCCTCGAACAAAGAAAAAGACGATTTTTAAAACTGCTCTCATTTCAACATTTTTTAAATTATCAATTAAATTTTAAATTTTTTTAAATTTACTTTTTGTGTTTTCGCTAATCCCTCCGCGGAAAGTGTTTAGTCAAATTTCCATAAAACTGTACCTGCGGGACATTATTACAAAGAAAATGATAAATATCTTCAAAGTCTCAATCTGACATCTGGTTTCTGGAAAATGGTCAGGAAAATGGTCACCCAGTTTGAAAAAAGCAATTTCGAGAAAATGTTTTTCATTGCATGCATTTAATATGCATTTTTATCTCAAAAGAAATTCCATTTTAAAAAATCCTTTTGGCATCGATTCGATTTTTTGATTGTCTTCGTTTAATTTCGGTTTTGGTTGATACTGTTCGGTTGATTTTTGTTCATCTTTATAAAGCTTCTGCTCGTATTCGTTAAACTTCTTTTTATTCGTTAGTCTTTGGTTCTTGCCTTCGTTTGCTTTCGGCTCATTCCTTGATTTTTGTCGAAAGAACTTTTAAAAGCATGGGATCTATTTCAGTAACAGATAAAAATGCTAATCAAGTATCATCAAAATCGATTGGGGGAGAGTTTTTGAGTTGGTCGAATTTAAATTTTTTTAAAAGTAACAATTTCTTTAAAAAAATGTAGTTTTATCCATTCGTCAATTGTAAAATTTGTAAAAAAATGTGTTTTGAATTCAAAAATTTTACTTTCCATGTCAATATCTTAATGAAATTTTAACGGTTTTTAAATTTTTCTGAAAGTTTGTTAAATTTTCTTTCAAATGTGATAAAAATTACAGCACAGTTCTAACCAAAAGTATTTTTAATGAATTTTCTTAATATTGTCGTTAGTTATTTAGCGTGTGTTTCAACCAAATGCCAAGAGAGAGAAAAAACTGTCTCAAATTGAATGTTCTAAATTCTGAAGCAAATATCTCCGCCATCTGTTAATAGATTTTATTTATTTCTTTTTTGTATTTAAGTTTTATCAGTTAACTTAAAAAAACTTTTGAAAATAATGCCTATTTTTTTTCTTTATATTTAAATTATACCTTTTAAAAAAGACCATAAAATTTGATTTGTTCTTAAAATATGTGGTAAAAATGATTTTTGTTGTAAAAAAACAAAAACTCAAAATTGCATTTTGGATTTTCTTTCAAAGTCTTTACCGATTTTAGGTGAATTTATTTTGTCTTGACACTAAATTAATAAACTATCCGTGCCATCAAAAAATCAAGGCTACCCACTATGATTTCTTTGACAAAATTAAATGTTTTTAAAATGTTGTTTTTCTGTTTTTGAAAAAAATAATAAAATAAAAAAAATTATTTTTTTGAAGAAAATAGCTTTATATCTTCAATCAATCAATCAATTAATTAATCCTCGAACTTATTTTAATCATCTCGCATATAATTATAAATAGGCAATCAATAAATTGTTCGAATTTTGACCCCAGGCGATACTAGTATTAATAATTTTATAATAGGATTAAATTCAAATTAACATAACATATTATAACAAAACATTAAAGACGATTCGAAAATAATGATACGAGAAAGTACTTTTACAATATTAATATTTTTACTTTCAAAAGTCAAGAACCATTGGGACGGTATTGAGTTCATTCTGATGTTGTCTCGAGTGTACGGCGCAAAGATATCTATGAAGGAGAGGACTATGTTCGTTTCTCTAGTGTTTCGAGATATTGGTTAATTTTACGCATAAGTGGTTTTATGATAAGTTTTGTGAAAATGGAACTGGCCACGCAGATGTAGAATGTCTCTAATAAACATAATATTCTTCTGTACTTTAATGAGCCGATGCCGATTAATGCGCATCTTGTTTTGTAATGAAGAACCTCGGATAAATTCCACCTCAGTTGGTTAACCATAAATCTAGTGAAGTTCTTTTGAATTTTTTCAATACAAGTAGAATGAATGTTGGACGATGGGTTCCAAATAATGGAGAAATAATCCAGGTGTGGTCTTACGAGTGTATGTTAAGAATTGTTAAAGTCTAAGGATCATTAAAATCTTTGTTGATCCTGATAAGAAATCCTAGCATCGAGTTTGCCTTATTGATGAGTGGAATTGATCAGAAATTCTATTGATGAAGTCAATATGATCTTTAAAATTGAGATGTGAGTCAAGAATGATTCTTTTTTAGAATTAATACTCTCAAGTTCGATTGAATTATATTATCTGATAGCTACACCAACTATGGGAGTAGTTATTCTGGCAAGAGTGAGATATTTG
The DNA here is from genome assembly GCA_958299015.1 of Tetanocera ferruginea. NCBI lineage: Eukaryota > Metazoa > Arthropoda > Insecta > Diptera > Sciomyzidae > Tetanocera > Tetanocera ferruginea. The sequence goes on from OY282644.1 coordinate 78,064,815, forward strand.
CACTTTGAGATATTAAGAGGTATGCAATTGGCTCGCACCAAACAGAAATCAAATTTAAATCTTCCCGTAGAAGATTGCATTCAACTTGCGAACTTATTGAACCAAATAACTTGAGGTCATCTGCAAATAGAAGACATTGAGAATGCTTGAAAACAAGTGGAAGGTCTTTTATGAAAAACAAAAATAGTAGTAGTCCAAGATGACAACCCTGTGGAATACCAGATGTTACTTTGATTGGACTGGATGCGGCATCATTGATTTTAAACTAGTTGAGTTTAAGTACTTTTACTTAGTATGATTTTACCCAATTGAGCAGTTATGAGTGGAAGCCGATTGACTTGAGCTTCGATATTAATGTTTTGTGGTTAACTTTGTCAAAAGCTCTTGCAAAGTCTGTAAAAATGACATCCATTTGTAAATGATTTTCCATATTTTTAATAATATGGTTTGAAAACAGAGAGGGGTTGGTCACTGTTGATTTGCCGCAAAAGAAAGCCATATTGGTATGGGAACATAATGTTTTTAACATAAAACATTAGTTTTTCGTTTACAAGTTTTTCAAACAGTTTAGGAATAGAAGCAATTTTATAAATCGGTCTTTAATTTTGGATGTTATGCTTAGGTCGTGATTTATAGATAGGCACAATATGGGATATTTTTCACGAATCAAGAAATATTCCAGATATAAGTGATTCGGTGAAGATCAGCGTTAGTGGAAATGCAATAGATATAGCACAACTTCTTAGTGATATCAGCGCTATACCATCCGTTCCCTCACTAAAATTGTTCTTAATGCCGGTCAGTGCAGTTGACAAGGCAAAAATAATCAATATTTAAAAGTGAACTAAGATTTGAGTTGACTGTTGCTTGCAATTCGGCAGTATAAACCGATTTGAAATAATCCGCAAATAAATTAAAAATGGTTTGTCTGTCATCGGAGGTGTTGTTAAGATAAGTCATGTGAATGGGCAGACCCCCCTTTCTTTCTTTTAACTTTCTTTTATTGGTAATATAAATCCAAAAATAATAACTGTTTTGTTCAAGCTGTGATTCTGTTGAGATTATAAATGACCGGTAAAGGAATTTATTTAAAGTGTAAAATTCCAATTGGTAGGTTAAATAAAGCTATCTTCGCAAATGTTATAGTGCCGCTATAACATTTTTATTTCTTATGGTCCCAAAAAATCAGACAAAATGGTCTTTTTTTCATAACTTTTTGACGTGAAACTTCTTTAGCCATTATTCGAAAATTTCGAAGTTTCCGAAACTTCTTTACTAAAATTGCAAATTTGGGAGACAAGGGGGCGATATTCACATGGAGATGTGTTTGACTGTCTCAATTTGGCGAGATCAGCATTATCCATGTCAAAATCTTCTCAATTCGACTCAAACCTCCACGGCAAACTAACTAACCGTTAGTTGACGGCTTATATGAGCGGCGGGCCTTCAAACAAAGGTTGTGCGTTGGTTTTGAAGCACACCACATAAAAAACAATTTCATGGAAACCACTAAGAATAAATAAAAGAATGATCCACAAATCTGATGACGACTACCACAAACGAAAAACTGATTATGATTTACGGATATGCAGCTGGAATGTCCGCATCATAAATTACGATGGTGCCCCTATCCAACTGATTAATATCTTGGTAACATATAAAGCTGATATCACTGCAATCAAAGAAATGCGATTGAAAGGACAGGATTGCCTACGACAAGCATCCTGTTATATCTACTTCAGCGGCCATGCGGAGAAGCACGAGTTTGGATGCGGATTTGTAGTTGGCAAGAGAATACGGCATCATGTCCTGCAATTCACTCCTGTTAATTAATAACTTGCCATAATCCACTTCAAGGCTAAATTTTTTAACATTAGTCTAATATGTGTGCACGCTCCGACAGAAGAAAAAAATGACGAGACCAAAGAAAATTTCTATGAGCGCCTTGGATATGCATACGAGCGCTGCTCTCGTCATGACATTAAAATCGTGCTTGGTGACTTCAGCGCAGAGATGGTTAAGGAAAACATATTTGGTCCAACAGTTGGAAAGTTCAGACTCCACGACAACAGTTTCGATAACGGAATGAGGTTGATTGATTTCGGCGCAGCAAGAAACATGGTTGTTAGTAGCACTAGATTCAAGCATCTCAATATTCATAAGGAAACCTGGCTGTCCCCTGATCAAAAAACACGCAACCAAATTGATCATTTTGATTGATGTAAGACACTATCCAGTGTACTAGACGAACGCACGATCCGTGGTGCCAACATAGACTCTGATGATTATCTTGTCGCAGTCAAGATCCGCACTCGTCTGTGCGCAGCTAAGAATGCTCGCAATCCTACACAGAGAAAGTTAGACGTCGACAAGCTGCAAACAAAACGGACTCCTCGATCAACAATATATGCGCACAGTGGACGCACATATCCCACTCTATGCAACTCCGCCTACTGGTGAGGATGGTAAGCCAGTAGCCTGTCCCAAGCCAGTAAAAAGAGGAGGGTTTTGGCATGCGTATTTGGACTACGTTTCAATTATGTATGTCACTTAAAAACATAGGTTGCCTTGAGGCCTCGCTTTGAGATGCAAAATCGTGGAAGTGGGACACAAAATCTAGTTATTGTACCTGCGTATCCGTAGCAAATGATACAAAACATACTGTTTGCACGGCGATAGTCAAGAAACCTGGTCTAGCAACTGATAATTACTGGCATGAATAAAATCTGATATATCTATGGGTATACGAGTATAAGTGATGATAAATAAATTTCAAACGATAGGGTTTATATGCCGGAAAAATTGGTCACGGAGGTCAAAGAACATTGTCAAGTAGTATGGTCAAGGAGCATAATACAATCCTGTGTTCAAGCATGCTATCATACTGGAAATTTTGTATTGCTGGCTGACCAAGTTTTCTACTTTGATTTAGATAAGGCGGTCAGTTTTGGAATACCCAAAACAAGTGTTCAACAGTGCTATCTTTACTGGTAGTGTCTCATGGTTGTTCAACAGTGCAATGCGTACTGGTTATATCTTTAGATGTTCAACAGTGCGTTTTGGTAATACCTTTAGGTGTTCAACAATGTGTTGCGTACTGGTAATGCCTTAAGGTGTTCAACTGGACTGGCTGTACTGGTAATACTTTATGTCTTGATTTGGTTTTATAAAAAGCTCAATCCAAGCTCATTCCATCCACAAAAAAGGCGATTCCACCATTTGCACCAAATACCGTGGGATTAGCCTTATTTATATCGCATATAAGGTCCTGTCGAGCGTTTTCTGTGCAAGACTGAACCCCATCGTTAACCAACTGATTGGACCTTATCAGTGTGGCTTCAGACCTGGAGAGTCCACCATCGACCAGATCTGCACGCTCCGATAAATCTTGGAAAAGACCCTCGAAAAACAAATCGACACACACCATCTTTCTGTCGATTTCAAAGCCGCCTTCGACAGTCCAATAAGGAGTCATCTATACTCCATCATGTCTGAATTTGGTATTCCTGCGAAGCTAATACGTCTTTGCAGGATGACACTGAACAACACTTGCAGCGCAGTGAAAATCGGTAAGGACCTCTTCCTTCCGTTCGATACCAAGCGAGGTTTCAGACAAGGTGATTCCTTATCGTACGACTTTTTAATATAGTCATGGAAAAGATCATCCGAGCTGCTGACCTGAGACGCAGCGGCACAATTTTCTATAGGAGCGTTATGCTGCTGGCGTATGCTGATGATATTGACATCATTGGCCAAAATACGCGCGAAGTCAGTGGAGCATTCTCCAGGCTAGAAAAAGAGTCGAGTCGAATGGGTCTTGCAGTGAACGCAGATAAAACAAAGTATCTCGTGTCAACAAACAAACAGTCCCATCGTCTTGGAAACCACGTTACTGTTGACAACACCTCCTTTGAGGTAGTGAAGGACTTTGTTTACCTGGGATCCAGCATTAACTCCTCCAACGATATCAGTATTGAGATTAAACGAAGGATAACTCCAACAGGTATGACTTTGGGCTCAGTAGGCAATTGAGAAGCAAAGCTCTCTCTCGACGAACAAAACTTACGCTCTATAAGTCAATAATCATGCCCGTCTTACTGTACGCACCACAAACCTGGATGTTACGCAGCACTGATGAAAGGACTTTGGGAGCGCTCGAGAGAAAAATCCTTCGCAAGATCTATGGTCCAATCTGTGTCAATGGCTTGTACCGAATATAAAATATATAATATATAATATATATATACCGAATATTTAAAATTGAGTGGCTTCGCTGGCTAGGTCATGTTAGAAAATGAACGACGATGCTCCAGCGAAAAATTATTGTGGCATTTTAATTGTTTATTTAGTTTTATAATTCTTAAAAAACATATTTTTTAAGAATTATTTTTAGAGCTTGATGCCAAATAATTTATTGAAGCCAAACAGGTTGCTACAACAACAATGTTCTTTGCAGAACAAACCGAGCAGACTAGACCATGGTTTCGTCGGACGCTACTCCGACTCATCAGTAGTCTCTGTGGTTTATGCAGTCCACTAACTTTGATAAGTTAATAAGCTTAACTGCAGTAAAACCAAAATGGAATTACCCAAAAAGCTTTTCACTTGTCAAGTAGTGTTTTTCTACTCTTTTGCTAGTTGCAAAATTTCAAAAATTGACTACATTTATTCTGCAAAGATTTTGTTGTTGCGCTTTTTGTTTACTTCTTTATCACGTGTCCATCTAGGTTCCAACATTTTGTTGGTATTTAACCAAAGAAGGCGTGAAAAAGGTTTTTTGAAAGCAGATGTTTATTATATGCGCAAGCACATAATTAGTCATCATGTTTTCGTAGGTTATGCTCGCACCAGTTTACATGACTTAAAAAATTGTGGCATTTTAATTGTTTATTTAGTTTTATAATTCTTAAAAAACATATTTTTTAAGAATTATTTTTAGAGCTTGATGCCAAATAATTTATTGAAGCCAAACAGGTTGCTACAACAACAATGTTCTTTGCAGAACAATAAAGATGGACACGTGATAAAGAAGTAAACAAAAAGCGCAACAACAAAATCTTTGCAGAATAAATGTAGTCAATTTTTGAAATTTTGCAACTAGCAAAAGAGTAGAAAAACACTACTTGACAAGTGAAAAGCTTTTTGGGTAATTCCATTTTGGTTTTACTGCAGTTAAGCTTATTAACTTATCAAAGTTAGTGGACTGCATAAACCACAGAGACTACTGATGAGTCGGAGTAGCGTCCGACGAAACCATGGTCTAGTCTGCTCGGTTTGTTCTGCAAAGAACATTGTTGTTGTAGCAACCTGTTTGGCTTCAATAAATTATTTGGCATCAAGCTCTAAAAATAATTCTTAAAAAATATGTTTTTTAAGAATTATAAAACTAAATAAAAAATTATTTTATTTAGTACCCAGCGGTGACCAACGCAGACAAGGAAGACCGTATCTCCGTTGGAAAGACCAGGCATTGGATAACCTGACGACGCTTGGAGTTTCCAACTTGCGCCGCGCACGACAAAAGAGACTGGCGCAAATTCTTAAACAAGGCCTAAACCGACCAACGGTTGTTAGTAAATCATACATCTTAGTAAGTATTTTGTACATTGATATCATTAATCAATTCACGGAACTCATGTAATTGGTTACTGTACCAAAATTTATGAGCTCGATTCATGGAGATTTTGTAAAAATTCATAATTATTGTGTCCTTTTTTGGTTCAATGTAAAAGCGTATAAAACTCGAGCGGTTTCGCTGACTGAGTCATATCGAGCAAATGAACGGCGACGTTCCAGCGAAAAAAATTTTTCGATTCGGTACTCAGTGGTTGTCAACGCAGACATGGAATACCATTCCTCCATTGGAAATGGTATTGAATGGTATTCGTTAACCTAACAATGCTTGGTATTTTTAACTGGCACCAACAAGCGCACGAGGGCTTGTGCGAATTTTTAGACGAGACCAAAACCAAATGACGATTGTAGGCACCAGCTAAGTAAGTAAGTAAGGTCGTAGATATTCGATACTAATTTTTAATTTTTTTATTTTTCATGGTAATTATTGTACAAATGTTATTTATTTATTTTTATTTATTTATTTATATATAAGCTTAATACAAGCAGTTTGAATACTTAAAAACTAAATTTTATAATTAACAAGGAGTATCTTAATTTACAATGGTACCATATCTTAATTAGAAGAATACATTAGAGAGATGGAGGAAGTGTCGTTGGAGTTAAGAAGGAAATTTCGGAGTAGTGGTCTGGTCAGGTGAAAATCGAAATCACTGATTAAACTATTGGTTACCCAAAGCATTCTGATTATAGGTTAACTGCATCCATAGTCGGTGCGGTGAAAGTTAAGGTGGAAGAAAGGTATAGACCTAAGGTTGCGTGGGTTGGTATTAAAGGATATTAATGGGAGTAGTTCTGGGCAGTTAATGGTACCGCATACTAGTTGATGAATGAAGAGAACATCGGCAACTTCCCTTCGCTTTGCAAGTGTTTGCATGTTAATCAACTTCAGACGGTTGGCATAAGTAGGTAAGTTGAAACTGTCAGAGCCGGGAAGACCACGAAGAGCGAAACGAATGAATCTGCGTTGGACGTCTTCGATTCGCTTTGAATATGTGTTGTAGATGGGAGACCAAACCTGGCTGGCATATTAGAGGATGGGTCTAACAAAGGAAAGATAGAGGGATTTAGTGACGTAAGGATTGGAAAACTGTCTGGACCAGTGTTTCACGAAACCAAGTGCAGAGTTGGCTCTACTAATAATATTATCAATATGAGACCTTAAGTTAAGTTCCTTGTCGCAAATAACGCCTAAATCCCGTAAAAATTATACAGAGGGAACTGGCTTGCCGAGAATGTAATACGTTCTCGGAGGAAGTTGGAGTTGCTTACGAGAATATGTTATAACTTGACATTGGCTGACGTTGAGTTCCAGAAGATTATTTTGACACCAAATGGAAAAGCTGACCAGATCGTCTTGAAGTTTGCGACAATCGGCATTAGTTTGTATGCGCCGATAGATTTTCATATCATCAGCATACACAGAAAGATTGGATTCATTGATGATACCATCAACATCAGCAATTGTTAAGACGAATTACAAAGGACCAAGGTGACTGCCTTGTGGGACACCAGAGGTAGCTGCAAAAGATTTTGAATTGGAAAATCTAAAGATGACATTATAACTGCGTTCTTCGAGATAAGATTTAATCCATGACATAAACAGAGATGGAAAACCAAAGGCTTTAAGCTTAAGAAGTATGATAATATGTGAGATTTTGTCAAACACTTCACTAAAGTCGGTGGAAACTGCATCAACTTCGTTACCACTTTCCAACGCGCATAAAGTGTTTGAAACAAATTGTGTGAGGTTGGTGGCAGTCGATCTACCCTTGAGAAAACCATGTTAACTAGGAGGAAAGATAGATTTGCAATGGAAGAAGAGAATGTCGTAGATAATACTTTTAAAAAATTTTGGGTCATACAAAACATGACAGTTTTGCAATATGTCTGTTATTAGAAATATCATTTTTAGGTCCTTTTTTATGTAAAGGGATTATGTACGAATTCTTCCATAACTTTGGAAAAACTGAGTTTGAAAAAGAAAGAGTGTCAAAAGGGGATGAGCCAAAAAGTTCGCGAATTTTTTGATAACAATAGCAGGCAACCCATCGGGTCCAGTAGAAAAATCATCTTTTAGATTATGTAGCTTTGCTAAGACATCAGTTAGTGTAATATCAACAGAAGTCAGCTAGGTTTGAGCACAATTCCTTAGTGAAGAAAAGTATTCATAGTCTAATTTATTCTTATGACTTAAGAATGACTGACTAAAGAAATTTGCAAATAGGTTTGCAATTATTTCTGGGTTATCTGAGGAGCTATCTGAAAAAGTAAGGGTAGATGGGTAGTTGTCAGAATTTCTTTTAATATTAATGAACTTGTAGAAGCTTTTAGAATCCAACACCAATTTTGTTTGAATATGAGCAAGATAAGACTCATATAGATGTTCACAGAGTGCAGAAATATGATTATAGGCGTAAAGATAATTTGTGAGGTCAATAGAAGAACGAATAGTTAAATAAGTGCGCCAAAGTTTGTTCCTTTTATTACAAAGTAAGCGTAATTCCTTATTATACCAGGGGGGAAATGACGAAAAGTTCTTCTGCCTATTAAATGGGACAGATTGTGTGAAGCAGTCGAAAATTTTGTCATAGAAGAGAGCAACAGCATTATCAGCATTTTCATGGGCATTATCGAAAAGATGTTGGAAATCGATTCTACTGATTAAGATCACAAGTTTTACAAAATCAGTTTTCCGAAAGTTGAAGCTATACGCGTGCTCAAAGTGTGTGTTGATGATATTATTGTTGTAAGAGAGGATAAGAGATAGAGGAGGATGATAGTGATCGAGTGTTGAAAGTAGTTGGTTACTCGCAGAGACTACACAATTATCTGAATGTGAAGAAAAGACAAGGTCTAATTGTCTACCTATATTGTTTGTTACTCCGCTCAAATGGTAAAGGCCAGAGTCTAAAAGGCAGCTAGTAAAGAGAATTTCTTTTTCAGATGTAGCATTTGAAGGGAAATAATGGCACTGGTCACCTGAACCAGAACCCATTGAAGGCTGGGAAGATTAAAGTCCCCCAGAAATATAACTGTGTCAGATGGGTTATATTATATGAGTAAATGTATTTTAATCTCAAGTATTCGACCGACATTTTTTGTGAAAAATTTTAATCATGAAAAAAATATGTTGATTCATTAAACAAGCATTTCGGTGCTGAAAATTAGAACAAGTTCTGGTTAGAAAGTTGTTCATACAAGTGCATTAAAAAAAAGTAACATTTCTGAATTACGAGTACTTGAAAAAAATAAGATACAAACACTTTAAAAACACACAAAAATTATATTTGCTAAAATTCAGTAATAATTCAAAAAAACAGGAATTCAAACAAACTACGTACAAGTTCAGAACGTAGGTCGAATCGCTGCTGTTGAGCTTGTTAAATAAATAATTACGAATGCATAAACCTACATAAATACTTAGAAAAGCAGCGGTAGCAACAGTAATAAGAATAGTAGAAACAACAACAAATATAACAGCGTAGAACTAACAACGTTAAGTCTCTGTTTTTTATACCCTAAACCTGAAAGGTCAGGGTATATTAACTTTGTGCAAACGTTTGTAACGCATAGAACGAAGCGAGTCCGGTATAGAAAAGTATATATATTCTTGATCAGCGTCACCACGTGAGTCGAGCTATCCATGTCCGTCCGTCCGTCCGTCCGTCCGTCCGTCCGTCCGTCTGTCCGTCTGTGTGTTGTCCGTATACACAGGATAAGAAGAAGGAGTCGAGATAATTGGATGAAACTTGGTACACATGGTCACAAGCACCCAAGGATCTGCACTATTGAATATTTTTGGAATCCGCCCACGGACACGCCTAACTCCCATACAACGCAAAAATTGAAAACTGCATAACTCAGCTCATAATTAACCTACAACAATAAAATTTAGTATATATGTGTTTTGTATCAACACAAAGATGTCATCGAAAAATGGGTGTTGTTCGCTAAAGGACACGCCCACCTCCCATACAATCCAAAAATTGAAAACGCAATAAATAAGCTTGTGTTTAACCTAAAGAGCTAAAATTTGGCACATATGTTTTTTATGACAAGACAAAGATGTTTTTGAAAAATGGACATCATCCGCCCACGGACACGCCTACCTCCCATACAACGCGATAATTGAAAACTGCATAACTCAGCTCATAGTTAACCTACAACAACAAAATTTGATATGTATGTGTTTTATACCAACACAAAGATGTCTTCGAAAAATGGGTGTCGTTCGCTCAAGGACACGCCCACCTCCCATACAACCCAAAAATTGAAAATGCAATAAATAAGCCTGTGTTTAACCTAAAGAGCTAAAATTTGGCACATATGTTTTTTATGACAAGACAAAGATGGTTTTGGAAAACGGACGTCATCCGCCTATGGACACGCCTACCTCCCATACAACCCAAAAATTGAATACGCAATAAATAAGCCTGTGTTTAACCTACAGAGCTAAAATTTGGCACATATGTTTATTATGATAAGACAAAGACGTTTTTGAAAAATGGACGTCATCCGCCTACGGACACGCCTACCTCCCATACAACCCAAAAAGTTTAAAACTCAATAAATAAGGTTTTGTTTGTCATAGAGAAATTAAATTTGGTATGTATGTATTTTATACCAAAACTAAGGTGTGTTCAAAAATTGGGAGTAGTCCGTCCATGAACACGCCCACCTCCCATAGTGAAAGCATAATAAAGGCATTAACTGTGAGCTACAGGAATAAAACTTGGTATGTGATTTTTCTTCAACATTTAAATGCATATAAAATATAGGCTTCATGCGCCCACGGATACGCCCATTTACAATAAAAATTTTTTTGTTTTTGAAAAGTGGGTTTAGGGTATTTCATAGTCGGCCTAGACCGACTTTAGACTTTCTTTACTTGTTTTTTTATAACTCTTTTAATTATTCTTAATTAATTCTGATTGTTAGTTTTGCTTGTTTTTAATTCCATTTTTTCAACATGCGCTCAATTCTTAGGAGGTTTCCCCATAACGTGGTTGTGGTTGTGGTTGAGTGGCCCAACCTGAATATCTAAGACTACAAAAAGCTATCTTAAATGCAGTTAAATGCATTTGCTTTGTAGCAAATTGATTATGCTTTGAAATTGAAATTTAAGCCCATTTAATAAGCTTGTTGGTTGGTCGGCTTGTTATTGAACTGCGTTGCATAGAGTTCAAATTTAATTAAAATGCTATACAAAACAATTTCTTATGCAAACGGTCGATTTTGTGTTATTTTTTTCGCTTTCTCGTTGTGAAGTTGATATTTATTTAATTGAATTCTAATTGAAGAACCACAACAACTTGGTATTGATTGTATTTTCTTATTTGTATAATTTTCTTATCACGATTTGTATAAACCTTAAACTTTGTACTTATTGTGTAAGCAATAAAGTTTTTTTCAATACGATTTTATAAATAGTTATTAATACTTAGTTATTTATTTTTCTCTATATTTTTTTTATGGGTTTTTTAAAAGCCAACAAATTTTTAATGATGCTCATATAATTGATGCAAATATATGTTAATATTCAATTGTTTTTGAAATTCGTTATTTTATAATTAGGTTTTTAATATCTTTCTAGACTTTAACGACTTAACAAATATGTTTAAAAATTAAAACAAAGGATTTACAGTGGTTCAAGAGAGAGTGGCCAAAGTATTGTCTAAAAAATTTTGTAAAAATTGTATCTGTACTGTACATAAGGTCGGGTCTCCAGTGACTGTGCTTATCTTCTGGAGGCAATCGACCCATTTAACAATAACTTCAAACAAGCTTTTGCGAGAAGTATTTTTTTCCCTTCCTATAAGCACTTCTGCCAAATCTCTTCGATGATTACACTGTGTGACACCATAAAAATAACTGCAAAAACTCCAATGGTTTCTGATAGCCATTGGCCCATGGAACATATCGTCCAAAAGATTTTTCTAGCTTAGCTCAAATAACCGATTTTTTCAAGATCACATTTTATACTATGGGGCCGTAGTTAATTTCCTTTAAATCCTAAGATCTTCGGGAAAGTTGTTATCTTTAGTAAGATTAAATTTTGGAAACAATATTACGCCCTTAATATTCACACAAGGGGCCAAAAACCCCCTTAAATTAAACAAAGAGAAATGTATATCTCGGAAACTCTGGGCTGAAAGGTTATTACTTTCATTGCGATTTTTTTTTTGCAACGAAATACAATTAAAATTAAATTTTTAAGGCCATCAAATCTAAACAGCAAAAACAGCAGACAATTTTCAGGGTACCTTTTGAAAGCAAATTTAATCTTAAAAATGGTCTCTTGAAATTTTGAAAATGAGCTAAGCTCCTTGTCGACACAGAATTTTTCTCGAAAGAGCAGTTATGAGATAACATTTTTGCAACCAATGCAATGACTGTTTAGAATATTCTTCCATCAATCAACAATTTTTGATCAAGTTCTGATATTCCTTTCGAAACAGGAATTTTTATATTATTTTTTTAGCTTTTCAAGGCGAAAGTCACTCAAACTTATACAACAAATATATTGAAAAAGAATGAATAAAATAACATGAAACTCCATAAATAAACTCGTGACAGATAAGTGCGATGACTCGAAATGAGTCATGTTCATTTTGTAGTAGTGACAATAATTGAAAAATCCCGGAACTTTTCAAGCCATTAAAACTGCGTATATATAAAAACTGACATTTAAACATAAAAGTTACTGTAGAACAAAATTCGTAGAATTTGCGCGATGATATCAATTACACTGTTTAACAAAATTAACTTTTTCCAAAAAGACAGGGTTTTGACAACAGAATCTGGCAAAAGGGACAAAAAAAATATATATTCATAACATATTTAAATAATATGAAAGAAAATCGTGGGCTTAACCAGGTACATTAAATGAATACTAGTAAACCTGTTGCCCTAATTCGAGCAATTCAATAAAAATTTAGTGTTAGAAACATTATAGACGTTTAATATATGATATTCTATTCAAGAAGTTATTATACTCAATAACGATATATTCAGACTCAATAATGATATAAAAGATCATTATCTGAATGGTTTGACTTGAAACGCACGATTTGACACTAAATTTTTAATGTAACTGTCAAAATACGAAGACAGACTTACACTTATATTACTAATGAGACAAACATTATTACTATTCGAAAACATCACAGCTTAACTCTTCCAGCTATAAAACATAACTAATTTAAAAAAAAACGGTAGTGAAAAAAAATTTAAGACATAATCCTAAGAGATATTTCAGAAATTAATAAAAGGTACTTACAGAACACTTACAACATCGATTTATAACACCTTTAGATGAAAAAACGCCAAAAAATCCAAAAAAAAATTTTGAAAACCGTTGAAATTTGACTGAGTTGTTTGCTCGGAAAGTGGAATTTTTTATTTTGGAACTGCATTTTTCGGACAATTGACATTTGAGGAATGCATAAAAGATAATTTTGGTTAAAAATTTTTAGTTTTGAAAAAAATTCAAATTTGATCAATTCATAAGCTCTTCTCAAACTAAATTTCAAATCGATAAAATAACGGATTTTTGTACAAAAATTTTATTTCTGTTTTAAAAGGTTGGGAACCCCCTGAAGTGAAATCACAAAAGTGGTTTGCACATATACAGCCTAAACCTGATTTAATGACATCTAAATCGATAGAATCGGTTCATTGGTCTGGGAGGAGTTGAAGTCACAAAAAAAACCTTAGCCTATTAATTATATAGATTTTTACACAGGGTCAGGTTCAGAAAAATTTTAAAAATCCAGCTTCTGACGCCCGTGAAATAAAATCTTCTCTTATTTTTGTTTCAAAGTTAGTAAATTGTGTTAAAATATACATTTGTCAAAACCATGAAAATGCATTTTCAAAAATTATGCAAATTATTTATTCATAAAATTTTACAACACTATAAGTAATACCACCAAAATTTAGACTAAATGGTTACAGTCAAAAGTTTTGTCCTATCTCAAGTATAACTTTCAATTCGAATATACTTCATACTATTTCGATAATGACGGGGCATTTCCGCATCGATTTCTGCAATATTCGTGGACTAAGAACGAATTTTTTCTTTTCTTGGTTTATGCATATTGTGCTCTTAATAGGCCTCAAATAATAGCACTAAGTGAGACCCAGTTGGCCGAGGATGCAGATCCACTTGATTTTCATATACCTGGGTATCACTTACTGCCATTATTCTCTTTACATCGGGGGCATCGCTCTTTTTTTAAGAACAGATGTGGCATATCACTGCGAGCGGAGTCTGGGTGTAACCGACCCGGAGTTTTCTTCCATGTGGGTGAGGTTCAGGATCCGCGCACACATGCAGCACTTCTGTTATGTATATAGAAGTCCGAATCAAGGAAGGGAGCCCACTTTTAATAAGCTGGACTCTCTCTCTCTGATTCAATAACGCACATTTTGGGGTTGTTCCGTGACAGTGAAATCGTTGTTGCCGGCGATTTCAATGTCCACAATCCAGCTTAGCTACGTCACTCAGGCCAATTAACACCTGAAAGCCAATACATTGAGCTCTTTGCTGAATCGAACCAATTGATTCAATTAGTGAAGGAACTAACTTTCATTCCTTGAGTTGGTATGCAGAGCCAAAAAGTCTTAGACCTTTTTCTGACATCGCATCATAAAAAATATGGTGTGAGTGTCCATACACCTCTTGGTAATTCGGAACACTATACCATAACCGCTGCTTTTCCATATTCTTATCTACGCACCTCTTCACCTAAAGCCCCGAAGAGGATCGCTTGGTTTTATGAAAGAGCAAATTGGATTGCGCTAAATAACTTTTGCCGCAAAGGCCCGAAGAGGATCGCTTGGTTTTATGAAAGAGCAAATTGGATTGCGCTAAATAACTTTTGCCGCAAAGCCCCGAAGAGGATCGCTTGGTTTTATGAAAGAGCAAATTTGATTGCGCTAAATAACTTTTGCCGAAAATTCAATTGGAAATTGTGTTTCGCCGACAGAAATGTGAATGCCGCGGCTTTAATTGTACAAGAAGTTATTTTATTGGGTATGCGATCTTTCATATCCAATAAGATTAGAAGCATTAAACCAAAAGACACTCCTGGTTTGATGAGACTTGCAGGACTGCAGTCAGGTCCATAGAGGAAGCCTTTCAGAATTGGCGTTTTTACAAAAATTATGATTCTAAAAGACTTCCCATTGAGGCTAGGAATCGCTGTAATGTAGTTTTAGAACGGGAAAAGTTTCTTCACGAAACCCGCATAAGAGAACAGGTTCTTCTCTGCCCAAAAGGGAGTAAAAACATTTGGTCTTTTGTTAAAAGGGTAAAGAATCAGACATAGTCGTCGATTCCAACTCTTTTAAAAGATGACCAAAGCATATGCCATTCTTATTCATTCAAAAAACACCCGAGCTCTTTGGAGATTGAGAGAAAGAGGCAAATTATGAATGACACTCCTTAATGACTTAAAAAAAACTCCGAGTGGGGTCTTGCCAATAAAGTAGAGTTTAATGCAAGTAAGACCCAGTGTAGCCTGTTAAGTCACAAGCGAGTGGATTACCCCTTAGCTCCCCTCAATATGAATGGTGTAGATCTTCTGGAGTCAGCAGCTCTTGACGTTCTGGGCATATTGATCCAATCTGATCTTCGTTGGAATGATCATATATTCGATGTGTCGAAAAAAGCGGCCAAATGCCTTGGTTTTTTAAAACGGTGCAAGAAATACTTCACTCCAACTGATCTTTGCATGATCTACACCTAATATATTAGGCCGAAAATGGAGTACAATTCGCACATTTGGGAAGGGGCTTCGAGATCATATTTGGAACTCCTAGACCGAATTCAACGTCGTGCAATATATCTGAAAGGGGATGAAACCATTTCTTCCTCTCTCTCAACTCTCTTGAACATCGATGCAATGTTGGTTCCCTAAGCCTTCTGTAAAGGTACTACCATGGAAAGTGTTCAAGGGAAATTCATGACCTGACGACACCAGCTCGTGTGTTTTCTAGGTCCACTCGGGCAGCTCTTCAAGCCCATCCTTATACCATTGCTACGATGCCCAATAGAACATCGCATTACCGGGACAATTCGTTCTTCGGTCGCTCAGTAAAATTGTGCAATAATCTTCCTGCGAGCGTTTTCCCTGACAATTACGAGCTGTGCAAATTTAAATCAAATCTTCACCGACACTACTCTACTTTCCCACCCTCCAACTAAACTATCACCCTTCTTCCGAATTAACACAATGCTTTCACATTTATAGGGGGCATCCCCTGAGCGGTTCAGTATAAAAAAAAAAAAAAAAAAATCGTGAGTAGCACGTGCTCGGCAAAAAATGTTTAGTTAAACTGCATTCTAACTTTTGCTTTAAGACATATGAAGTTTTCTTAAAAAAAATCAAAGCTTTTAAGATCGTTATTTTATTTATACTGTTTTTCTCTAACAACAACTTTTTATTTGCGAAAGAGGAAGATGTTCTATACTTTTCATAAAAGTTTTTTTGGGTGATCTCGACAGCCCCATTAAACTTTTCAGACCTTTTAGAAAACGATATCAATTTTTCGATACGCCCTAATGTATACATATATTGACGTTTTCATAGTTTAGGTCTGAAACTTGATTTAGGGATGGGTTAATCTAACCCTATTTAATACATTCTTATGGTGAATCGGGCTTAACAAACCATGTGACTCTTACATTTAAGGTATAAGATGTGTTATACAGATTTATGTACAATACAACGAGGAACATTTAAATCGTTAACTCTTTTAAGTATGAGTTTGCTTTGTCCCTTTATAAAAAAGATCATAAAGCAGAGATATATCGGATTAAAATGTAGGTACTGCAAAAATATTTGTCATAAAACTCTACTATAAGCCTTTGAAAGGACTTTTATCGAGCTTTTTATGATCAATGCATAAGCGCAACCAAAGGGGGTTTCGGGGGCTAACACCCCCCAAAATTATTGTAGTACCAAGCAAAATAGTATTCAATCAAAGTGAGTCACATGAAAAGCAATCAAACGTTTTATGAAATGAGTGAAAACCAGAGACCGTACCGGTTATGGTTTTTATCGAAAAAGTCACATATTAACAGTTATTTTTTAACTCTTATTTTTTCCGACAAAAATTATAGTTATTGTGTGTCTTATATTTTTTTCGGGCAATTATAACAGTTACTTTTGACTTTTATTTTATCGGTCAAAAATAACAGTTATTTTCTGCCTTTTATTTTTTCGGTCAAAAATATCAGGCAATTTGTGTTTTTTCAAAGGCTGTTATACCGACTAAGAAACTATTGATACTATTATTTTCGTCTCGTTGATGCGCACAATTTACATATGGTATCAATAGTTTTTAATTGGTCAAGCGGCCTTTAAAAAACTACAAAGTGCCTGATATTTTTGACCGAAAAAATAAAAGTCACAAAATAACTGTTATGTTTGACCGATAAAATAAAAGTCAAAAGTAACCGTTATTTTTGTCCGAAAAAATAAAAGGCAAAAATAACAGTTAATTTTTAACTTTTATACAATCAGTCAAAAATTTAAAAGGCACTTAATATTCGTGAAGCTGAGCCCATTTGCATCATAATGGTATATTTGAAAAAGTCCTTCGACAATATTTTCATTGTGTCTTTTTCATTTAAAAATTGTAAAATAACAGTTATTTTCGGCCCCTGGTGAAAACCCCAAATGTATATTATAAATCGATTCTGGTTGATGCATAAGCTGCTAAATTAGTCATATTTTATTCCTTCAGACTGCACATTAAGCCGGATCGATTTTGTATGGAGAGAAGTACTCTCAAAAACAAGAAAATATTTTTTTTTAAACACCAATTTAAGATTATTGGAAAAGTACTGAGCTCTTCTTTCTTTTGGTGTAGCGTTTGGTGTTGTTTAATCAAAACTTAGTACTATGAAAAATGCGTTTTTTATAAGTGTTAAAAAATATAAATATTCGAAAATTTTGAATTTTTTACTGGAGCGTGGTGACCGATCAGAAAAATAGAGGTGGTGACCGATCAGAAAAATTTTTGTTATGGAAAAAACTTTTCGCCGCGGCTGGGGATCGAACCCGGACTCCGAGCATGCTAAGCCACACACTTAACCTGCATGTTTTGTCACCACAAAACAAAATTTAAAACAATCATGTTTAAATTTCATCTATACACTCCTTTTAATTTTTTTTCATTCATTATTTCTTTGAAACTTTCTTTGACATTTTTTGAATTTTGAATTTTCATTGGTTTGAAAAATATCGAACATAAAATAAAATAAAAACTAATTCAGTTTTTCAATATTGAAATATTTAAAATGCAAACTTCATTGAAAGGAGTTAAGATTTGGTATTCGGAGGGTCCCAAGGGTCGCTGATTACGAATCTGTCATCAAAAACTCGGAAAAAATTAAAAAATGGCATCGAAAAAATTATGCTTTAAAACATTTGTTTTAATAAAAATTTTTGTTTTAAATTTGTTTTCTAATTTAAAAACATTGTTTTAAAAAAAAAACCCTTGTTTTAAATTTAACTTTAAAAACAGTTGTGTTTAATTTAAATGAATTTGTTTCAAGCTCTATTTCAAAAACAAATTCGTTTAAAATAAACACAATTTCATTTAATTTTAACACATATTTCCCTCAGTGTAGCTTATTTTTTGATGTGCAAAACAGCAACAATAAAATTCATTTTTTTTTCAAACAAGCCCAAGATTACACGTATTTAGCACTAATTGACGTGTTTATCAACAAAAAGTTCAAGCTCAATTTCTGACATAAATTGCGAACACGAATTTTGACGAGTTGAGCTGATTTCAGTTACGAACGCGTTGAGCTTGATTTTAGCCCATTTTTTTCTATCCGTGTACAAATAATACAAGAAATGTTCGAACTCGGCTTTAAATATAACTATTTTTTTCTCTCCGTGTACAAATAATACAAGAAATGTTGGAACTTGGCTTCAAATATAACTATTTTTTTTTTCTCAAACTTTTAAGGCGTCCAAAATCTATAAAAAATTTTGCTAAAAAAAATTGATAAGGCAGTTTTTTATTATCTTTAAACACCTATCTTAAATAGGTATTTGAAGTAAAAAATGTTTTGCAAACATCTATAAAAAATTGGTTTCTAGCAGTCTTTATTCGATTCTGAACCATTGTTTGAACACGGCTGTTAAACAAATTTTTTCATTAAATGTTTTAAAACTTTCTGCCAGATGTGAGGAATGAACTTGGGCTACGTGTTCCATTGACTTGCACGACCTACACTTAGCACACACGGCTTTGTCTGCCACCATAAAGATATTAAACACATTTATTTTATAGCTGCATGAATTTTTATGCCACGCCCTTTTTAGGTTACAAATTTTTAAATCTTGAATAATGTGCTGCGAGTTGTTATGTTAACTGCTTATGAGAATAATCTGAGATTCTATTTTTGCATGTCGAAATTTAATTTTTTATCAGTTGAGAATTTTTTTCTTATTTTCTGTTTCTTATACAAAAATAACTTTTCAAGCAAAATAAACAAAATATTTAAAAAAAAAACGGAAAGCGAGATAAGGAATGTCAACTCCATACCGGCAGCTTTTCTTATACATTCGTCACACGTCTTTTATCAAAGAACTCACATTCGTTTTATGAAATATTTCACTAAATTTTACAAAATATTTTATTTTATAAAATTAGAGCAACGTTTCTAGCTTTATATAAAAAAAAAAAAATTTTTTAAAAAAATTTTAAAAATCTTTGAACTGTCTTTGATTAATGATATTGAATCAATCTTAGGCACTATTTAAAAGATCATGGATACAGTTGGATGCTAGTTCATGTTTTCAACAGTTACTTAAAATTCAAAATAGTACAACGCTAATTAATAAATCACATAAAACGCAAACACACACTCATACACAAACACGCAAACGTATTTGATGCCAACAAATTGCTCCATTTGCGAACGTTAGAACTACAACAAAAACAGCGCACAAATTGAAGACCCGCACTTTAACAATTTAACGCTTGTTCGTTATGCTTTTAAATATTCGCATACCGCGTAAGCTCGTAAAATGCGTAACGAATGCAAGCAAGCCAGCCACTTGAAAAAAAAAAACTAAAACCACAACAATTGTAAAAACTTACAATTATTCTCTATAATGCACCGTAATATATAACGAAACTAAAAACTTCACACATAAATCTAAGAAAACCACCAAAAGAATTTATGAAGTGTTTATGTAGCAGCAGCATTTACAGCGGAACGAGCTGAACAGCTGACTGACGCTTTGAATACTAAAGAAGCTACAGCGGAACGCACGCTTAGCTGGTGTTTATTTCGTCCGTCCATATGTCCGGTGTTGATCGATAGCACGCTCGAACGCTTGATCGCTTGTGCTCTCTACTCGAATGCAATGTGTCAGCGGAGAGTTGGCTTCACTCGGATGAGCGAGCGTAGCAGTCAAAAGAACTGCTATAGTCATCAAGTGAACTGGAGACTAGAAAGCTTCGCTAAGTTGAGACTAAAAACCGCAGAAAAAGCATTGCACACAATAACAGAAATTAAAATTTAATTTTAAAGTGAAATTCAATGCACGTCTCTGATGGTGACGATGACGCTGAGGATGACGATGAACACGATAGGCAACACCAACAATTGAATACAATTGAATTCTTTAAGTTTTAAAGTACATTTATATCTCAATGTATAAATCTGTATGTATGCATGTTTGTATATAAAGCTTCTATTTAAGAATGCACACTTGAAATATTTTTTTTTTTTATTAATAATAAAAATAATATATAAAAATATTTTTGCAACTTGCAAAAAAACAACCTCAATTGTGGCAAACGTCTGTGGAACTTTGAGTTTGTGAACTTTGCGGTTTTTTTTTTTGTTTTTGTACTTGTTTGCGGCGTTGTTGGCAAGCACGAGCACGAGCACGTCTCTCAACTAAATTAATAAAAATTTTAAATTTCCTTTCTAAGTTTTTTAGAACAAAGTGAATGCTTATCAAATGTTAAATTAGTAGATAAGATATCGTTTATTTTTTATGTCGTGTTTGTTTTTGTTGACATGATTCTTAGTCATAAGCTTGATGCATGTTGTTGTTGTTGTTGTTTTTATTGTTGCTTTGTCTATTCTATTTTTGCTTGATTTTTTTTTTTTTTTTTTTGTTTCAAAAGATTCTTGTGCGAGTGCATATTTTTAAACAAGCAGTTATATTTCTTTAATTGCTCAGCTGCTGCCTGCCTGGTATGCGTTGCGTATGAGCAACATTAATTAAACAAATCAATTATATTTTATTTTTTCTTGTTTAAAAATATATTTAGATATTTACTTTTATTATTAAGAGATATGAAAACTATTTAAAAATTAATAATTAATAACAATGAGTTCGATTGTGACTAATTGAGGCGAAGGGATTACTTTCTACTTGAAAATTAATCGGCATGTTCTAATAAAGAAATCAAATTTTCAAGGTTATCCAAAACGCAGACGTCAAACGTCTGTTCAAATGAACATGAACTCTTGGGAGTTGTGCTAAAGAATTTCTATCTAAGAATTGTGGTCTAACGGTTGCTAAGATTTTCTGAAGGCGACAACTGGCAGGAACATGCTTGATATAACCACCGATGTCCCGGAACAGTGGCGTAACTCCATAGCTGCAAGACGGTGCAGAGCACCGGAGCCCTTGAGCGATAGGGGCCCTTCGCTGACTCTACAAATAGCAAATGGTAGTCCTAAGTGTCAAAAGTATAATAAACTGTTGTTTTTTTTACCTTCCGTACAAAAAAACTTTTAAAAGATTAGCTTTACTACCCTGTAATGTTTACACATAACAACCATGCAGGATAAGAAAGACAACAAACTTGTTGCTTCTTCTATAAAATCATAGACTTCTTGGATTTTAGGTGAAAATATGTTTGTTTGTAAAATAATGTTGATCGGTTGTATTTTAAAACTTTTGAAAGTTTATAATTCAAAAGTATCGATTCTCGATAACCGAACGATGTAGTAAGTATGTAGTTGATCTCTTACTTTTTCTTGTGAGCATCAATCTACTACTAATTTTTATGGTGTTTAGGGTTTCGGCCTAAACAGTTTAATTTCTACTTTGTTCTAGATATGTCCCTTTTTTAGTTTTTTGTTGGTTGTATGTGTTGGCTATTACCATTGGAAATAAAAAAAACTATTCTTGAAAAATGGTTAAAAAGAAAGAAAAAACTGTGACACTTAAACGCAAACTACAAAAAGAAAAGGCTGTAAGACAGAAAAAATTACCAAAATTAGACAAATTTTTGTTGTATAACTATAATTTTGTTATTCTTCTGATAAAGTGAATAAGTATCGCAAGAGTAACGCTAGTGAAGAGCCGGTTACATATGCTTCTGGTTCAGAAGCTCTGGATACCCAGCTTAATCCAACAGAAAATGTTGAAGAGAGAGAACCGCCCACCATATTAGCATATTACGTATTGTAAATATTTTTTTTTTTAATATTTCTGATAAGGGCCCTTTTTAGTTTTGCACACGGGCCCTTGATCATCTAGTTAAGCCACTGACCCGGAATGAGTAATTTTTAGCCTTTTTAGTCTCTTTGTTGTAATTGGTAAGAGTCTTAGCTCCTTAGAGTGGGGAAGCCAGTCATATTGCGTTTGTCTCTATTGAGCAGGATGTTTTTTCACTACGGTGCTTGATTCCTTAACTTCTTTAACTTAAGATAACAGTTAGCCTCGAAAGCTTGGAGTACAGATAATTGTACAAAGTTTCCTGAATATTCCAACATATCAACATATCCTGAGTATTCCAACATCAATTCTGAGAGGAAGTTTAACGAAAATGGCCGGACTAAGTTTCTCTGTGTAAGAGATACATGATCCAATAACTTCCGAGACTACGTAATAAAAAAACATTTTTTTCCAAATATTCTTCTTTATTCATCAACATAGGTTCCTTCAAGAGCAATACATTCATTCCACCGCTTTTCTAACTTTTCAATACCGGTTTTGTGGAACTATTTGTGCTTCGCCTTAAAATACGCTTTAGTTTCAGCCATCACCTCTTTATTGGAGCTCTCTTCACCTCTTTATTTGCTGGCAAGCGTTTGTTTTTTAGGGTGAGCAAAGAGCCAGTAGTACGCTGGGGGCCAAATCTGGCAAATACGGTGAGGAAGACATTCAAAGCCTGATTCCTTTTTTTTCCTGATTTTCGCCATCGTTTTCATTGATTTGCGACACGGTGCATTGAGAATAGGTGACACCTATTTGGAAAGCAGCTTTCTCATCGACGAATGTTCTTGTTATATTGTTCCTACACTGCCTTTTGATATCTTCAGAGCCTCAGCTAGCTCGCGCACCTTCACTTTATGGTCGGTCCATACCATTTTGTGTAATTTTTTATGTTTTGTGAAACAACTGCTTCATTTTGAGCGTCCTGCTCCTTTGTTGCATCAAAAAACAGTGATAAATCAACACTCGGAATTGCTTTGAATCCATTATTTTGAAATTGTCAACAGAAGCATCACTTATTAATCACTACAACTTCTGAACTTAACGTAAGATAGTCATGAAATTTGAACATGTATTATTTGAAGTTTGGAACTATCGAAATTTTTTATCGATATTTCATTAGAGGTGCCACCTACTAGCTAGTCTCGGAACTTATTGAACCATATGTTTCAATAATCTCTCAGATTATAAACAATAAATAATTTGAGTATAAAATCCCGCCTGCATGGCTTCGCCTTACACTGACGCCTTTTGCAATAATCCAGGACTCTTGCACAAATGCTATGTTAGCTATAATGCTATGTCTGGACTCGGACTACGGAAGCTGCTTTGGTGTGGTGAAGTTTTATTTGAATACACTGAGAAAAAAACACATACCTTGCTCCGGTAAAAAATTTCTCTATTTTCGATATAGAAATTTTCTCTTTTTCAAATAAAATTTTCTTAAATTAGAATAAATTTTCACATTTTCGAAGAAATATTTCTTTACTTCTAGGAAATGGAAATATTTCAATGTCTCTAATAATGATAAGTATTTTTCTCGCACAAAAATTTCTCAGTTATATAGAAAAATTTATTGAAAATGAAAAAATTTTCTTATATTTTGATAAAAAATTCACTAAGAGAAGTATTTTCTTCAATAAAAACAAATCTTTTCTCAAAAATAAAAAGTTTTTTCTCAAAAAACGATATATTTTTCTTCTTCATGGAAACTTTTTACCATTTTTAGAGAATTTTTAGTATCGAAATTAGAGAATAGCATTCTCTGGAGCAAAGTCTATACCATTTTTCTCTAAATATGATGCCTTTTTTATCATATTCCGATAAGCTTTTTTCTGAGTGTAGCCTTCAGCATTAGTATTATTGCTGGGGAGTCCTAAAGAAGAAATCGAATTTTAACAACCCTATCCCCTGCGCGGTGGTACACGGTTAACCTCCTTTGGTTTGCGGAACGGCGGTCAGATTGTTCTTGTCGCAGAAGGGTCTGTATTTTTGACTGTGCAGAGGCAGATCTTTTTACATCAGCACTCGTTGATGCCATTGGAGGTGAGGTTGTTCTGTTGGCTGAGAGAAGCTGTTCAGTCTTTCTTTCCTCATGGCTTGTAGGCGTGACAGGTGCAGATGTGAACCTAGAGCACAAAAGGCACTATTGTGAAAGGTTCATCCATCTTTAGCTCAGGAATCGCGAATAAAGGTTTAATCGATGGCTTCTTTGGGACAGAAAGTTTATGTTCATTTCCCTTTCATCCCAAATCCCCACTCACCTTAGCTGAGAGAGATGGACGATAATACGGATTCCGCTTAGTTGCATACTCATATCATAATATGGCAGATTGTCTAGCTTCACGAAAAGTTTTATCGAGTTCTCGTTCATCAAGGATGTAAGGGTAGTGCCTTGAGGCACTAAACTTGCCAGAACTTTACAACTCGGGGCTAATATCGTGTATTATGGACGTTGAGCATACAAACGATCTCGTCAACACTTGATTCAGAGAAGTAAGCCGTGGCAACGGCTTTGCGAGAACATATCCCTCCGGCATGCGCACCTTATCATTCTTCCAAGGGGCAATGACTGCACCTGTTTTTGCTAATCAATCACCTGGTGTAACATCTGCATTTTCTGATGTTTTAGCGAGCAATCCAGAAATCTTTTCTGTAGACCACCGGTGCACAGTGTGAGATTTAATCAATCTAGCATCTCAAAATTAAAAAAAAAATGTTTTCGTAACTCGCTCATATTTTTTGTTACGTGAGAAGAGACCCCAATTGTTACGAAAACAAACACAAAAGAGAATAAAATGTTTTTGGCGTGATAACAGCTATCAAACACGTGCAATTGCATAGCATGCAAAAATTGATTTGCAAGCTTGCATTGATCACAAAACTTTGAGTGATCAGGTCGAAGTTGTGAGTATTTTTTGTTTGGCCTAAAATATTTGGTGTATTGAAGGTTATTACTTAAACTTAAAAATTTTTGCTTTATACAATATTTATTCTTGCACTCAAGTATTTTGAAAAAATTTTTTTATAACCAGCTAAAAGGTAAGACAAATTTTAAAGCTTTCAAATCTTTGATAGACTAGAACTTCCAAGTCCCACGGAGTTCCGTGATGGGAATGCCAGCAGAATCTTTGTTAATGTGCCCAAAACAAATTTCAAAAATAAAATCCTGCCCATTTTTTGCCTTTTTTAGTATGAGTGAAATATCGCGAGAGGAGCTATTTTGGATTTGGTTGAGCAAGGTGAAAAGCGAAAAAAATGAAGCGGTCGAAAAGCACGTTATATCAATTTTTGGAGCAGATGTTGACGATACCAAAATTAAAGATCGTATAAAAAAGGCTTTGCTTTCAATTTGAATCGCGATGGAGCAAATCTCACCGTGATTAAGCAAGATTTATGCATGACAATGCTATTTGGCTAAGTTCAAAAATTTAAAAGAATTGTCGGCTGCATCCCCTTCGAGAGGTACAGCTATAAAAAGAGCAAGGGTAAGCATTACTGAAAAGAAAAGTCTTACACCAGATCAAGCACTGGCCATGATCGTAGACGAAAATTTATCAACTGAGCAATACCGTGGATACCATTGCATACGATACCTTACAGTCCGAAATTGTATCCATGCTATGAACTCGTTAAGCAATCAAAATTATTGTGCTACCCAAGTTTTGTTACTGTTACTGTTACTGAAACATAAGCCGAAATCAATTTGCAATCCTTAATAGACCACACGGTAAAAAGATTAATAGATGCACAATATGAGGTTTTTTAGTCGTTCCCTGCAATTCAGGATGAATTAAGCATAATTATAAAATGGGGATGCGATGGAGCTGAACAGAAAATTACACGTCATCGCAAGCGTGCTATCTATGTGGTTCAACTCCAAAACCTATGAACGACATGAGTGCCTTATCGATGAAAATATGCTTGTTGTTGGTCTTTCACCTCTACATGCATACATAAGGTTTATGGAGTGCTTGTTGCATATTTCTTACAGATTGGAAATAGAAAAATGGTACGTATCAGGCGATGAAAATAAAGAGAGCGTTGCAAAAAGGTTGTGTCGATCTGATCAAGCGGTTTCGAGTAATACTTATTTGCATAAACAGCGGCTATTCTATCAATATAGATGCGTTCCAAAATTTTACGTCAGAAACAAGAGAGCTTTATTCGAGTTTATATCCTTGGTACTATATGCGAGTAACTCTCCACAAAATATTGTTTCATGGAGGTGAACTGTTCACAAGAAAAACGTTCCGAGTTGACACCAACATAG
The DNA here is from genome assembly GCA_958299015.1 of Tetanocera ferruginea. Taxonomy (NCBI): domain Eukaryota; kingdom Metazoa; phylum Arthropoda; class Insecta; order Diptera; family Sciomyzidae; genus Tetanocera; species Tetanocera ferruginea. The sequence continues at coordinate 78,091,221 of OY282644.1, forward strand.
ATTTATTGCATAGGTTGCTTATCACGTCAGACCCTTTGATTGCAAGTTTACGTTTGCCCCCAAAAACCAAGCGTTGTACTTTACCTTCTGAGGTCATTGCACTTTTGTCTGACACCCAACTAAATGATGAATTTGATGATTTAGCATAAAAAAACTTTGCTTGCAGCTCTCTGGAATTTTTATTTTTGTATAAATTTCTTATTTTTTTTTATTTCTACTTTTCGCTTTTTTACTTTTGTATAATTTGTATATAATTTCTTTATTTTGGTTTTTGATTAATATCTTATTTTGAATATTTTCCATTCTTTTAAGAACTTTTGTTGAATTTTTTAGTTTTTCCTCTTTATTAGGTTTTAGATATCAATAAATTTAACATTGAAACAACATTAACTTTTTATTTCTCTCATTTGCAAAGAATCATCGAAATCTAAAGTTCGAAACTTGAAGCATTTTATAGAAATTGTTGTATGAAGGTACTTATATCAATATATCGACAAGTTTTAGTTAGAAGAGAAAAAAATAAGAAATTTTGAATATAAATTTGTAGAAAAAAATTAACCCCAACTAGTGTTTTTGAGGATAGTTCGGTACTAGTCCCCTTTGACACTAGTTGGAACTAGTTATCTTTCACCATATTGAAGCTTAGAATCTCCTTAACAATCGTGCCAAATTTCAAGTTAATATCTCTAAAACTTCATATAAAAATTAATTTTGAGATGCTAGATTGACTTAATCTCAGACTGTGCGGTGGGGATCTTGTTTAGCACTTCGACGATGGCAGTTTCCATTATTTTTTGTTCATCCTGGCTAACGAGAGTACTAACAAAAGTTCGCTAAGTTGCTGTCATATTATAAGTTTTTAATAAATCAAAAATTACATACTTTTTTTTATAATCTTAAGATATATTTTCTCTAATTTTAAGAAAGATCGGTCAAAATGGAGACAAGAAAACGTAAAATTAGTGAAGCAGTGTCAGTGGATATCCCTGTGCCAACGCAGCAAGAAATTCGGTTTGCTATTCTTTTTGGATTTCGCCGTAAGCTCAAGCCTGTGGAAATATTTAGTAAATGCCAAACAGCATTTGGAGTGTATGCGCTATCCCTTGTGACTATTTCAAAGTGGTTCCAGAGATTCGACACCGGCAATTTTTCAGTGCAGACGAACCTCGAGAAGGCCATCCAAAATCTGCGACTGACAATGTAAGTGTAGCGCAGGTGAAGTCTGGTGAAATTGAAAAAGATCCAAGATTGATCCAGGAAATGATTGTTGAAGAACTGGGCTTGTATGCCACGGCTGTATCGCGAATATTAAAAAATAATTTTGGACACACGAAAAAATCTGCGTGATGGGTTCCTAGAATTTTAAGCTCAAAAAGAGGCACGTGTGCGTTTTGCTCAATATTTTCTTGACAAATTCAAAAACGGAAAGTCTTCCAGAAAATTGTAACAGGTGATGCAGCATGGTTTTACAAGTACCATCCTGATACCAAACAACAAAGCATGATATAGAGCCCAGAAGGTGCAAATCTACCCGTTAAAGCAAAGCAACAAAAGTAATGATGTCAGTTTACTTCTCCAGAGATAAAGTTGCAGCTGCTATTCCTTTGGAAAAAGGTCAGACTGTAACTGTCAAGTGCTATACTGAAATTTGCTGACCAGAAATATTCCAAAGTTTATTGGGAAAACGCCAAAAAAAGGAACTTCGCCAATAATTTTTGCATCATAACAATGCGCGAGCGCACACTGCTAGAAAAACAAAAGACTTCATTGCACAGTCAGGCAGGGGCGGATCTGGCAAAAATCTTGGGGGGGGTAAATTGTCAAAGACACACATTTTCGATTTGATAAAATATAGTATTTTTACAAATAGACAAATTGTACTTTTTTGAATTGAAATTATTGGATTGCTTAAGAAGCATTTTTCCCAGACACATGCACGCACATTTCCGTATTTATTTATTTTTCCCCTTTTCTGGAATAATATCTTAGCGAAAAGTAAATAAAAACTGAAAAAGGTCTATTTATTCAAATGTTTCACATTTACTCCGTTTTTCTCCATCGGCTCGAGTTTTTGAGTTATAGGCAAAACATGAAAATCAGTTCTTTTTTTTATTATTAATTTTTTTAAATCGATTATAAGGATCTACCTATTTGTATTACTATGAATAATTTCAACGAAGAAATACTAGACCTTTCAATTTTTGCACATTCAATAACAATATCTTTGGCAGTTTCGAAGATATCGACGTTCAAAGTCAAACAAATTTCACAATTTTACGTCCGCTGCTCTTTTGAAACACTTGTATCTTTGATATTTTTCAACGAATTTACAAAAACTTTTTTTTACTTGGTAGAAAATGTTTGGAATTTTAATAAACATTTTAGTTTTTAGTTTTTTTTTATTATCTTGCATATTTTCAAAGAAATTGAAAAAACAAACAGTTTTCTTCGTTCAAATTTATTAAAACTCTCTCTACTTTTATATAAAAATCTTTTCTACTTACGTACTTTTTGAAGTAAATTTTAATAAAATGAAATGTAAAAAACTGTTCGTTTTTTCAATTTCTTTGAAAATATGCAAGATAATAAAAAAACTAAAATGTTAATTAAAAATTCAGAGATTTTTTACCAAGTAAAAAAAGTTTTTGTAAATTCGTTGAAAAATATCAAAGATACAAGGGTTTCAGAAGAGCAGCCTACGTAAAATTGTGAAATTTTTTCGACCTTGAACGTCGATATCTTCGAAACTGTCGAATATATTGTTATTGAATGTGCAAAAATTGAAAGGTCTAGTATTTCTTCATTGAGTTTAAACATAGTAATACAAATAGGTAGAAAGGTCTAGTATTTCTTCATTGAATTTAAACATAGTAATACAAATAGGTAGATCAATATAATCGATTTAGCAAAATTATCAGAAAAAAACTGATTTTCATGTTTTGCCTATAACTCAAAAACTCGAGCTGATGGAGAAAAAAAGGAATCCATTTTTGAAATCAACAACCAAAATGCATTCGGGCTTGTTTATCGAGATCTCTGCACTTTTTATAAAGCTTCATTTTGTTACTCTGTGTTATTAGATAGTCATTGGATAGAGAAAAAATTATATGACAAAATCATCGCAAAATTATCAATAACTTCGTAAATATTCAATCGTTCAATCGTTCTTGTTGCATAGTTGAACGTAACCATTAGAGCGTATCACCAAAACTAACCTATTTTTGACCCCGCCTCAATCGTTAGATATTTGAAAGACATTTTCGAAAAAAATATTTTTTTTTTTTTTAAAGTGGTCCCTATGGTGCTATTTTGGTTTTTTCGTTATATCTTCGGTGTTTCTTGTTCGATCCAAAAGATTTTATATCTGTGTGTTTGTTTGTGTTATCCAAATATTTTCTGATGTTTTTTTACCTTAAATATTTTTTTTTCGACTGATTACACAATCGATCTTCGTTTCTACCATATTATCCTGCTCCAAAAAGTCCAAAAAATTAAACCTTTGAAAAAATCATTATAACCATGGGAACAAGTGAAATCGAAAAAATGGATTTTAGAAGCACTTCCGACCTATTTTGCAAAGAATAACACTTTGGATCATAATACAATTTTTTTTTAATTTTCGAAATCTTTTCGGGATCAAGGTGGCTGTAACGCTCGCAACTGTCAAGTTTCGCAAAAATGTGCCCCAATTGATTTTCGTCAGTGACTGCTGTGGCCGACTTATGTACTATTTGCACGAAACGCTCCGTGTTTTGCGAGTGGCAAAGATAATCTGTCGAAAATAAAACGTGATACAAACGGATTAAGTTATGCCGTCAACATTACATCATTCATTTATTTAACTAATGTTTTCTGTGGTGCTCACCTGGAATTTTAATGATTTCGTCTGAATACAGTTCAGACTGAATGATTTCGTAGATCAGACTGAATGATTTCGTTGTGCTGCTATAGTTGATGTGGGGTTGGTGGTTGGGACCACGAAATTGTAGAATTTGGCTTCGATTGTGGGTTCTCGACACTATTGGTATTTTTGCGCCATGCCACAATCTTGAAACTTCGTCGTATATATTTTCTGTGAATGCACTGCGTTTGACTCTTTAATTATGCTGAAGAAACAACGCGTATGCCACCACATTTCATTTTGTTGGTTATTTTGTTCTGTCCAAGTCGCGCTTACGGAAATGTATTTTGTTTAAATTAAGTACTTTTGCACGTTTCATGCGAACTAAAGCTCGATTTTATTGATCACTAAAAAAGACCGATTTACTTTTTGATATGAAGTGATCGCTACAGCCACCTTAAATCTGAAATCTTTAATCTTAAATCCGAATTTCCGATTTCGAAAATTAAAAAAAAATTTATTTTGATCCAAAGTGTTATTCTTTGCAAAATAGGTCGGAAGTGCTTCTAAAATCCATTTTTTCGATTTCACTTGTTCCCATGGTTATAATGATTTTTTCAAAGGTTTAATTTGTTGGACCTTTTGGAGCAGGATAATATGGTAGGAACGAAGATCGATTGTGTAATCAGTCGAAAAAAAAATATTTAAGGTAAAAAAACATCAGAAAATATTTGGATAACACAAACAAACACACAGATATAAAATCTTTTGGATCGAACAAGAAACACCGAAGATATAACGAAAAAACCAAAATAGCACCATAGGGACCACTTTAAAAAAAAAAAAAATATTTTTTTCGAAAATGTCTTTCAAATATCTAACGATTGAGGCGGGGTCAAAATAGGTATATTTTTCTGCCATACAACGTGATACGGTCTAGTAACCATGTTTTTAATCGTCGCAGTGTAGAAAAACTTCGCGCAGCTGTTGCTACACTGATAGGAAGCGTGGCAAAGATAGCAAACGTTTTAGAAATTAGTGCAAAAATGTCAATATTACAAAGAGTAAAAACGGTGTTGATATCAATAAACAAGAATTAAAACAAGAATTATCAAAATCGGTTGAAAAACACGGGAGAAAATGTTTCCTAACTGTTTTCCCTACGCCTTTCATATTAAGATGAAATTAAGGTAGGCTTGAAAAATTTCAGAATTTAAAAAAACAATTTAGAATTAACTCATACAAAATTGTATGCAATAAATTATTTGCACAGTTGATACAATTTAAGCAACATTAACTTAACATCAATTCACTTCAAAACAGTCCTGCTATATAACATATATGACATAAGTATTACAGATGTAGATAATATTTTCATAAGGACTATAGCAGAAATATTTCTAAAAAATAATTTAACTGATGATGAAATAATTGAAGTAAAAACAAGGTATTGGATTTTACATTGTTTGAACTTTCTTTTTTGAAAATTTATAAAGTGAAAACTGAAAGTAGCAATGCACGTATTGTTTTTTATAGTAAAATTTGTTAGCACATAGATTGCAAAAAAGTTTGACAGGTTTTCAGTAAAACTTAAGAAGAATAAAATATTTTAAGTGGTAACTCTTGTCTGCATTGCCAATATCTTAATTGCGCTCATTACAAATCAAAATCAATGTTACTTGCTCAATGATTTCATATAAAGGGCATATTTAAACTAATCGTAAATATTTTGCAAAAATTTATTTATTATAAAGCAAACACTTACGCTGAGGTAGTGACTTCAAGTTTTTTTTAATTTTTGTTTGTAAGAAAATAACGCGTCTTTAAAGTTGATTGTTTAAAAAATGGCAGTAAATTTGAGTACTAGAACGAAATGTAACTTTATTTTCAAGCTCATTTTTAAAAAATGGCGAAGTTACTACCTCGACGTAAGTGTTTGCTTTTCATATAATTATATTTTGTTTTTTGCAGATGACTACAGATCGTGTTATTTATTCTACAAGCAAAATGGTCCTACTCTTCTCGCATCGCTGCATAAAAACGGCACCTACACGCAAATGTCGTCACAAAACAAAAAACTTATATACTTTAATAATTGTTGAAATCAATAAAAAAACTAGAGTTTAACAATGTCTCTGACCATTTTTTGGGAGTATTCTTTCAAAAACCGCCTTCAGAATCGCTTATGTATTCATAATGTACCCTTAAACTGTGGAAACAATTATTTTCTCCAAATAAAGTATTAAAAAATAAAGTATTTAAAAGTTCTTGGGGGGGTAATTACCCCCTTTACCCCCCCCTTGTATCCGCGCCTGCAGTCAGGCATCGAAAAAATTCAAACAGCGCCTTATTCTCCAGATCTAGCAACTTTGCGACTTCCAAATATAAAAAAAATTTGCGAGGAAGAGTCTTCAACAGCAATGATGAGATAATAAATGCGGTCAATGATGAAATTGCAAAACTCCAAAAAGCCAATTTTGAAGCTGTTTTCCGAGGTGAGTTTATCGTCTTTAAAAATGCATCGAAATAAATGGCGATTACGTTGAAAAAATACAAAGAGATGAAGAATAAAGATATAATATTAAAACATTTTTTGTTTAGTTTTTTCTGTTCTATTAAGCGATCTTTTGTTAGTACCGTCGTAGATGACTGTCGGGAATATCTTGCGGAAACGCATCCACCTAGATTGTACCTGCAACTTAGTGAATAAATAATTGATTTTGGCCGTATAAAGAAAAAAAAACACATCCAATAAAAGTTAAATACTCAGTTTAATTTGGATATTTTTGTACTTATCATTGATTCATTCAAAAACCAAACCAAAAGCCTTGGAAAGCCAAAAGAAGCCTTGTATCTCCTTGAACTGAAATACTTTAGTGGACGGAAAGCAAGTCTCAATTATTTGCCTTTAGTAAATAATTTTTACTTTTAATAATAATAAGGCCCTTTACATTCCAATAACAAATAATATCTACCAAGAATTTTTCAATTTCTTCACGACTATATTTAATCGTATAGCTTAAATAAACAATATATTAATAACGTTAAAATTTCAATTTTGAAGTTTTACTGACCATCAATTGATAATTATCAAATAGTACTATTGATTATAATCAAAGACTACGAATGTTGTTCATCAAAATTCTTTGCAGCCTCCTCTGGCTGCACTGCAATATGTATGCGTTCTACCAGCTCATTGAACTTTACTTGAACACGTGGCTGCAAATCTTTATCCACCAGAGCATTGCCATTTCCAGCAACAACATGCTCTGTTACATCCTGCATTGATCGCTGCACATCATCTGAATAAGATTCACGCGTTGTGGAGCCTCTTATTGTTATTGAAGCGCGATTGGCGTATGTTTCTGGTCCTGGCAGACTGCTCAGATATTGTTCAACGTAAGCCATGTTCTTGACTGGTTTTGCTGGCATCATATCGGTTGCCTTCATCTCAGACTCGTCCTTGAATTTTGACATTTTCGCAGATCTACGTTGATGGCAATATTTTTGCGCATAAAAATGCCACAGCAGAAAACCTAGTTTTGGAAATTAGACCTTTTTGAAAAGCGGCTTTATTGATATTCTAAAAAAAATACTCACCTAATAAAAGAGATAATGCTAGCGACATGATCGAAATGGCTGCAATGTAGCCCGTATTGCTATGCTCTTTCAAAGGCTTCAGACTTAAGGCGTTTTGTGTAGAATTAGCAGCTAGTCCCACCTCAGCGTAGGATTCAGCCATGAGTGTCGCATTGGAGGCAGCAGTTAGTAAAGCAAGACGGCTTGAATAATAAAAATTTAAATCTTTTTCAACAAAAAAGCTGCAACTTACCGCTTCAAATCTTCGCTTTTTACCGGTGCATCCTCATGCATTGCATAGACCCAGACTTTTTGCAACATCGTGCTGTCACTTGAGATATCCCGCCTCAAGCGTCCCTTCTCCGTTGTATTGCCTGGTAGAGTGGCTGTCTTTATAGACTCAATATCATATTTAGTCCTTGAGGCCAACTCCTGCAGCAGCACATGCAATTCTTGCCATGTCTGTGTTTGAAAGGTTAGCAGCGTAAAGTGTGATGCACTCAGACGTTGTACGAATAGCACAGCCGCTGTTGTCAAACCATCTGTGCTACCATCACGATCTGTAGCTGTCACAATCAAAGTTGTTTCATCATCTCCCGTGGAGAAATGAAAAGCTTGTGCCTTCGGATAAATAATGCCACTTATGGCATCTATAGCAAAATGCGCATTCGGACGCATGGAGTAGCGAATCTTAGCATTTAGGCCATCATCTCGATCGTCAGCCTTCAGCTGTGTCAGATATTCCGGAAAGAGCTCCAAGCAAATATTGGGCTCTGGGTAACCCAAATGTGTAGGTTTAGCTGGATGTAGAAATGTTGGTGCATTATCATTTATATCAACTATTATGAGAGTGAGCATCGTTATATCTTTGGTAAAAGGAATGTCCTGGTGGAGTGCCGACGAATAATTATTCGTTCTAAATTGTAGTTGTGGCAAGGATTCTGCGGTAGAGTTACAATTTAGTTTCAGCTTAACTTGTACTTGTGGCTCAGACATGCGGGCAAATATTGGGTCTTCACGATCAATAGCAATGGTGGTAAGCATTTTGGTGCTCTCATCAATGCCGACATAAGCTGGACGGAAGAGAAAAATTAACAAGAATTGTTTGGAATAATTAATTTTCAAAATTTTCTTGAATTCCGAATCTATTTTGCAAATATGGAGATTGTGAAGAGTGATTGGATTGGATAGATTGAAAATTTTATTCTGATATTTTCAAACAAAACCCACCTTTATCATTTGGAAATATGCTGAATATTTTAAATTCACAGTCACCCAGTGAGGTGCTCATAATATCCTTGTACTCCTTTTCCTCCTCGATATATTTGATGAGCAGAGAAGTGGCTACATGGGGCTGCTGTTCATCACATTGTATCAGCGAGTCTACAATTAGGCGTGCATCTACACTAGCCTCAGCAAGCGTCTCAACATTCTGGGCAGTAATATTAAAATAATAGATGCCTGGACTAACGTAACTGAGCAGTTGAAGATCACCAGTAGTTGAAACGATGCTTATGCGCGGTGCTAAATATTCTGCAGAATATTTTGGAAACGTTTTTTTTATTAAAGCATAGAGAGCACTTCATCGAACTTACCGTTATTTATACTTAAAGCATAGCTAATGCTTTCATTCGATCCGGTTGTTTTGGCACCAATGGTGCCAATGCTTCCAAGCTGATTTGGTTTCGCCGAGAAGATGTAAGAATTACTTGCGAATATGAGTGTTTCCATGGTAGACGTTAATACCGTGACACAGTCTAAAAAAGTTGAACAGATATTGATATATAAACGCTTAATAAAACAAAGATTTGGCCGTGCTTGCTAAGTGTATCACGAGCGAATCAGCGAACTGCAGTAGCCCGACTTCAATCCTCATATCTGACAAAAAATTTATTTTAATAGAAATCAATTTTTCTGAACGGCTATCAACTCTCAGACAATGGGGAACCTCAGAGATTAAGCAATGTCATGTAAAGCTTTTTGAGAACATGAATATTTGACGTACGGAGTCGGGATAAGACATATCGAACCAATTCTCGATAAATTCTGAACAAACATTTAATAACACACACAACAAAATTGATGATAAGCAGCTCTATCAAAGTTCTTTCAAGGACTGAAATGGCCAATTCAGTTCGATTTGGCTTATTTAAACAGCTCTGTTTAAATAATATTTTTAAATTCATTAACAAACTCTCTCACAAAAACGATCATCTACCAAAGTCATATATTAATTATTTGATCATTGATCAGATTTAAATGGCTCTCAAACTTTCTTTTTTATTGTAAATAGGTGACAATATACCATACATGCCAATTGTTGAAGCGAATGAGCGAAACTCTCATGAAATAATTTGTTTGAAGAATGTTTATGCAAGCAGATATCCAAAATTGGTTGAACAATTTTAAAATTTATTTTTAAAAACTATTCTATTGTTCTCAAAGTATGTTCTAACGAAACCCAAATTTGTTTTCTGTTCTATTGAGTTAAGAAATTTAACGAAAATAAGATTTCGATGTGTCTCTCAACCTTCCTTTTTATAGAAATAATGTAACAATAGTACCATACATGTCAATTGTAGAAGCAAGAGAGTGAATCTGTCATGGAACAACTTGTTTGAAGAATGTTTATGCAAGCAGATCTTTGAAATGCGTTGACTTATTTTTAAATTTATTTGTATAAAATATTCTATTGTTCTCAAAGTATGTCCTTACAAAGCCGAAATTCGTTTTCTATTCTATTTAGTTAAGAAATTTATCGAAAATAATATTTCCACTAGTCTCTCAACCTTCATTTTTATTATAAAAAATGGTACAATAGAATCATGCATGACAATTGTTGAACCAAGATAGTGAAGCTCTCATGAAACAAATTATTTGAATAATATTTATGCCAAAAGATCTCTGAAATCGGTTGACAAAATTTAAAATTTATTTGTATTAACTATTCTATGTCTTTCAAAGTATGTCTTTTCGAAGGCCAAACTCGTTTTTTATTCTATTTAGTTGAGAAATTTATCGTAAATAAGATTTCTATGTGTCTCTCAAATTTCCTTTTTATTGTGAAAGGGTGACTAGAATCAAACATGACAATTGTTGAAGAAAGAGAGCGAAGCTCCCATGGAATAACTTGTTTGAAAAATATTTAAACTATTCTTTGCTTCTCACAGTATGTCATTACGAAGCACAAACTCGTTTTTTATTCTATTTAGTTGAGAAATTTTTCGAAAATAAGATTTCCATATGTCTCTCAACCTGCCTTTTTATAGGTGGCAATAATCATACATGACAATTTTTAAAACGAAAGAACGAAGCTTCTATAAAACAGATTGTTTGAATAATGTTTAAGCAAACATGCCTCTGAAATCGGTTGACCAATTTTAAAATGTATGTGTATAAACTATTCTAAGCTTCTCAAAGTATGTCCTTACGAAGCCCAAATCGTTTTCTATCCTATCTAGTTAAGAAAATAAACGAAAATAAGATTTCCATGTGTCTCTCAACCTTTCTTTTTATTGTAAAAAGGTGAAAATAGTAACCTATATGACAATTATAGAAGCGATAGAGCGAAGTTCACATACAACAACTTGTTTGAATAATGTTTATGCAAGCAGATCCCTGGAATAGGTTGATCAATTTTAAAATTTATTTGTATAAACTATTCTATGCTTTTCAAAGTATGTCCTAACCAAGCAGAAATTCGTTTTCTATTCTATATAGTTAAGAAATTTTACGAAAATAAGATTTCTATGTGTCTTCCAACCTTACTTTTTATTGTAAAAAGTGTACAATAAAGTCATACATTACAATTATGGAAGCGAAAGAGCAAAGCTCTCATGAAACAACTTGTTTGAAAAATGTTTATGCAAGCATATCTCTGCCATCGGTTGACCAATCCTAAAATTTATTTGTATAAACTATTCTTTATTTCACAAAGTATGTCCTTACGAAGCCTAAACCCTTTTTCTATTCCATTAAGTTAAAAAATTTATCAAAAATAAGATTTGCGAGTGTCTCCAGCTTTCCTATTTATTGTAAATAGTGTACAATTAAATCATGCGTGACAATTGTTAAAACGAGAGAGCGAAGATCCCATAGAACAGATTATTTGAAGAATGTTTATGACAGTACATCTCTGACATTGGTTGACCAATTTTAAAATTTTATTGTATAAACTATACTATGCTTCTCAAAGTATGTCCTTACAAAGCAGAAATTTGTTTTCTATTCTATTAAGTAAAGAATTTTATCGTATATATGATTACCTTGTGTCTCTTAACCTTCCTTTTTAATGTAAAAATAAGGTGACAGTAGAATCACGCACGACAATTGTTGGAGCGAGAGAGCGAAGATTCTATAAAACAGATTGTATGAAGAATGTTTGTGCAAGCAAATCTCTGAAATCAGTTGATCAATTTTAAAATTTACTTGTATAAACTATTCTATGGTTATCCAAGTATGTTCTTACGAAGTCCTTATATTTTTTCTATTTATTTAGTCAAGAAATTTAACGAAAATAAGATTTCCATGTATCTCTCAAACTTCCTTTTTATTGTAAAAAGGTGACAATAGAATCATACATGACAACTGTAGAAGCGAGAGAGCAAAGCTCCCATGAAACAACTTGTTTGAAGAATGTTTATGCAAGCATATCTCTGCCATCGGTTGACCAATCCTAAAATTTATTTGTATAAACTATTCTTTATTTCACAAAGTATGTCCTTACGTTTCCCAAACTCGTTTTCTATTTTTTTTTTTAGTTAAGAACTTTATCGAAAATGAGATAAGATTTCAAGATCGTTGTATATGCCGATAATTTTTCGCCTGTGGTAACGGAGTGAAGGCGTTGGATGAGTGAAGAAGGAGTGGAGGCGCAAAAACGAAAACTAAATTTTCTTACCTCAAATTGATTTAACCCCGTTTAGGGTGTAAATTCTAAACTATAAGTCAGTTGTCTTTGCTATACAAACCTTTTCTGGGTAGTTCCAAAAAAATAATCACACTACTTCTGATTCTATTCTCTGCTATTTCCACAGCATGCAATAAAATGTTCATCTGAGTCTCTCTCTCAATCAGTTCTTTTGAAATCGGCTGTAGAAGCATCAGATTCACTTCCTTTGTAGAGGCATTAACAGTGACCGCAAAATATTGAGCATCAACTGTGAAATAAAGTTCAAATAGTCAAGAAAAGGATTCCTAAATACTTAGTTATAACCGTGCTTACATGCTATACTCGGGGCTAACTCGTAATTTACCCTGCATGTGAACGAGAGTTGAGTTGAATTTCGTTAACCCAAGAAAACTCTATGAAACTTGTTGGATTTAGCAAAGCTCAATCTGTCATGATCCATTATGGTTTTTTATCCGCCATTATAAAAAATGTAGAGTTAAGCCGGGGCTAGGGTTTTCGTTGATTTAAAACATGGCAACGCTCACTCGATGCTGTTCACATGCAAAACATCGAGTTGAGTTAAATTTGTCATGGATGCCAACGGACTCTTGCATCCATCATTTTTTATTAAAAAATACCATAATAGATTATTGACATGTAGATCCAGCTAAATCCAACAAGTTTCATGGCGTTTTCTTGGGCTTAACGAAACTCAACTCAACCCTCGTTTGCATGCAGGGTTAACTACGAGTAAGCCCCGAGTTTACTCTGCATGTAAACACAGTATATTTAGATGGATACTTACCGCCCTCTAGCGTGAAAACATATTCATTCACCTCAACATACTGCCTTACTTTTGTGGCATTTAAACTTAGCTGTTGTTCATTTTCGGAATTAACTTCCAGTTTACCCGTTTGCCAAGCTAGCTCAAAAATACTCTCAAATTCACGCCCTCGTACACTGGGCAGTTCTATGACAACTGTGGTGACTGCTTTGAGACCGCTATTTATGGCTGTTAGCAATAGCAAGAGAGCGAATTTGTTCGCCAATTCCTCACTAGAGGGTATTCTTTTAAGGCGCAGCTCCACTTGCGGGGTCTGTGCAACAACTTCAAATAATTCCTGCGTATCGCCCTCTAGACTGTATTGTGTGCTATTATTTACTTCGTTTGAATTAATCTCCAGATTCATCACTTCGAGCTGCAGCTCACCTGCTGAACTTAGCCTGCCGACATACAATGGTTTCTCAAATTGTAGCTGTAATATCGAAGTTGTTGATTTCAGGATGGGCAGTTTTATGAAGATAGCAGTTGTGGCGCTTTTTTCGCCAATTGTTGCATTTAAGTTCAACGCCATAAAGCTTTGTTGTAACCAATCTTCGATGTGAAATTGTTCAGTGAGCTTGAGCTGCAAACTATTAGTGCTCTGCTGTAGTTGAAATAAATTTTGCTGTGCTCCAGAAAGCTTGAATTCGACCTGGGGTGCTGAGACAGCTTCATTCAGATCTATAGCCGGCATGTTTAGTTTACCTTTTTCATTGATGACACCTTCGTAGAGCGGAAGCGGAAAACGAAAAGTATCTGCGTTGTTTGGAATAAAATAAAAAAAACAAATAATTATATAAGTCATAAAATGTAAATGCAATATTTGGAAAAACATGTAGAGCCAGTGCTCGGTTAATTGTGTGGAAACATTTAATAACATACACAACAGAAGAAGCTCGTGTCAAAGTCCTTTCAAGGGCTGAAATGGCTTGTTTTTTTTTTGTTTTTTTTATATATACTTCATATTAAACTATACAAAACAATCGTACCAAACTTTAATGTTATTTTTAATATTTATGGCCAAAACTTGTGTGTAGTCCTTCTACGGGTCGCATTCAAAATAATAGGATGTGTTTGGGATACTTAGTAAAAAACTACGAGTAACATTTTTGTAGAATTTTTTAACCCTCTGCTTAACTCTTCAGTGTATGGGTCTTTTGTGTCTCTTTGTGAAAAAGGACAAACAGCACCCATAAAACGGTGCCATACAGAGTTAAAATGTTCCACAAAAATATTTGTCATATAATTCTTCTATAAGTCTTGCAATACACCAAAGCTCAAAATTCAACTTGAACGTCTGAAATAAGTGAAAACTTTAAATCTGTTTAAGGGTTCATTTTAAACTTACTCAGAATTGATGCTTAAATATCCACCCAAAAACGCATTTGAAAAGTTTAGTTTGTATGAAAAAAAAATGTGCTACGTAAAGTTCTCAATTGAAGTTTTGATGAAGCTAAATGCGTACAGTTGTTGTTGGAAAATAAACGAAATAAACTGTGCTGATGTGTGCTAATGACAGAAAAGCTTCTAAACTACTCCGAACTGGTTCAAAGGCAATTTTAATTTTGTTAATTTTTTAAAAGGTATTACATGTTTTCGAATTTTCGCTTCAGCCAATGAATTTCAATGCAATGTGGTATTCCCATTATGTATATTTTACATAAATCTCCCAAACACATCCTATAGCTAAAATGTTAGGTTCACATGGTTCCTATTACTATTCACCATAAGAATGTGCAAATAGGGGGAAAATGAAACCTACATAAATTAAAACGCAGCCTTTTACTTTGAAAATGCCGATATTCTACATTTTTTGTCGTCTCTACCAGAATCCGTGGATAGAACCTTGTTATTTTTTTTTGTCGTTAATGTGTTTTTAATAAATTTTGAGCGCATACTTTCAGGCTGATAATTTTTTTCGTTTAACAAAAGCACTGTACTAGCAAGAATGAACAGTTTGAACGATATAAGGTACGGAGCGTGAAACTTGCGTTTTATGCGTTAAGATAATTTTAAATCACGAAATGCTGGTATTGCTATGTCAAAGATGCGTTTAAATCGTTCAAGTTGATGCAAAGCCCTTTAATAGATATGAATAAATTTGAATTGACTTCCCTAAAACATTATCTGAAAACATTCCCAATGTTATTTTTTTAAGATCATTCTGCTGCAGTCGTGGCTCAAAAAGGGCTATTATCCTAGATCAATGAACATATTTTTTAAACTTTTTTCAAAATTTTTTCGTCGTAGTTAACGGAATATTAAGAAGTCTTGTGGATACAGTCATTCCCAGCAAAAAAGAAAGTTCCAAAAGAAGGTAAAGTGGAAGGGAAAGTCGTGAGTTCCCCTTCTACTTTCCTATCCAGAAGGCATTCTTTTAACATATGCATATCATTGACAGGAATGCTTTCCTAAGTCTTCTTTAGAAGTGCTCCTAGCATTTTTCAATGGAAGATTTCTTTGAGGCCTTCAATGAAAGGATTCTAGTAGATATTTTTCAGGAAAGCTTTAAGAAGACATTCATGAATCAGAAGACATAAAACAAAATGTTTCTAAGAAAATATTTAGCCATGACCTTGCACATGTCATGTCCTGGAAGCGTTCTTGAAAGCTATTCAAATAGTCTTTTAGAATCTTATAAGAATGCCTCCTGATAGCACTTTTCGATAAGGCTGGGCAGAAGTACAATTGAATTTTTACAATATCTTCTAGAAGCAGTGTATCTAAGAATGCATATCTAGTTAAAATCAAAAATTTTGATGGGTTACTGTGGCCCAAAAACAGTTCCAACTTGATCCTTGCAAGTATTTATTCAACGAAAGTCAACAATTAAATTAATTGTACTACATATAATTCTTACTAATAAATTCTCTCAATATTAATCATAAAAAAGTCTTACTAATTAATACAAAATAAAGACATCTTTAAGCAAGATCACTTAAAATTGTGATAAGCTCGTTCAATATTTAATTTTACTTTCATACCTTTTGAACTTGTTAGCGCTATTATCACTGCCGTTTGGCCAAACTCAGTCAATTTCCGATTCTCTGCCTTGATTTCGAATTCCAAGTTTGTCTTGTTAAACAAATCAGCTTCGCTGAGTGCTTTCAGCAGACTTATCTCTAAAACATTATCTTTTTGCTCAAGCCGGAATAGCTGCTGATCGAGACCCATTTTTGAAAAATTTACCTCTGCCGAGTATGTTGCCAGCTGTAGAGTGATTTCTAACGGTTGCAATGTTAAGTTTTTATTTAAAGCTGCGCTATAGATGAGTTGTGTGAAATGTGGCGTGGGCGGTAAACTGTTTGAGGGATCAGCGCGCAGTATGATTGTCGCCTCTGAGCTCAACGATGGACTTCCATTATCCTAAAACATACAAATTTTCGAAATTTTGGACGAAATTTTTTTTTTCTACGCACCGTAGCCGTTATTTTGAAACTGATTTCCGCTGCTAACGACAAAAAAATGCGTTCCAGTGTCAGTTTCGCGAAATAGGTTTTTCTATCTGCACTGATTTCTGACTTTGTGCTCACTGCTATGTGATAAATGTCTGAATTATTCGAGCTAAAATGTATTTCGTTATTTGTCAGATCGTCATCGCTGGCTGATATCACTGCAAATGCTGACAAATCAAAGCCAGCGAAAAGTGGCGTTGGCACAACAAGCTCATATAGTGACTGCGAAAAAACTGGACTATAATAGTTACCCTCTTTAAAGGGTTGATAAAATATCTATGAAGAGAAAAAAAACATAATATTTATTTATAAGATTTTCTGCGCAAAACTTTAACTGACCAGCGTGCGTTGTCGGCCCATATCACAGCCAATGGTTATTCTTAAGGTTATGCGATTTGTGTTCTGTTCCATTGCATAGTTTGGAAATTTTGAAGTGGTATAGATGACTAAACTTTTTGTATTATTGACGGCTTCTTCCTCTAGCCTGGCATCAATGTAGTTCGTATCGAAATCATTGTTCTTTGTTGTCGTTAAATTGTTAATGTTCACATTTGAGTAAACTTGAATTGTGCCCACGAAGGTTAAGTCGATGGGTTCGTTGAAGATGGAAGTGACTAACTCGGTGTTGCTGCAATCTTGATTGTTATTTAAAGAAAATAAGCAATAAATAGCAATTAAAAAACTTTTCTTTTGATATCAAGGCCGATAACAGCGTCATAACTCAGCAGATAAATTGAAAAATTTGATTTGTTATGTATATAAAATAGAAATTTGTATCTTAAAAAAGCTTTTTGCTTTGTATAAGCTATTCAGGTGCCACGTAAATATGTTGTTTTCATTTTGCCATTCGATCAAAATTTAATTTTCAAACTTGTTTTTGAAAGGAAATTTCAATTCTTACCTACGGATTCTTGCTCAACTGTGGATGCCAAATTAATAGAACTCAAAAATAGCAGAACTTTTAAGAATTTGTTTTGCATTTCTAGGTAATATTTAATATTCTACTATTTTCGCAATAGTTTTTCTCAACTTCTGTTTTAATAAGACTCTTGATGTATACTAAACATTGAACATCAATTTTGCTATCAATCAATCTTCAAGCAATCTTTTATCAGTTCTTCAAAAGCTGGCATTTCTTCAAACGTACAAAGAATTTTTTATTGTTTTATCAAAGAGTGAGTCAAGGTTGAAATGCAATAAAAGCATTCTAGTAAAAGATAGAATGTTTTTGATAAATAAATGCTAGATCAATTGTCAATACTTCAATTCAAGAGTTAATGTCAGTATTAAAGAATTATTTAAAAAAAATGACAGTCCCTATTTAATCAAGATGTAGATAACATAAATTAAGTTTTTCTTTTTAGGTAAAGAAGAATTGTTTTTTATTAATATTTATAATTATTTCGTTTTAGTTTGATTATTCTAAGTTACTTTCCTAATCACTACTGACTTCTCGTGACGACGAGATCCCGAACATGAAAACCAACTAACTGGTACCCAACGTTTTGCTGTCGCAGAAGAAATAATTGTGGAAATCGTTTAAAATTTGAAAGAGTTCTTTGATGAATTTGAATTTGAAGATGTTCTTTTCGGCCTTAAATGTCGTACATTTTTTTAATTTTTCAACCACTTTGTTTTTTGGGAAAAATTATTCAATCTGGCTCAAGCATCATATCCAACAATAGGGTTTCATTGACTTTCCGAATCTGACAGTAAATTGCCGGTACTTGGTGCCATTTTTTACCTCTTCTACCTTTTGTCTAATGCCCATTTTAGTCTCCCCATAAAAATGATATCACAAGGATGTGGCAGAAATTGACCCGTTCTAGTTACCCAGCAGCAGGAAATCACCATATAGTAACTTTTTTCTGAATTTAAACTTTCTATGACTTTTACTTTCATAGTTATTCTCTATCGAAAATTTTATAAGGCGAGGTTATATCGAAAATTCGGACTCCTGAAAAAGTGTCAAGACCTTCACCCAACGCCTAGTAAGTGTTTACAGTGGAACTGCACCTATAAGTTGAGGTCAAATATCGAATTATGAGGCTGTGTGACCTATAGTTCTAAAATTATTCGAAATCACCAATTTGGGTTGTATGGGAGGTGTCACGTCCCTTTATCCAATCGAAATATAACTTGGCAGTTGATGAGAGTACTTGGGTGAGAGTAAATATTACCTCTAGAGAGTTAATTTTGCCATAGCGTTGTTGAAGCGTTTGAAGGATGAAATTACGAAAAAACGACAATACACCGTGTCTCAAGTCAATTAAAACGATGGCAATATTTCAAGAATTAGACTACGAACTGCTTCCCCATCCGCCATATTCTCCAGATCAGGCCCCCACTGACTTTTTGTTGTTTGCAGACCTCAAAAGAACGTTCCCTGGAAAAAATTCAGCACTAAGGAAGAAGTTCTCACTGAAACTGTCTGTTTTGAGGCAAAACAGAAATCTATATATCGGCCATTCCAAGCCTAATGCAAATTTTTTTTTTCCAAAAATGTACCTTATATAATTGACTTCACGCTATTGGTTCCTTTTGTAGTTATAAGAATATAAGTTTTTGATTTTGTTTTATCTCCATTTTTTTAAAAGTTATGGAGATAACAATTTTTGATAAAAGTTTCCGTCATACCGTCATCTGTTATCACTAGAAAGGTATTGAAAAGCAATTTTGAAAAAAAAAATTTTTGGAATTTCTATGACGGAGTTGTCAACAATGGACTAATGAGGAACGGAAACATGAATCCTAAAATTTTTGGTTCTCGCATTAAAATGGGGTCTTAAGTAACTCTTGTTGGAAAATTATTTAAAGTTTTAATGCTTTTTACGTTTTTTTGACAATTTAACTAAAGAAACTCTGAGTTGAGAAAAAGTTAAAATATTTTGTTAAGATTTAAGACGTTGAAAACAGCCATCTCTTGATGCACATTAAAAAAAATTAGGTTAGCAATGTTAAAAATGTTAACAGTGTTATCCAAAAACAGTTTATAACAAGGATTGGTTACTGCGTTAACAAAGAAAAAATATTTAAACTGAGTGTTTTTTTCAGTGTCACACCCGTCCCAGAAAAATGCTATAGTTTTCTTAAGAAACAACATGGGCTTATGATAAGAATGAAACTTTCCTAAAGTAAGGATGTTGTTGTTTTACATAAATTTGTTAACTTTTTTCATTCAATAAATTATTTGTATTCTTCATTTCCGTTTCACACCCGGAACGGTTTTCAAAATTTTTTTCTAATAATGAAATGTTTGCAAGCATATGAAAAAATTCTTTGATTAAAACAAGTTTTGTAAATTCATGTATAGCGAAATCATTTGTATAGGTATTAATTTGATCAAAAAATCATGCGAAAAATTTTTTGCAAAAAAATATTTTTTTTTTAAATACATATATTAAAAAAATCGAAATTATTTGTACAGGTATTAATTTGATAAAAAATTCATGCAAAAAAAAATTTTTTGCAAGCAAATATTTTTATTTTTTTAAATGAATACATTAATTAAAAACATATTTTTTTGATTTTAGTGTCAAAAAAATGTGATGGTTATTATTTTCATTTAGTTATCTTAATATATAAAAGACAAGCGTCCTGCTCAGTGCTCTATATCGCTCAAACTGTTATACATAGTTGTTATTGCTGCGTACAGGCTGAACATGTAAGCCGGGACCAGAACTTGTTTCGCTATTACAGTGCTTTTTATATGAAAAACTTGTTAGTAAGGTAAGGTGTCATCAGTGACGACGACTGGAACAAAAAAAATTTGAGGTGCATGAAAAATGTCATATCGTCTACTACTTAATTATTTTGAATACGACCCGTCATATGACGGGCTTCTATACTAGTTATATATTATTCCCACATCATTCGCACTCGTCACACCCGGGACAATCTTATGTCACACGCGTCCCATTTAAAAGTTTAAAAAATAATGGTTATCTTCATTTTTTTTTTAAATATTTTTCACTGGTATTCAACAGAAAATATATTAAATTTGACTATATGTACGTCAACAATGATCTCATCGTGGCAGATGGACTGAATTTCAATGTTAAACTCAGAATTTTTAGTTTTTAAACTTGTGCTCGTCACACCCGTCCCAGATGTTTAAGCGAATGTAACTATTAAACTTGTATAAATAATTGCATTATGTTTTAGCATTTTGAAACATTGGGGCATCTTCTAAAATACCCTTTAGTAAATTGCAATTTATATATTTACAGCATACTTTCTGTAATTTTAAAAACAAAATGAACTTTTCACTCTAAGTCTAACGTACATTTCACTTTATCGTTCATAACTTCTATATCGTAAATGTGAGAAATTTATACACAATGCCTTGTTAGAGCCAATCATTTTTTTTTAGCTTTAAACCAAGGATTTCAGGTGTCAAATCTATTCAGTCAAGTCTGCCTTAGTCCAGAAATGGGGAGATAAATAAGTAGGAGAGAAAGTGAAGAAGTGAGGAACAATAATAGAATGTGGTATGTGTGGCGGAGCGCTATATCAGCATGCGAATTTAAATCTGAGGCAAGTGTTATGCGGTAAAGCCTCAGTCAATTCCAGTTATTAAGCAATCTAAATCCCCAAACATATCTACCTCCAACTACAACTTCCAAAGCCGTATATATTGATGAATTTTGATAAGAAATGAGGAAAGAATTAAAGAAAGGTAAAAGCGTAGGACCATGGTTACACCGTGACTCGAGCCCGGAACCTCTGGGTTGGCAGTCAGGACGCTAACCATTCGACTACTGAGGCCCCATCACTTCGCTTTTTTTAAGTAAGTTTACAGAATTTTAAATGCCATATTAAATTTTGATTAACTTTACTCCAAAAATTTTTAAAATCAGTCTTAAAACAAAAAAGTTGCAGTATTTTTAAACCGACCTTAAATAATAGTTTCAAGCAATTCGAAAAGTCTGTAGCCGATCACGATTTGCATTAGGCGTGGAATGGCCGATATATCAAAGTGGTGTGAAAAATATACAGTAGTTCATCAATTGAAAACGGCTGGGCCGATTTTGCTCAAATTTTGTTCAGTTGTTTGTAGTTGCTAGGAGAAAATTTTTATGAACGAGAATTTGGACAATTGAAATTTGATTTTTTGTGTGTATTTGTTCTAGAATAGCTTCTCAAATGCGAAAATAGAAAAAAAATTCTTAGAGGAAAACTCAGAAAATTCCGGAAAAAAAAGCGAAAAATGTATATTTTTCTCCGAAATTTTGCATTTGATCGCAAGATTTGATGATTTTAGACGATGTACAGGTGGAAAATTCGCTGAAAAGCCTTTTGGCGTACTTCGCTGTTGGAAGTACTCGGTTGAATGGCAGAAGCGTGGTTTATCACATGCACACATTCTGCTTTGGATGCTCGATAAGTTCCGAACAGATCATATTTATTCGTTCATTTCTGCCGCAATACCAAATCCAGAAACAGATCCGGAGCTGCATTCCGTTGTGACAACGAATATGATTCATGGCCTTTGCGGAGTTTACAACCCAGACTCACCGTGATGGAAACCGCAAATTGCACAAAGCGGTTTCCCCGTCCATTGGTGGCAGACACAGCGGAATCGACGGATATTCATTATATCAAGCGACGATTATCAAGGGCAAATGCAAAGTAGAGGAAGTCCTCATCCCACGAATTCCAATTATTCCAACTGATCTTCCATTCCTGTTCAAGCGAATTCAGTTCGCCGTTCAATTGGCTTTTGCGATGACAATCACTAAATTGCAAGGTCAATTGTTGAATGTCTGT
The DNA here is from genome assembly GCA_958299015.1 of Tetanocera ferruginea. Classification (NCBI taxonomy): domain Eukaryota; kingdom Metazoa; phylum Arthropoda; class Insecta; order Diptera; family Sciomyzidae; genus Tetanocera; species Tetanocera ferruginea. Next base: position 78,113,579 of record OY282644.1, read on the forward strand.
GGGATTAAACTCGAATGTCCCTGTTTTTCACACAGTCAGTCATATCACATAAAGCATACATATCATATATCTGTCATATCCCAACCACGCTCTCAGGGAAATTTTTTATTCAAGAAAAAGTAAAAGATAGAGATAATGCATATTTCGAAAATTGATTGTTCCAGACTTTTGGAAAAATTTTCAAATCGTAGTTATCGAGGAGATCACCATCTTTTGTTGTAAAGATTGCAGCAATTTCATGTGCACAAGGTACATTAAACCGCTTTTTACTCTGGTCAAAGATGTCTGGCCGTTCTGAAAGTAAACGCATTCGAGCTTCGTATTCAACTTCTGCCAACATTTTATATTTTTACACAAAAGAATTTACCTCGACTATCATTTCATGCTTTATTGAAATGAAGACCTAAATACTTAAAACTATTTTTCAAAAAGAATGGTCACAGAGTTAAATGATAGACACAACATTTTGCTTTCAGGGACTATAAGACTTTTACCACTACCATTTAGAAGAAAAATTGCCAGCATTTCTGGCACTCAAATTGAATTTTGAGCATTGGTTATAGCAGAGTTTTATGACAATTATTTTTGTAGGGCTTTTAAAGTCGTTTTATCCTTGTTTTATGGGTATTTTTTAAAATTTTTTACAAGAGGACAAAACATACCTTACATTGAAGAGTGAGAGGGTTCAGAATAGGCGATTAAACCAGCGCTCTTCAAACGAAGGCCTGCAAATTTTGCTACTTTTGAAGACCAAACATATGCTTTTCTCGCTGCTCTTATTAGCACTTCTTGAAGACCTTCTTTTTCTGCACAAAAGGCAGCACAAACAACTTTTTTGTCTTCAAAAACTGACTTTTCATATACTTCAGGGCAACTTTTTCGATTAAAGTTAGAATAAAAAATTAAAAAAGTTAAAAAATATTACATAATAATGGCCCTTCTTACTGCTATATAGATTATATAGATTATAGATTGAAATAAATCTGAGTTAAAAAAAAACATAGGAGAGGAGATAAAATCATAGAATGTATAATAAACCGAAAAAGGTTTAAAAGAAAACATATTTTTTCAATACTTTTTGTTTACCCCTTCCTTTTCCATTGCCATTCTTTAGAAGTGCTTCTAGCAGGCTTCTTTAGAGTCGCGACAGTGGAAGGCCTAGAAAATTTGCTCGTTTCATATAAAAAAGTTTATGGGCTTGGATATGAGTATGGAAGGTCTACAAAATCGATATGAAGATCTGCTAGTAGCGCTTCAAAGCCCTGCTTTTGCCCACTGGGTTAAAACACAACAGTATTTCTCATAGTATTTCACATAAATCTTCCGAACACATATTTTACCTTAAATGTAAGGGTAACATGGTTTCCTATGCCGATTCACCATCACAATATTTAAGAGGAGTCAACTTTAACTTTTTAAAGAACTCTTTTGAAAAAATTTTGATTTGATTTAAATAGTTTTTCATAAAACTGTAATAACTTTTGTAACGAAAGCAAAGCTATATTTGTTGAAAACTGCAAACAAAAAGCGATAATCGAAGAACCAGCATCTAGAAATTTAAGCTAGGGCGCTAAAAATCTTGTGAAAAATACCAATTCTGAAACTTTTTTTGAACTCCTGGATGTCATATTCAACTGTGATGCTTATAACATTTTACTTTTTTTGCAGAGATTCCATTTCAAACCACAAACATAGAATTATTGAAAATTCCAAGTTAACTTCGAGAAAATTTTAAACCAGTAACGGTTGGGTTCAAAGCTGATGCAGTCGTTAACTGTAACTACATAATTAAATAATCGGATATAAAAAAGGAATATTTTTTCATTTATTTCTAATAAAAATTTATTTTGAAATCTAAGACTCGGCAAACATCAAAGCTGTTCTTGTGCCCTTTGTGGTTGTCTCTTGAAGATCGGATGGCGTCGATGTGTAGATGTGTTTCAAGTACAAATTGAAATAATCAGTATAATTCATGGGTGTGGATATGCGATGCTTGCGCACCGGCAGACGCGGTGACAACGATAACATGCTGGCCCACTGACCATCACAAAGATCATCATAGCGCAATAGACCCACTTCATGACCGCCTAAGTCACCAGGACCTCGGCACATGGGCTGACCATCCCAGAGTTTTGAGCCAAATTCACGTATCCAGCGCGCCAGATAAAGAGCACGGCAGTCACAATGCCAGGGATTCTTATCGAGCTTAACAGCGACCAATTTATTGAGACCATTAAGAGCACCATGGGGCAAATACTGTAGTTTGTTAGAATCGATGCGACTGTTGTTGATGTGAAAAATATGTTAATATGATTTTTAAATGATATTATGATTATGAAAACATACAGCTTCTCCAGATTGACAAGCGGTGCAAAAGCATCGGCATTAAAGTTCTTCAGAAAGTTGTTATTCAACATGATATGTTTTAAATTGGTCAGACCTTGGAAATCATCTGCCTCCAAGCTAGTCAGATTGTTTGAGAAAAATGTCAGACGCGTCAATGAGATGGTATTTAAGAACAGACCCTCAGGTATATAAGACATTGAGTTCTGACTCAGAAATAGTTCACGCAGATTGGAGAGCTCGGCAAAGGCGCGAGCATCAATCTAGAGGAGAAAGAAAGATGTTCTCAACGCTTTTAATAATTTTCTCTTTTAGATACCCTGCTAATGCGATTCATGGTCAAGTCCAGCGTAACCAAATCGGAAAGATTTTCAAAAATATTTCTCGTTATGGTCGATATGCGATTATTGTGCAGTATAAGTGTGCGCAAGCTCTTCAAATCCGCAAAAAAGTCATCGGATATATTGGCTGTAAGACATCATAGAGCATCATATGAAGTATAGAAGAGTAAATGTTTAAACTCTCTTGCTTACATATTGAGTTCCAGGAAAAATCCAAAATCTTCAAATGCTCAAGGTTGCGCATGCTGCCCGACTGCAGCAAAGATATCTCATTTCTGGACAAATCCAGCTCTTCCAGTGCCAGCTGATCGCGCATAAGACCCGGCGGAAAATGCCTGATCTTGTTATCCGACAAGTTGATGACAGTCAGACGTTGCACATGATTGAAAATGTGCTCCGGCAAATCCAAGAGCGCATTTTTGCTTATGTCCAATAGATGCAGTTGGCGTAACTTCCAAAATATGCGCGTATCCAGATCTTCCAGCTGATTGTGCTGAATGCGCCTTAAGAGTGAGAAAGAAAATTAGACAAATATATGTTAACTACCAAATGTTTTTTTTAAACTTGCAGCTGCACTAGACTGTCCAGGTCCTGAAATATATCGAAGGGCAGAAAATCCAAAAGATTATTTGAAAGATCCAGTTCGCGCAAAAGCGTTAGACCACGAAAAGTATCCTTGTGCAGTGTTGAGAGCAAGTTTCGCGAAAGATCTCTATAACAGACATGAGAACATTTGTAAGAACTTCGCTCACAGTATAACCAATACCTACATGGAAACCATATTCATGGGTATAACTTGCATAACCGGCACTGACTTCAAATTCGTATTCCAGCAGGTGAAGCGTTTAGTATCCGGATTGCAGCGACACACTCCCGAAGTGCAGTGATTCCACTCAATCTGACTGCCGGTTGTTAAACGCCAAACTGGTTGCTCAACTGAACGCAAACGACTCTCAATTTGACGCACGCGCTTGGCAATATCCATGGAACCAATGCCATAAGCAGTATCCAATGTTTTGCCAACTTCAAATTTACTGGTATGATTAATGCCTGTGTCTTTTTGCGCATCCGAGGACTTGACGAGTAAATAAATTTGCGTCATAATCTGCAAAGCTTCACACGCATTAATGCTGCAGTTTAATGGATCCGTCTGTACGCCAGACTGCATGTATTGCTTGCGAAACTGTGTTACACTTTCAAGTGCAGCGTTGCTGCGCAGGATGCACAATAGAATCAGCAGTTGTTGCAGCGACATTATCAACCATTCGCCCTATACGCACGCGATTTTAAAGAGAACTACACGCTGCTGATGCTACAAGCGCGTTTAAATAGCAAACATTTGCAATTCAATTGAGTGGAAAAATCTCACTTAATTTTGTCAAAATTTGCATTTTTCTATAATTAAGAGTTCTTAATTCTTGCAATAAAAGCTGGAAACAATGCAGTGCATTGCACCGTTGGTGGCTTGCATATCGAAGCGTCTTGGGAACGCTGTGGTCAGGTCACTGTAGCCTGATTGTCGATAACTTTGAACTTAATTTTTGACATGCTTTTAATTTAAAATTTAATGTCAGAAGAACTTGTTGTGTGATATGCAAACAGTAAGCAATGGTAAGAATGAGTGGATGGATAGAAGTAGTTTAACTCGAGACCCACAAAGAATGCGGCTTATATTTCGTTAAATCTCACAAGTTTCCTAAAACAATATACTAGGAAGTTTCAGAAAATATAGTAACGAAATTGAGTTACGGTATAAGCGCTACGGCCACTGTGGTCTAGATGATGATTCGCGAATTAAATCAAAAAATAAGCACATAGTTTTTTGCTTAAAAATTAGTTTTTTTCAATAGATAATATATGAGAACTTAGAGACCAATAAAAATTTCCTTACAATTTTGTTTTACAATGTGGCAACTCCGCTTGGTTCCGTTAACTCGCAACATGTGTTGCAACGCTTACAAAAATTGCAGTTTTTCGATTGTGATTTTTAGTGATTTTTTTACTTAAAAAGTGTATTGTTTTTGACAAATTCGTAATGGAGAGTATTCAACAAAGTAAGCATTAAAAATTTTGTATTAAAAATACCTTTATCTTAAAAATTCAGAAGGGTATTAGAAGCATTAGCGCAACAAAAGGGGGATTTCGGGGCTTAAAACCCCCCTTCCCCCCAAATTATTGTAGTACCAAGCAAAATAGGATTCTATTCTGTCCACTTAGGGGTTATTGCAAAACTTCGATTTGAGTTGTCTTTTTAACTTTTAGCATAGAACCCACTAAAGCGGCTGAAATATTTGAGAAAAACTTAAGTTTTGTAATACAAAATAATAAAGCCTGAATTTGAGGACAATCGGTTGAGTCACTCGCCACCAAAATAATTAAATAAATCCCCTCTATAATTGTCATTTTTCGTCCTGTTTCTGTCTTAATTTTTTTAAACGCAAACCCAAACTCGGCAGGAATTAAGTTAATAGTGAAGTCCTGTAATTCAGTAAAAAAATTATTCCGATTGATTTCCGAAACTAGAGAAAAAAATTCACAATTCATAATTTTGTAACATACTTTCCCGAATCTGGTTCATTAAAAATTTTTCTAAGTTTCCAAATATTATCTGAATTTATGGTATAAAGGCTTAAGAGAAAAAAAAACTCGCGTGTAGCAACGTACACGTGGCAGAAGTGAAACTTCCTTAACAGTAAGAAATAAGAGAGATTTTAGTGTGAAATAGAGAGAGAAAGTATCTGAAAAGAAATTCAATCAATACGAAATGGAATAATAATCTTTTGATTCAATATTTGCATCCAGGGGCCGTATCGGCTATGGTTTGTATCGAAAGTGTCACATATTAACTTTTACCACTTTGTTTTTTTTCCGACAAAAATAAAAGTTATTTTGAGCCTTATAGTTTTTTGGGCAAAAATAACAGTTATATTTTGACTTCTATTTTATCGGTCGAAAATAACAGTTATTTTCTGCCGTTTATTTTTTCGGTCAAAAATATCGGGTAGTTTATATATGTTCAAGCCATTTTACCGACTAAAAAAATGTTGATACCATTATTTTCATCTCATCGGTGAGACATTTTACACATGGTGTCAACAGCTCAATCTGTCAAGCGGCCATTAAAACAAACACAAATTGCTTGATTATTTTGACCGAAAAAACTAAAGATAAAATAAAAGTCAAAAGAACTTTTATTTTTCCTCGAAAAATACAAGGCAAAAAATAACACTCAAATTTTAACTTTTAAAGAATCGGTCTAAAATTTAAAAGGCACTTAAAATTCGTGAGGCTGAGGACATTTGTAACATAATAGTATATTTGAAAAAGTCTTTCAACAATTTTTTTCATTTGAAAATTGTAAAATAACAGTTATTTTCGGTCCTTGTTTTATTTCAGTTTGTGTTTTAGTTGCTTTCGAATGTCTTCTCAACATTGTTACTTTTTGAGTGCTAGATTGCATTTGCATAGTACTCGTTGATTAAATCTAAATCTTTTTGATTATTACCTCCTGCTTCCTGATCATAATAATTGCTATGTTGAGTGAGGGCCTCGTAAAGCAGCGAACGTTGATTGTTGAGTGTATCAACTTGGTTGACTATAAAATTTTGGTTGAGATGATGGCTGAGTTCCAAAATACATTTTAACAAAGCATCAGTGTGTTGTTTGGGGATTGGTTCTTTGTAGATTCACCAAAATACACTGATGTTTGGTAAAAATGCATTTTGGAACTCAGCCGATGTTGCAATCACCTTACCTCCATCATTAGTTGCAGACCCAGCTGCGGCTGCAATCTTAAGAGCTCTAATTCGCTCTCTATATTCACGAACGCGTTCTGCTCCTGTTTTAGCTATTTTTTTCCGTGCATACTTGTAGGATGAAAATTAATGTTACGGTTATGTTAATAATGTAATGTTAATGTTAATGTAATGTTAATATTAATTATGTTATTTTCAGTATGTTACGCGTACTGTTTTAATTAAATTTTGTTTATTCATTTTCTTGTGCCTACATGGCGTAATAGTAAAGATTCCGACTCTAAAGCAACGATGTTCGGGGTTCAATTCTTGGCAGCGGCAATAACTTTTTTAAATTTTCATATGAATTGAAAACGTAAGCCTAGCGTCATGAATAAGTGACCTTGAAATTTCACTCGCCGCCAAAGAAGTTTCACTTCAAAAAAATGTGTTGGTTTGCTTTTTCTTCTTGATTAAAGTTATACCAATGAGCAGGAATCAAAGATAAGGAAATTATCTTTGGCAGGAATACTGACTGCTGAAATGCTGAATTCTATCGAAATAATATCTTTTTAAGGATATGTCTTCACGACACTTTTCCAAAGAGGGATTTTATTGAAACAGGTTTTGAAAATGGAAAATTATGAATTATAAAATATTTTTCACCAGCTACGGAAGACATAAAAAAACGAGTTTGAAACAAATTTCTTCGGTTACGTAGGTGGTGAGGGACTCAACTCAAAATGTAAGAAACAATTCGTAAAACGGTAGTACAATGCAACGTTGCACGAACGTGATGGCATGAGTTAAAAAATTTATTTTTTTTCGGGGAGAGATCAAATTTTGACAAAGGACAAGATTGCGTTATTCCATATTAACGTAAATATTTCAGTTGATATAAAGGGCGATTTTTGAAGTGTTTAGTTTTTCAAAATAAAGGAATATTTGAAATAGTTAGTAAAATATTTATTTTAAAATGTTCTTATTGAACCACATATCAAATAAGTCCAACTTTTCCAATTTGTGGGTAAAAAAAGGGTCTGTTATCATCGTACAGTTCCTTGCTTTTTGTAACAGTACGATTTTCATTATTTTTGAAAAAGAACGGTTCAATGATGTCGCCGGCTCACAAACCGCACAAAACAGTGCATATTTCTGGCTGCATTGGCAGATCTTAATCTACCTCTGGCTGCTCTTCAGACCAAATTTGGAAATTCAGTTTGTTGACGTATCCATCAAAATTGATCCAAAAAATAACTTTTTAACAAAAAAAAAAACCTACTTCAAAATCACTACAAAGTAAAAAATAATTTTAAATTACTTTTACTATTTATTTCTTGGTCAAATTGGATAATTTATTTATATTCATTATTATATTGTAAATCTTATGTTATCAATTATTCTGAATTTTTTTTTATTTTTATCATAAATATATTAATTTTTTTATGATAATAAAAGCTTCGAAGTCGGCGCTTATATAATCAGATTTTTTGTGCAGCTGCAACACACATATAGCATTTTAATTGAGATTTAAGAAAAATTAAGATAACAAATTAATACAGCGTCACCTAAGCAGGATATTCACAAATAAAAAAAGTCTTAAATAGAGTAGGGATGTCAAAAATATCATGATTTTATGTCAATGATTAGCGCTGATATAATCATAAAAAAATTAATATATTTATGATAAAAATAAAAAAAAAAATTCAGAATAATTGATAACATAAGATTTCCAATATAATAATGAATATAAATAAATGGTTCAGTGAAATAACGCCCAATGAAATAACGCCCAAAATAAAAAATGAAATAGCGCCCAAAATATTTTGGGCTTTAAAAAATGAAATAACGCCCAAAATAAAAAATGAAATAAAGCCCAAAATAAATGAAATAACGCCCAAAATAAAAAATGAAATAAAGCCCAAAATATTTTCAAAGCAAATCATTTAAAATATTTTGGGCCTTATTTCATAATGAAATAACGCCCAAAATATTTTGGGCTTTAAATATTACGACATTTAATTTTATTTCAGTGAAATAACGCCCAATGAAATAACGCCCAAAATAAAAAATGAAATAACGCCCAAAAAATTTCCATACAAATTTGGGCGTTATTTCATAATGAAATAAGGCCCAAAATTTTGGGCTTTATTTCATTTTATTTGGGCGTTATTTCATTTTTTATTTTGGGTTTTATTTCATTTAAAATAACGCCCAAAATAAAAAATGAAATAACGCCCAAATATTTTTCATACGAATTTCGGGCGTTATTTCATTATGAAATAAGACTCAAAATATTTTATATGATTTTCTTTGATAATATTTTGGGCGTTATTTCATTTTCAATTTGGGCGTTATTTCATAATGAAATAAAGCCCAAAATAAAAAATGAAATAACGCCCAAATAAAATGAAATAAAGCCCAAAATTTTGGGCCTTATTTCATTATGAAATAACGCCCAAATTTGTATGGAAATTTTTTGGGCGTTATTTCATTGGGCGTTATTTCACTGAACCTAAATAAATTATCCAATTTGACCAAGAAATAAGTAGTAAAAGTAATTTAAAATTATTTTTTACTTAGTAGTGATTTTGAAGTAGGTTTTTTTTTTGTTAAAAAGTTTTTATTTCTTTCTTTTTAGAGAAAATGGTATATTTAAAAAAGTGTAAAAATTAATTAAACACCAATTATTTATGCTCATAATATGGAAAATATTTTTCTGTCCTTTCTTATTCTGTTCTTTGTCAGTATCTTTATCAGTATCTACTCTTGTGTTTTTATCAGTACACCAATGTCAATATTGACTGAAATATAGTGTGCTTATAATAGTGACACGCCTCTTTGTCGAGAATGTCACACTCTTTGTCATAGTGTTTTCAATAGTTCTACCCATTATTGCAATGAATTTTATCACCCTTAAGTCAATATTATACAGTTTTTTTGCATACTGCCACACCCCTTAGTCGAATAACGCCCAATTCTTCGGTAGTAATTTGTAATAACTGTGCCTACGTCTGTACTTTTTCAGTTAGCAGTGTCAGTATTCGATTTAGTGTTTTCTAATATTGCCACACCCCTTTGTCGAATGACGCCCACTTTATTGACAATAACATGTTACAAGTGTGCCTACGTCTTTATTGAAATAAATTGTTTATAATTGTGCCTACCTCTGTAGTAAACTTAAGTACTCTAGTGTCAATATTATTCGAGATACAGTGTGTTTCATATATTGCCACACCCCTTTATCAAACAACGTCCACTTTATTGAAATTAATTGTTTTATAACTGTGCCTTCCCCTGTAGTTAACTTTAGTACTCTAGTGTCAATATTATTCGAGATACAGTTTTTCTAATATTGCCACACCTTTTTGTCGACTAACGCCTACTTAATTGACCGTTATTTTGTTTAATTGTACCTACCCTTGCATTTTTTCTGTGAATTTTATTGACTCTAGTACTCTAGTGTCAATATTTACTGGGATACAGTGTTTTTCTTATAGTGACACGCCCCTTTATCGAATACCACCCACATTACTGGCAGTTATTTTTTTATTTGTACCTACCTTTGTACTAAATTTTAGTATCGTAGTGTCAATAGTAATCGAGATACAGTGTTTTTTAATATTGCCACTCCCCTTCTCAAATAACGCCCATTTTTTTTTACAAAAATATGTATTAATTAATGCATTCCAGATGATTGGAACCTCAGTGTGCTCTGCCCAATCCACAAAAAAGGCGATCCCACCATTTGCTCCAACTACCGTGGGATTAGCCTTCTTAATATCGCATATAAGGTCCTGTCGAGCGTATTGTGTGAAAGACTGAAGCCCATCGTTAACCAACTGATTGGACCTTATCAGTGTGGCTTCAGACCTGGAAAGTCCACCATCGACCAGATCTTCACGCTCCGACAAATCTTGGAAAAGACCCTCGAAAAACAAATCGATACACACCATCTTTTTGTCGATTTCAAAGCCGCCTTCGACAGTCCAATAAGGAGTCACCTATATGCCATCATGTCTGAATTTGGTATTCCTGCGAAGCTAATACGTCTTTGCAGGATGACACTGAACAACACCAGCAGTGCAGTGAAAATCGGGAAGGACCTCTCCCTTCCTTTCGATACCAAGCGAGGTTTCAGACAAGGTGATTCCTTATCGTGCGACTTTTTTAATATAGTCATGGAGAAGATCATCCGAGCTGCTGACCTGAGACGCAGCGGCACAATTTTCTATAAGAGTGTTATGCTGCTGGCGTATGCTGATGATATTGACATCATTGGTCAAAATACGCGCGAAGTCAGTGCAGCATTCTCCAGGCTAGAAAAAGAGTCGAGTCGAATGGGTCTTGCAGTGAACGCAGATAAAACGAAGTATCTTGTGTCAACAAACAAACAGTCTCAGCGTCTTGGAAACCACGTCACTGTTGACAACACCTCCTTTGAGGTAGTGAAGGACTTTGTTTACCTGGGATCCAGTATAAACTCCTCCAACGATATCAGTATTGAGATTAAACGAAGGATAACTCTTGCCAACAGGTGTTACTTTGGGCTCAGTAGGCAATTGAGAAGCAGAGCTCTCTCTCGACGAACAAAACTGACGCTCTATAAGTCAATAATCATGCCCGTCCTACTATACGCATCACAAACCTGGACGTTGAGCAGCTCTGATGAAAGGACTTTGGGAGCGTTCGAGAGAAAAATCCTTCGCAAGATCTATGATCCAATCTGCGTCAATGGCGAGTACCGAATACGATGGAACCATGAGCTGTATGAGCTATATGCCGACATCGATATAGTCAAGCGTATTAAAATTGAGCGGCTTCGCTGGCTAGGTCATGTCGAGAGAATGAACGACGAAGCTACAGCGAAAAAGATATTGGATTCGGTACCCAGCGGTGGCCAACGCAGACGAGGAAGACCGCATCTCCGTTGGAAAGACCAGGCATTGGATAACCTGACAACGCTTGGAGTTTCCAACTGGCGCCAGCAAGCGCACGACAAAAGAGGCTGGCGAAAATTCTTAGACCAGGCCAAAACCGACCAACGGTTGTAAGCGCCATCTAAGTAAGTAAGTAAGTATGTATTAATTAATTTTTCCTACCGTTGTAATAAATTTCTGTACCCTAGTATCAATATTATTCGAGACACAGTAATTCTCTTATATTGCCACACCCCTTTGTGGAATAACGCCCACTTTTTTTATAGTAATTTTCAAGAATTGTGCTTACCTCTGTACTTAATTTCAGTAGTCTAGTGTCAATTTTCTTCGAGATACAGAGTTTTTACAATATTGCCACACCCTTTTTTAGAATAACGCTAACTTAAGTGATCGTCATTTTTAATATTTGTGCTTGCTCTTGTATTTTTACTGTGAATTTTATTACCCTAGTGTCAATATGTACTGAGAAACAGTGTTTTTCTTATAGAGACACGCCCTTTTGCCAAATACCGCCCACTTTCATAGACGGGCACCTCCGCGTTGATAGTCTCTATATGTTCACAAAAAAATTAAGGCAATCGGGCAAGTACTTTAGGAGTAATCGATGTACATACATTCACAAAAAAAAAAAAAAAAAAAAAAAAAAAAAACAGAGAAACCAACCAACTTGAGAACCTCCTCCTTTTTGAAGTCGGTTAAAAATTATTTAATGCAGATTGTAATGGAAATCGTCAAAAAATTCAGTATTTAAGAACATATTTCAGTTTTTTCGGTCTTATGGAGGGTATTCTAACATATAATGCAAAAACCACTTTTTTGAAAAATTATGAGTTACGTCCTTTTTATTATATTTCTATATCATGTATTTTCACACATATCATTTTTTATAAAAAGACCCTAAACAATAAAAAAAACTATTTGTCTTTATAAAAAAGGACTTTCGAAAATTATCTCATCACTGGTTCTCGTCCAAGTTCGAGTACGTTTTTAATAATTCCATAAGCAGATAATTCCATACTCTGAACTGGATTAAAATTATTAATATGAAGAAACTTACCTCTATACTTGGAACAAAAATTGTATAAAATGTGAAAGAAAAAAAATTAGATTAATTTTTATTGTCACTTATTGACAGTTTGTTCTTAACGCTCTGTCAAAATTCGGTTTTAACAAAGGAAATTCCGATGGGTTGGATTTAGCGCGTTGTTTATTTCGGTATGGTTCATACAAAACGTTTGAACATGAGAAAAATTTGACAGTTAAACAACGCTAAGAATTAGGAATGGCTGATAATTTTTTTTTAATGCGTGTCAAGAGATGACTGTTTCCAAAGTTTTAAATCGAAACGAAATATTTCGAAAGTTTTTTTTTCAACTCATAGTTTGCTTACTATAATAATTTTATAATAATTTTACCAGGTAGTGTTGACAAATGTTGATTCTCTCAGCTGCAAGTAAACGAACTCTTGTCAAAAACAGCTGTTCGTTGTTGTATGCGTTGGCCACATTCAGCTGTGTTAACTGTTGTGACAGCGACACATCGGGGAGCGCTGTTATCGGTATTGAAGTTTCAGAAAAATTGTCAATTTTATGAAATATCAAGCTTTGTATCAAATACGAATAGAAATTTTACCGACAAATTAAAAATTTTCTATTTTTGAATGTATTTTAATGCGCAACTTCATATTTATGTGCTTCAAGTTTTGACTTAACAGTTGCCAACTGTTGGGTACGCTGAATGTGAACAGTGAAAATTAATTGTATGCTATGACGGATTGTGAGCACTCTCTTTCTTGTTATATTTTTTGACTGAAGTTCGTTTCCAACAGAAACGTCAATACTACCTTGGAGTAATTTTATCATGTTTGCTTACTTAAATTGTCAAAAAAACAAGTAAAGAAAGTCTAAAGTCGGTCTAGGCCGACTATGAAATACCCTAAACCCACTTTTCAAAAAAAAAAAAAAAAATAATTAATTGTAAATGGGCGTGTCCGTGGGCGGATGAAGTCCATTTTTCCAAACCATCTTTGTCTTGTCATAAAAAACATACGTGCCAAATTTTAGCTCTGTAGGTTAAACACATGCTTATTTATTGCGTTTTCAATTTTTGGGTTGTATGGGAGGTAGGCGTGTCCGTGATCGGATGACGTCCATTTTTCGAAGACATATTTGTGTTGGTATGAAACACATACATATCAAATTTTATTGTTGTAGGCTAATTATGAGCTGAGCTATGCAATTTTCAATTTTCGCGTTGTATGGGAAGTAGGCGTGTCCGTGGGCGGACGATGTCCATTTTTCAAAACCATCTTTTTTTTGTTATAAAAAACATACGTGCTAAATTTTATCTCTGTAGGTGAAACAGAGGCTTATTTATTGTGTTTTCAATTTTTGGGTTGTATGGGAGGTGGGCGTGTCCGTGAGCGGGTGACACCCATTTTTCGAAGACTTCTTTGTGTTGATACAAAACACATGCACACCAAATTTTATAGGTGTAGGTTAACTATGAGCTGAGTTATGCAGTTTTCAATTTTTGCGTTGTATGGGAGGTAGGCGTGTCCGTGGGCGGATTCCAAAAATATTCAATAGTGCAAATCCTTGGGTACATGTGACCATGTGTACCAAGTTTCATCCAATTATCTCAACTCCTTCTTCTTATCCTGTGTATACGGACAACACACAGACGGACGGACGGACGGACGGACGGACGGACGGACATAGATAGCTCGACTCACGTGGTGACGCTGATCAAGAATATATATACTTTTCTATACCGGACTCGCTTCGTTCTATGCGTTACAAACGTTTGCACAAAGTTAATATACCCTGACCTTTCAGGTTTAGGGTATAAACAAGTAAAGAAAGTCTAAAGTCGGTCTAGGCCGACTATGAAATACCCTAAACCCACTTTTCAAAAATAAAAAAATTTTTATTGCAAATGGGCGTCTCCGTGGGCGGATGAAGCCTATATTTTATAGCTCACATTTAATGCCTTTATTGTGCTTTCGCTATGGGAGGTGGGCGTGTTCATGGACGGTTTACTCCCAATTTTTGAACACACATCAGTTTTGGTATAAAATACATACATACCAAATTTAATCTCTCTATGACAAACATAACCTTATTTATTGAGTTTTAAACTTTTTGGGTTGTATGGGAGGTAGGCGTGTCCGTGGGCGGATGGTGTCCATTTTTCAAAACCATCTTTTTTTTGTTATAAAAACATATGTGCCAAATTTTAGCTCTGTAGGTTAAACAGAGGCTTATTTATTGCGTTTTCAATTTTTGGGTTGTATGGGATGACGTCCATTTTTCGAAGACATATTTGTGTTGGTATGAAACACATACATATCAAATTTTATTGTTGTAGGCTAATTATGAGCTGAGCTATGCAATTTTCAATTTTCGCGTTGTATGGGAAGTAGGCGTGTCCGTGGGCGGACGATGTCCATTTTTCAAAACCATCTTTTTTTTGTTATAAAAAACATACGTGCTAAATTTTATCTCTGTAGGTGAAACAGAGGCTTATTTATTGTGTTTTCAATTTTTGGGTTGTATGGGAGGTGGGCGTGTCCGTGAGCGGGTGACACCCATTTTTCGAAGACTTCTTTGTGTTGATACAAAACACATGCACACCAAATTTTATAGGTGTAGGTTAACTATGAGCTGAGTTATGCAGTTTTCAATTTTTGCGTTGTATGGGAGGTAGGCGTGTCCGTGGGCGGATTCCAAAAATATTCAATAGTGCAAATCCTTGGGTACATGTGACCATGTGTACCAAGTTTCATCCAATTATCTCAACTCCTTCTTCTTATCCTGTGTATACGGACAACACACAGACGGACGGACGGACGGACGGACGGACGGACGGACATAGATAGCTCGACTCACGTGGTGACGCTGATCAAGAATATATATACTTTTCTATACCGGACTCGCTTCGTTCTATGCGTTACAAACGTTTGCACAAAGTTAATATACCCTGACCTTTCAGGTTTAGGGTATAAACAAGTAAAGAAAGTCTAAAGTCGGTCTAGGCCGACTATGAAATACCCTAAACCCACTTTTCAAAAATAAAAAAATTTTTATTGCAAATGGGCGTCTCCGTGGGCGGATGAAGCCTATATTTTATAGCTCACATTTAATGCCTTTATTGTGCTTTCGCTATGGGAGGTGGGCGTGTTCATGGACGGTTTACTCCCAATTTTTGAACACACATCAGTTTTGGTATAAAATACATACATACCAAATTTAATCTCTCTATGACAAACATAACCTTATTTATTGAGTTTTAAACTTTTTGGGTTGTATGGGAGGTAGGCGTGTCCGTGGGCGGATGGTGTCCATTTTTCAAAACCATCTTTTTTTTGTTATAAAAACATATGTGCCAAATTTTAGCTCTGTAGGTTAAACAGAGGCTTATTTATTGCGTTTTCAATTTTTGGGTTGTATGGGAGGTGGGCGTGTCCGTGAACAGATGACGTCCATTTTTCGAAAACATCTTTGTGTTTGTATAAAACACATACTTATCAAATTTTATTGTTGTAGACTAAATATGAGCTGAGTTATGCAGTTTTCAATTTTCGCTTTGTATGGGAGGTAGGCGTGTCCGTGGGCGGATGATGTCCATTTTTCAAAACCATCTTTCTTTTGTTATAAAAAACATATGTGCCAAATTTTAGCTCTGTAGGTTAAACAGAGGCTTATTTATTGCGTTTTCAATTTTTGGGTTGTATGAGAGGTGGGCGTGTCCGTGAACAGATGACGTCCATTTTTCGAAGAAATCTTTTTGTTGGTATAAAACACATACATATCAAATTTTATTGTTGTAGATTAATTATGAGCTGAGTTATGCACTTTTCAATTTTTGCGTTGTATGGGAGGTAGGCGTGTCCGTGGGTGGATTCCAAAAATATTCAATAGTGCAGATCCTTGGGTCCATGTGACTATGTGTACCAAGTTTCATTCAATTATCTCAACTCCTTCTTCTTATCCTGTGTATACGGACAACACACAGACGGACAGACGGACGGACGGACTCACGTGGTGACGCTGATCAAAAATATATATACTTTTCTATACCGGACTCGCTTCGTTCTATGCGTTACAAACGTTTGCACAAAGTTAATATACCCTGACCTTTCAGGTTTAGGGTTTAAAAACATAACAAAGCATTAAAAATAAAAATAATTTTGAAACAGGAGTTACTTTAGATTATTTCAATTGAAAGCATTTTCGGATTCACGTTTCCGTTCCTAATTAGTGTGGAATCAGCCAGGAATTATTCAAGCTGTTTTCCAATTCATGGAAACAGAAGCGCTGCAGACGGTTACTTTTTAAGAACGCATTCCAGCAAAGTTCCGTGTTGGTTTTAAGAAGGAAAAAGTAATTTATTGAGTTATATGAAGATGCTTCAATTTAGGCTAAGGATTCAACAATAAAAATTTATTTAAAGATAATATAAGCGTAAAACATATTTTTGCAATGACAAAACGAAATAAGAATATGGCTCCTAACAAGGAAATATATACTAGGTGTCAACAAATCAAGGAGCGTTCAAATAAATGTATACAAAATATCTTGGATTTGGTTGAAAACGACATAAAAAATATAAATTTCCATGAAGGCACAAAACTGGTGAGAAAATACTTTGACTGAAAGGACAGGAACGCATGAAACGTTTAGCTGATATTGAAGAAGCTGCTCTTAAAAAGTAACTTCGAAGTGAGACCAAGAATTATATTTAAAGCTGATCAGAATGGATGGATGGAAAGAGTTTAGAATAAATATTAAATGAAATTTCAAATGTCATGTCAAAAAATCACAAAATCCAAATTTTAAAAAGGCAAATACATATTTTGAAGATGTTATATTAGGGGTATTCACGATACAGTGCAGTTACCAGTGTAGTTGAGGACTTTAGTTGTTGTGAAGTTAGGTTTTCGTGAACACACCACATTTCTAACTGAGATTATTAATATAATTATTATTGAAATTGTAACTATGATTGGCTTGAGATTATTATTTATCAAGTAATTAGTTTATAAACTCTTAAATATTGCATCTTGATTTCAAAGCTGTCAAATTTTTAAATGTACACACCTACACAACTGCTCATGTCCTCAAGTCCTCAAGTTTAGGCTATAGTAGAAATGTAGCTGTGTAGATTTTTGACGTACGTGTATTTTTTTTTTGTAAAGTACACAAGTCCTCAAGTCCTCAACTGAACTGAAAAAATCTTTGAGCGTGAAAAATCATATACTTGCGAGAGAAACTTAAAAAATTTGAATTAATATACATAGATTATTTTTTTCAAAATGTAGTAATTAATTTCTGTAAAATAAAAACGCTTTCCTAACATATTTTTTCTTGAGTATCTCTTACTTAAAAATCATTTTAAAAAAATACCTTGTTGAAAAGGTGATGAAATCTTCTTTTTGTGCGGCAAATAAATTTAGCAAGAAACATCATCAGAAGATGTTCTTTTTAAAGGATCAGATAGGATCAGAAAGATAGATCTTAAAAAAAAGACAACTTTCTGAATGATTTAATCTTTAATATTTATATTATATAAATTAATAAACTATTTTGCGCACACACAACCCAGATATTTAGACAAATAACAAATAAAAAAGATTTACCCTTATAACGACCAGCGAAAATTCAACTGAATTTTTTGTAGATTTAACAATTTATATATATATATATATATGCGCAAGACTTAAAATTTAACATATTTTTTGAGATTTTTTTCTAAGATTTTCTGAATTAAAAACTAATTAAGAAGCTGAAGTAGCACTTAATCGACTTCTAATTTTCTAAAACTACCCACGACACCGGCATCAATGTCACCGATATCATTGCCGGCAAAATTCGCCGCATCCTTAGTGACCTCTATTTGCATATCGTCCAGGGCCAAGATAGCGGCGCGTCGCTGCTTAAGCTTTAGCTTGAACTCTTTAATCATGTCGGCCATGGGAACTGTGCCGCCATATTCCTTTGGTAGAATTTCCGGATTGATTTTTGTCTTTAGGGCATCGACAGATTTGTGCACCTGGGGGGAGAGAAAAGGAAGTTAGGCGGTATTTTGGATTGAAAGCTGTTGATTGCTCACAATGATGCGTTTCTTTAACTTATCGCTCAACATGCCAACGGCCAGTTCAATGATTCTGTTGGCATAGTGGGGAATATTAATGAAGTGTGTTTCCTTGTGACGCATGGGCGTGGAGTTCTGTGCAAAGAAATCATAGATTACGCGTCAGTTATAGTATAACATATAGTCAACTCACCTGAATACACTTGATAATGCTGCGCAGATCGGTCAAAGACCACAGACTGACAAAGCCCATATTCATGCCACTCTCATCGTTCACATAGACATAGCCAGACACCTGCGAGTCCTCCTCATCCAGCAACGCCTCACAGATCAGCGAATGCACACGTGCCATTTGTACCGAAGTATAGACATAAGGATCGAATTTGCCGGCCACGGAGAAAATAACCTGACGACCATGTTCATCACGTTGTGGCAACGGCACCAGATAGCCATTGTCAAAAATCTCGCTGATTGCCGGATCGTCAATGTCCAATTTCGAGAACCACTGGGGAAATAGCTGACGTATAGTAAGATAACGTTCGAGCATCTCGCAAGAGGCAGGCACCGAAAACTTTTTGGTGCGCAAGAAACGTAGTAGAAAAACAGAATCAGTGCGACATTTCTTGATGTGTGGATGTTTGGCGATCCATTCACGGAACTGTGCCAACGCTTGTTTGCGTATATTTTCGTCTTCGTGCAGCTCCTCCTTGGCCAACAGCTTCATTTCGGGACTTAAAGAGCAGACATAGGGATCAAATTCATTGACATCGTTGGGCCCAGCAAGATTTGGCTGCTGCATAATTTCGGTTTCCAACACTGCAAAAATAACACAAAATAAACAGTTGCAATAAAAAGCACAGAACTTTAGGAAAACTAAAAATATTTCTCATAAAATGTCAAAATATTTACACATATTTAAATTAGATAATTGACAAAGCTTGTGTTGTTGTCCAAAAATATGTGTGTCGCAAAAAGTGAATATCTTTCAGAGGTAAACAAGCCATTGACACCAGTTTTACAGATCAATGGCTTCTTGGTTTTGCCCACATACATACATATGTACGTTTATACATTAAGCATGCGCGACGTGACCTTGCGCACCAAAACAACGATTGGGACAGCATCGAAATGCGCTCAAACAACCGGTTAAGCGTAGAAAACAAAAATTAATTCAGTTTTAGTTGAATCTAAAATAGCTGACGAAAGACTAAAATATGAATTTGTCATGAGCAGAGCAGACAAAGCAATTCAATTCATAGTCATGGCTGATGAATCTAAGTGATGCTGATGATGATGATCATGATGATCAAATCTTTTTAACGAGTGTTAAGTTTATGAATTTTTAATTCAGTCAATCAACTTTTAGTTAATCAAACTGCTTCAAACAGCTGATTTAATATTGCTGTTGTTGGGCTTCATTGCGAAATGTCATGGGAACATCTTTTTTAAACAAGATGTGTTGAAATTTTCCAATGAATGAAAATAAAGCTTTTTGACTTCATAAAATATTATTGTCGACTGTCGACTGTTTAGTTTTAAAAGACACCTGCTGTATGCTAATATGTCGGATGATTTAAGTGTATCAGATTGTTTTTAAATATATTGACCTGATTTTGTTACTTAACATTCAAAATTTTAAGCACTATTGTTACACTTTGACAGCTTCTACTACAAAGACTATTCAATATATTTTCGTTCATTATGACAGATTACAATTGGATCAAGTATGGCTTATCTGTGTCAGATTTAAATTTTTTAATTTTTTTTATTTATACTTTTATTGTTTTTTCTTTTTGACATAAAATTAAAACATTTTACTTTGCAAAAAAACAGGTGTTGTACTTATTGTGCATAATATTTCACAACTCGGTTGTCGCATAATTTAAGGTCTACATAAAATTTAAGGTTTATTGCATTCAATTTTATCATCACATCAAAAAAGTAAAAATTAAGGAATAAACTCAACTATAGAAAATTAGCTGTTCTCTGTAAGAAGTTGCCGAAGTTAAAGTAACTTTTGAAGTAACTACAAACCTACAAATCATGATCTGTAGGCTACCACATTCGAAACTTTCAACTCATAAAACTTTTATTGTGATTCCATGGGTCAAATTAAAATACACATTAAAAACTTACTTTGACTCCTTAAGTTTGTTCCTTACTTACACTCATTAGTGCAACCAAAGAGGGTTTCGGGGTTTAAGCCCCCCCCCCCCAAAATTATTGTAGTACCAAGCAAAATAGAATTTAATCAAAATGATTCACATGAATCAATAGCAGTCACACATCTTATCAAATAAGTTAAAACCCCAAATTAATATTTCAAATCGATTCTGTTTGATGCATAATCTACTAAATTTTTTATGTTTTTTCCTTCAGACTAGTTCTGTTCACTTGAGGGGTTGTTGACAACACTTCGATTTGAGCTGTCTTTTCAACTTCTAGCTTGGAACCCAATGAAACGACTTGAAATATTTGTATAAAAATTAATTCAAAAGTAATACAAAATAGAAAAGCCTGAATTTGAGGAAGAGCGGTTGAGTCCCTCGCCACCGCAATGATCAAAGGAATTTCCTCTCAAATTGTAATTTTTCGTTCTTTTTTTATAATTATTTTTTTAAACACAAACTAATCCAAACTCTGCAGGAATGAAGCTTATAGTGAAATCAGTAAAAAAATGATTCCGATTGACTTCCGAAACTGGAACAAAAATTTACAATTCATAATTTTCCAGGGACTGTAACTATTATAAGTTCTATTAAAAAAAACTGGAAATAATATTTATATTTCAACTTTTTGGTTCTGCTTGCTTATAACGGTTAACTTTTTAGCTTATAGTGAAATCAGTAAAACAAATAATTCCGATTGACTTCCGAAACTGGAACAAAAAATGTACAATTTCATAATTTTCCAGGGACTGTAACTATTATAAGTTTTATTAAAAAAATCCTAAAATAATATTTATATTTCAACTTTTTGGTTCTGCTTGCTTATAACGGTTAACTTTTAAGTTTTTTGTTTTGCTCACAAAATAAAAATTATTTTCGTGTTTTATATTTTCGCTCATATATAAAAGTTATTGCTTAAGTTTTATTTTTTTTGCTTACAAAATAAAACTTATTTTTGAGTTTTATTTTTTTCCTTGAAAATAAGAGTTATTTTTTAAGTTTTATTTTTGTGCTCACAAAATAAAACTTATTATCGAGTTATATATTTTTCCCGACAAATAAGAGTTATTTTTTTTAGTTTGATTTTTTTGCTCTGAATATAAAAGTTATTTTTGAGTTTTATTTTTTCCCTCACAGATATGTTCATCTACCTGAAAAAAACACAGTAAGTGATCTTGCAGAACTAACAAAAACCGTGGTCGGTTGCAAATTATGCCTATGTAGCAGAATTTTGCCTTGATGCGGATTGTCGCCAGACTTTCGTTCACAGGTGTGAACCGGAAAAAAAGATGGCATAGTTTCCGGTTAACGACAAATCCGCATCCAAATTTGGGCTTCTACGCATGGCAGCCCTAGAAGATATCGCAGTTTACTCTCTTAGAGCAGCTTTTTCCTTTCCATTGCATCTCCTGGATGGCCTTTATTTTTTGGTGATGTCAGCCTTTATTGAACAGAGGCACCTTCCCTGCAAAGGGTCCGGACATTCCAGGTGCATATCCGTAAATAATTGTACGTTTTTCGTTTGCGGTGGTCATCAACGTTGTTAGGGTTCATATCCGAGGCTAGTTTAGTATTCATTGGGCATGATTAATGTAGTTGGGACCCAAAACATACGTACGTATTTTTAAGATCTTGTAGGGACCCCTCAAGTTTATAGTATAAAGGAGACAGGGACCTTTTGAGGCGGCTCGGACTTGCCTTGACAGTGCCAGTTGCAGGCTATGTGGTTTCACACACAACTCCCTTTCACACCCTAGCTGATCACCCGCTACTCCGGGACCACAAAAAGTGGCTAACCTCTATATCTAGAGACCGTGCACCGTTGTACAAGTTGTATGCAAGAGGTATACGCTTGAAACTAGAACGTCTTGAATCGTTCAATTTCAATTTCTATACAATTTCTTTGGAGAGAGAATTGCTCATTTTCTTGTTTGCGATGAGTTAAAAACTACTTTCGCGCAAAAATGACGCAGCATAGATTAAATGATCTGAATGTAAAAGCGGATTAGTTACAAAGAATTGACTCTGAAGATTTAATAAATAAATTTGCTGCGAAAAAGTCCAGACGCGTTTTGTAAAATTTAATAATTTGTAACAATAAAGAAAACCTTAAACTTGTGACAAAAATACTTTTCTTTTTTACCCTACCATAGTCTCAGTTTCAGTTCAGTAAATTATAAATTTAAGGAGGGGCTGCAGGTACGATTCGGCCTAGGGCGGCTAAAACTACTAAGCCGCCTCTGTATGTTAGTGTTAAATATGACGATATAAAAAGTCGATGTTAGAGGAAATTTCATCGCTTATTTTAGTGGCGAGAAACTCAAACGATTTTTTCTCATATTAAGGCGCTTAGTTTTTCATCCCAAGGTGTCAGAAATTTTGCGTTTTATACTTTCGGAAATGAGCTTGATTAGTACTCATCGAAAAACGAATTTTAAGGCTTGCGCCAATTGGTTATTTTTACATCGAAGTGAAGTTTTGTGGAAAAATTTTCATTGTGGGAAGAAAAATTGCATTTTTGCTGCCCCCGAATAAAATTTAAAATATTTAGCTCAATCCTTAAAACCTTCGTATAACTTCCTAAAACCTTCGTATTACCTTCTTAGAACAAGAAAAAATCCGTAAACGGCTGTCCAACTGGCGATTTCAAAACATTTTGGCCGATTTTAAAGCTCCTAAACAAACCTGAATCAAGTTTATTTTAAAACAGGCATGCGCAAAAGGCCGCCCATGGGCGGATAGCTTTCACATGCATACGACAGCTTTCAGTGAAAAAAGCTTTGCAGTCGAGACTCGCACTGTTACACTGAATATTTATTCACATTCGTGCCATCACAGCCAGGGCTGCCGTTTTGGTAAAATATTACCAAATTTGGTAAAAAGATTTCGACTTGGTAAAATGGTAATTTTTTTTTGTTTTGGTAAATTTAAAATAAATGAAAATTTAAAATAAGTTGCAATTCAAAAAATGATTGTATAAAAATTATAGGATTGAAAATAATTGAAAATATATAATTGAACGCATCAAGTGAAATTACACGAATGAACGCTAAGCAAAATGTCAAAAATTTGAATTTGGCAGTTGCTTAGATGGTCGGCTTAGGAAAGAAATTGGTGGATCGCCAAGATCATAATACAAAAATACAGGAAGTATTGACGTTTCCATCGACTACTTCAAATTGTCAAAAAATATATCGAAGAAGAGAGCGCTCATAAGCAAACCACATAATACAAAGGGCATATTCAGCATACTCAATATTACCAACACTTGGGTAAAATTAAATTTTGATAGGGCTCAGTTAAACTGATGAGTTGGGAGACGCTAAAATATTCGCTACAGTCTCAACTGTTCAGAAATTAAAACTTCAACTTTGAATCTGTGTTAATTAATTACATATACATCAATCTGAGATGGTGGGAAAT
Source organism: Tetanocera ferruginea (assembly GCA_958299015.1). Taxonomy (NCBI): domain Eukaryota; kingdom Metazoa; phylum Arthropoda; class Insecta; order Diptera; family Sciomyzidae; genus Tetanocera; species Tetanocera ferruginea. The sequence continues at coordinate 78,137,623 of OY282644.1, forward strand.
AATTTTCAACATATAGTAAAATACTTATAAGTTCTATATGATTTTTATAGAGTTCAGTTTAATATTAGATATTTTTTTAGAGTTAAAAAATCAAAAATATGCACATGAATAACACATGCACTTAAAATAGAAAAATTATACATAAATAGTTTGAATTATTGTAATAGTATAATAGGCTAAACATTAGGCTGGGTCGATTTATATTAAGGCAAAAAATCTGATGTTGCCTGGGCGAAAAAAAGGGGGTTGGAGGTAGACTTTACCCCATCGCACTCTCAATTTTGTGATTTTTTTCTATAGGAAATTTTAAAATCTTTTTTCTTAAAAAAGTGCTCAGCTAGGGCAAAACTAATGCCAGATATAAATTCCTCACACCCGATTCATCCAAAAAACGGTCTAACATGTATACGTTGTCCTACAAAAATTTACCGTAACAAATTCCGAAAGAAAAAATTTCACTAAATTCAAAGTATATTCTTATCGTTGGTGCGTATGTAATTGTGACCATCACGGCTGAACCACTGCAGTTATCCACTTTTTTGTTTAATAACTTTTCAGGCCCGAACCGAAAATCACCCAGGCAACATTGGTTCAAAAATCGACCCAGCCTACTATACATAAATAGTACATAGACTAACATTTCGTCAACTTAACAACTTTAAGACGCTTCATGTAGCAACCCATTAAGCTAAAACATAGCTCACCTAGGTACACTGTCACAACAGTTGACTACGCTGAATGTGGCCACTAACTGATTTGCTTTGACTGCTGTTTTTGATAGCAGTCAGTTTCCTTCTGAAGAGAAAATAAGCAGCTGTCAATGCAATCTGTATTTTTGTATCATGGCTAAGATGGATAAGTAAGTTATTATTTTTTATAAATTGATTTTCTTAGAATTTATATTCTAAGCGAGTGTGGTATTTCTGTTTAGATATGTTATTAGAAACAAAGCGATCAAAGCGAAAAGCGATGAAACATTTGCAAGCGTATAATAAATGTTAATTTAATTAAAAAATATGTATAAAAGTATTGTTTCTTTAACTCAAAAAAAAATTTTTTGTGTTTGGTAAATTATTTTTCATTTTGGTAAATTTTTGGATGAAATTTGGTAGAAAAAAATGTTTGAGAGTGGCAGCCCTGATCACAGCACACGATCAGTCGCTGTGCGAACTTCATGCAGTGAGGTTGCGGTCGCTTGCTCCTGCGTTGCCTTATTAAAAACGACAAACTACCATTCATACGCATGAATATGCGTTTGTTTATTGTATTTGTTTGTCTGTAATAATTTTTTGTTTTTAAGTAATAGGGATTTAATTAATTCGTAGAATTTTACTTAATTTTTAAACGAAGCTTGTAGTATTGAATATGTCACGCAGTAGCAAGCGACCGCAACCTTTAAGCATGAAGTTCAAACAGCGACTGAACATATGTTGTGATTGTAACAATGAACTAACTCGTGCTTTTCGTTCAGTGTTAACTTGAAAAACAAAAGCTTTGCAACACAAACACAAAACTTTGTATGTATTAGTTTGCGCACCCCTGTTTTAAAACGACCGCTACCTCTGCTGTACAGCTTCTGTACGGCCTAAATGTCCTAACAGTGCCCGTTCTACATCTGTTTTACAACTTGTTTCTTACATTTTTTCGTTGTTTAGCTGTTGTAATTTTTACTCGGGGACATAGCAAATTTTGAGCAACAAACTCGATTTTTATATACATTTGTTATTTCGTATTTTCTTGCAATGCTTTGTTAACAATTAGAATGTGCATTATTTCGATAAGTATTCGTATCCAATACTTACCACCAATTCACCAATTCAGTCACCAATTCGTGGTGACCGTGGCATGCATTTTAAGTATGTGGCTTAGCATGTCCGGAGCCCGAGATCGATCCCGAGTCGTGGCAAAGTTTTTTTCAATAAATAAATTCTTCTGATCGGTTACCACCTCTCTGCAGACAATGGCAAACCTCAGAGAGTAAATAATGTCATGTAAAGCTTCTTGAGAACATGAACTTTATTCGTTCGGAGTCGGCATAAAACATGTAGATCCAGATCTCGGTCAATTGTGTGCAAACACACACAATTAATAACAACACAATTAATAACACACGCAACACAATTGATCATAAGAAGCTCAATTGTAAAAAGGTTTTAGTCCGAGAAGCGTTCCCGTACTCAAAAAACTGGTAAAAGAGCGTATAATCGAGAGAGTAAAAAATTTCCCCTCGTTGTTAAAAGTTGCAAGTTTTAATCCGATAAAGTTCCTCTGGTAAAAATGGTTAAATGGTTCTTTTTGAAGTGAAATTAATAAAATTGAATGTAAAAAAAATGTGTTAAAATTTAACAGTCTAGTATTTCTTCATTGAACTCAGTTATAGTAATACGAATCGGTAGATGAATATAACTATAGCAAAACAAGTAAAGAAAGTCTTAAGTCGGTCTAGGCCGACTATGAAATACCCTAAACCCACTTTTGGGCGTGTCCGTGGGCGGATGAAGTCTATATTTTATATGCATTTAAATGTTGATGAAAAATTTACACATACCAAGTTTTATTCATGTAGCTCTCAGTTAGTGCTTTTATTGTGCTTTCGCTTTGGGAGGTGGGCGTGTTCATGGACGGATTAATCCCAATTTTTGAAAACACCTTAGTTTTGGTATAAAATACATACATAACAAATTAAATTTCCTAATAAACAAAGATAACCTTATATATTGAGTTTTAAACTTTTTGGGTTGTATGGGAGGTAGGCGTGTTCGTAGGCGGATGACGTCCATTTTTCAAAACCGTCTTTGTCTTGTTGTAAAAAACATACGTGCTAAGTTTTAGCTCTGTAGGATAAACAGAGGCTTATTTATTTCGTTTTCACTTTTCGTGTTGTTTGGGAGGTAGGCGTGTCCGTGGGCCGTGGGTTTTGTTATAAAAAACATATGTGCCAAATTTTAGCTCTGTAGGTTAAACAGAGGCTTATTTATTGCGTTTTCAATTTTTGGGTTGTATGGGAGGTGGGCGTGTTCGTGGGCAGATGATGTTCATTTTTCAAAGATATCTTTGTGTTTGTATAAAACACATACATACCAAATTTTATTGTTGTAGGCTTATTATGAGCTGAGTTATGCAGTTTTAAATTTTTGCGTTGTATGGGAGGTAGGCGAGTCCGTGGGCGGATTCCAAAAATATTCAAAAGTGCAGATCCTTGGGTGCATGTGACCATGTGTACCAAGTTTCATCCAATTATCTCTATTCCTTCTTCTTATCCTGTGTTTACGGACAACACACAGACGGACGGACGGACATGAATAGCTCGACTCACGAGGTGACGCTGATCAAGAATATATATACTTTTCTATACCGGACTCGCTTCGTTCTATGCGTTACAAACGTTTACACAAAGTTAATATACCCTAACCTTTCAGGTTAGAATTTTCAAAAATTCGATATCACTCAACTGCTGATGGAGAAAAGCGGAGTCCATATTTGAAACCAGCAGACAAAATGCATTTGGGGTTTTGTTTATCGAGATCTCTACACCTTTTATAAAGTTTAATTTTGTTACTATGTGTTATCAGACACAAAAAAACCCCAGTGATGATTGCTTTCGTTTTACAAAATATGCCCATTAATGTGGTTGGAGAAGATGGGAGGAATAAAGTCCTTGCTGATATTTTAATGGCCAATTATATATATCGTTTTCCCGGGTAGGAAGCAGTATTCAAAATATATAATTTTAACTCAAAAGCAAACAAGAAATGTGATGGAGCCGTTTTCCCTTGTATGTGTAACATTTGTAGTTACTGAGATAAGGTACTTTGGTAAATACTGGAAATATATGCATCCCAGTAGGACCGAGTACATCAGTTAGTTTAAAATAAATCAAGATAATATTTTTTAAATATATATATGTATTTGAAATATTTTTTAATCAATTTATTTTTTTTAGTTCATGGGAAGGGTTTTGAAATGCACTACGAAAAGTAACGGAGGGGGGAGGAGAGGATGTACCAGAAAGTTGAAAATCAGTCACGTAGTTTATCCTAAGACACTTCATTAATTTTAATAAAAAATTCCCCAAATTTCATCAAGACAATTTTTGAGCTATATAGAAAATATTCAAATATTCTGCAAAGGCACGAAGAATAAATTTTAACTTTATATCTTGAATGTACTAACTCAAAATTAGCTATTATGGTACTAAAGGGTGATCCAATACGAGGTCTCTTTTTCAATTGTGTTGTTTTAACAGCTGATATGTGTCAAATGGCTTGTCCATATGAGGTTTGTGTTCAGTTTTTAATACAACTCAATCATGAATAGACTTAGTCCTGAACAACGTTTATTAATTGTGGAAACTATTATCAAACATAGTCATCAGTTAGGGAATTTTAAAGAGTTCGTCAACATTATTTTGGTTCAAGAACGATAGGAAACAAGATAGCGTAAAGACAGCATCAAAAAGTTGCACTGATCTGCGCATCTCGTCACGAAATACCAAGAGCTGCCAATTTCATATTTGTGCGATTGTGTGTTTGCTTGATTGTGAGAAAAGTAGAGAACGAAAATACAGCTGTTGTGACGTAGGCAACTCATGCGCATTTCCCAATCTGATATTCATCATTCTTGATTTTGGTCGCTATGAGCGTTCAAGTGAGCTACATATTCGTAACCAAATTTCGAACCAATCTTACACTATAGGACATCCATCATCGCCGATCTCAACCTTTGAGCATTTGAGCAAATTGGATCCGCAGAACGGACTATTTAAGAGCTAGTTGCAGACAACATTTGAAGGAAATAATTTTTAAGCATTCTGTTTTAGGAACCAAACTATCCTTACGACCCGGAGCAAAGAAACGGATGAGACTTCCATCGCACCATAAAGAAAACATTTATCTTGTTTTTTTACTAGAGTGCTCAGATTAAGAGTCCAATTTTTATATATGTTTTTGATCTTTATGAAATTTTTGTCGTATTCCAATTTTTTAACTATTTTTGAAGTGAAACTTCTTTGGCGGCGAGTGAAATTTCAAGGTCATTTTTCGTGACGCTAGGCTAACGTTTTCAATTAATATGAAAATTAAAAAAAAATTATTGCCGCTGCCAAGAATTGAACCCCGAACATCATTGCTTATAAGACGGAATCTATTCCCTTACGCCACGTAGGCACATGAAAGAAGTCTAACAAAATGTAATTAAAAGTGAACACGTAACATAATGAAAATAACATTAACTTTAGATTAACATTAACATTACATTATTAACATAACCGTAACATTAATTTTCATCCTACAAGTATGCACGGAAAAAAATATAGAAAAATAGCTAAAACAGGAGCAGAACGCGTTCGTGAATATAGAGAGCGAATTAGAGCTCTTAAGAATACAGCCGCTGCTGGGTCTGCAACTAATGATGAAGGTAAGGTGATTGCAACAACGGCTGAGTTTCAAAATGCATTTTTACGAATCATCAGTGTATTTTGGTGAATCTACAAAGAAGCAATCCCCAAAAAACACACTGATGCATCTCAACAAAATTTTAAAGCCAACCAAGTTGATGTACTCAACAATCAACGTTCGCTGCTTTATGAGGCCCTCTATCAACATAGCAATTATTATGATCAGGAAGCAGGAGGTAATAATGAACAAGATTTGCTTCTGCTTTCGGAGGCTCCTTCAAAGAGTACTATGCAAATGCAATCCAGCATTCAAAAAGTAACAGTGTTGAGAAGACATTCGAAAGCAACTAAAACACCAACTGAACTAAAACAAGTACCGAAAATAACTGTTATTTTACAATTTTCAAATGAAAAAAATTGTCGAAAGACATTCAAATATACCATTATGTTACACATGTCCTCAGCCTCACGAATATTAAGTCGCTTTTAAATTTGAAACTGATTCTTTACAAGTTAATTTCTTGCCTAGTATATTTCGAGGAAAAATAAAGGTTACTTTTGACTTTTATTTTATCGGTCAAAAATAGCAGTTATTTTGTGACTTTAATTTTTTCGGTCAAAAATATCAAGCAATTTATGTTTTCTTAAAGGCCGCTTGACAGATTGAACTGTTGACACCATGTGTAAAATGTCTCACCGATGAGATGAAAATAATAATATCAAAATTTTTTTATCGGTAAAATGACTTGAACAAATATAAATTACCTGATATTTTTGACCGAAAAATAAACGGCAGAAAATAACTGTTATTTTTGCCCAAAAAAACTATGAGGCACAAAAAACTGTTATTTTTGTCGGAAAAAATAAAAATTAAGAGATAAAAGTTAATATGTGACACTTTCGACAAAAATCATATTCGGTACGGTCCCTGGATGCAAATATTGAATCAACAAATTATTATTCCATTTCGTATTGATTGAATATCTTTTCAGATACTTTCGCTCTCTATTTCACACTAAAATCTCTCTTATTTCTTACTGTTAAAGAAGTTTCACTTCTGCCACGTGTACGTTGCTACACGCGAGTTTTTTTTTATATTCATGAGTATTGAATCGTCACAAAAACTTGATAATAATTCTGGTATGGTAAAAACTTTCCCGTCTTTAACTTTCTAAATCAGACTTATTGCTTTTTAACTTTTTTTTTTGAAATTCGAAATAATTTTGAGCTTCGCAGATTTTATTTTTCCCACAACTTTGTTATTGAATGGATTCAGTACATTTTAAATTATATTTTCGTATAAGGGCGTATCTAGATTCAAAGATTTTTAAAATATCTTTTCAGACAAGTACTTACGTACAATAGCTTTGAAAGCTGTTGAAATTCAATTAACTGGTTATGTCAAAAATCTGAATACCACTGTCTGCAACTTAAGACCAGCGTCTTAAATCCAATTTAAGTGTCATTCCTTTTTAATTGCAAATCTCTTTAGTTCACTAAGTTGTCCTTCAACAGCTGGTTGAACATTCGAGCCGGTCTTATATTCAAAATTTTTTCGCTGACAGCTCAAAATTAACTGAATAAAAGCAATATTGAGTTACACCACAAGTAAACCACAACTTAAAAATTGGCAGCTTTTTCAACATCGAATTCAGCTTAAAAACTAGCAAAAAAAAAAAAAAAAAAAAAACAGCAACACTCACTGCACTTCATAATTACGATTGCAGCTCATTTATGTCTTCGTGGACGGGAAGTCCACCTTAAAAGTGAACAAAAGAAGAATTAAAACAAACAAAAAAATAAACATTAAATATGCTGGCAACGTTTTTATAGACACTGAAACTGGTATCGGTGGCCAAACATATCAAATCATCTTCATAAAAAAAAACTGATGTCTGTTAAAATTTGGCCTTAACATAGTTTTTTAATTCGATTCGGCTGTTGTTGTTGTTATTGTTGTTGCTATCCCTAGCTTTCATTTATTTCGGTTTTTAGGCCAAATTAAGTTGGTTTTTGTTAGTACGCGTCTTTTTAAGGGAAAACAACACACGGTAGCGTCATCAGCAACATATTCGTCACTAACTGGGCTCAATGACTGTGCAGTGGTAGTTGTTATTGTTGTTGTTATTTAGTTATTACATCACAGCATGCGTTGTAAATAATTGCGGACTAGTCTTGAACGCGTACTCAGTTGGCTTAAAACCTGTTTCAATTTCAATTTCAGTTGATGTGATTTTGTTCAACTCTCTTTTAACTCTTTCTTAAAGCTCTGCGCTGTCTTACTCACGCGTCTTCCTCTTTTTATTTTGTATTGTAGAACACCGCATAAAGCTTATTTAAATATTGTTGTTTACAACAACGTTGTAGTTGTTGAAAACCAGACGTAAGTGTTTACAAAAATAATTTATGTCAATTTTATTATTATGCAATATTTTTTTACTCTTGCTGCGAATTTATCTTTATCGGTTTCTTCTTTTGGCTTTATGAAATAATGATTGCCAAAGTTTGACTCAAATACGTTAATTTTTTTTTAACTTATTGCGCATGCGCACATGGCGCTTTTGACGCGGTGAAGGTTAATAACGATTTTTGTTTTGTTTAAAATTTCGATTGCTTTAGACATGTGTTGTATTTACTAGTACAGAGCTTAATTATAAACGATCGTATGATTTCTTCTGTTTTTTTTTTGTTTTGTTTTAATTTGGCTTAACACTATTTATAACTTTATCATTTTATTTTTAGAAAATTATTTAAAAATAAATGCAGACTTCAACTCTCATGACGCGCCAATCATGAATAATTTCGAATTTTTAACATGAAGCCTTTTAAACAGTCACTTATTCACATCTAGAGGAAGCTATGACTATCATATCTATGCTTTTATATAGCTTATTAGGGGCAATATTGTCTTAATTCGAAATTTGGACTTTTTTAGTTGAAGCTTTTGACATCTTATTGCTGAGTACCACCATCAAATCCTCCGTTAAAATTCAATATCAAAGTCATAAATTATATAATTATATAAACTACCATCATATCATTTATTTTTATGGCATCATTTCGCTTTTATTGAACTCGAACTGTATAAAATGAGTTCGGTGAAAATTCATATTTTGAGTTTTTGACAGTCTTGCACGAATTAGCGTTATGAAATTATAAACAGTTGATTACTCCCCGCAAGCGTTAAAAATCGCCTCAGGCAACCTTTTTGAAGATGAGACACTCGCCGGTGAGCTCTTTTGAGAGTGTTCCGGGTATCGCCGAATGCAAGCAACTGAGGCCATAAAAGCGAATCGCAGAAAAGATTCGCCATAGAATTGCCGAGAGGAGTCTTAAGCTATTCACTGGGAAGAGTAACGATCGAATTCCCAGAGGTTCTTAAGCGATTCATTAGGAAGTTTCGCCAACGAATCGCCGAGAAGGTTCTAAAGCGATTCACCGTGAAGGTTCACCAACGAACCACCGAGAAGGACCTTAACGACTCTCCAAGAAGATTCACCACCAAATCGCCGAAAGAAATCTTAAGCAAATTGTCAGGAAGAGTTGCACACGAATCGGCAGAAGGGGTTCTTTACGATTTATTGCAAAACATAGCTGTTTTTTAGCCTTGAACCAAGGATTTCAGGTGCTTAACCTATTCAGTCTGCCTTGGTTCGGAAAATGGGAAGATAGATAAGTAGGAGGGAAAGGAAAATCAAGAGAAACAAGTGTAGAGTGTTGTATGTATGGAGAAGCATGCGAATCAACATGCGAACTTGAATCTGAGGCAAGTGTTGCCTTTACCTCAGTCAATTCGAGTTAAGCAATCTCATAACATAAACATCTCTACCAGTAACTACAACTTTCAAAGTCGTATATATTGATGAATTGTTAATTTCAGTTTTTTAAAAATGATGAAAGAATTAAAGAAAGATAAAAGCGTAGGATCATGGCTAGACCGAGATTCGAACCCGGAATCTCTGGGTTGGCATTCAAGCACACTAACCACTCGACTAACGATTTTTCAAAAAGCCGTCTTCCAAAGATCGCCGAAATGAGCGAAGGAAGATTTTAAAAATTTTTTCTTGAAATGTGCATTGGGCGATCGAAAAGCGATTCATCTTCCAACGAACGTCAAAATGAGTGAAGAGAGATTTGCAAATTTTATGAATCGGGCATTCATCTCTTAAGCAATTGAACTTCGAACAATCAACGGATTGAACGAAAAAAAATTTGAACATTTTTCGTGAATTTCTCATTCATTACTTGAGCAATCAAAAAGCTATTCATAATTTCAACGAATCTCCGGAATGGGAAAGGAAAATTTTGAAAATGTTTTTTGAATTGTGCATTCATCGCTGGGTGCATTCATCTTCTAAAGAATCCTTGAGCGTATCGCAAGTGCATCTCCAAATCAACTTCACTGTCAATCGTCTTCCATATGTTTACAGGGTAAAGTAAAATATTTTGAAGAATATGTATACGTGTGTATACGTAAGACAATTTGAAATTTTTAATCTTTTTATTGGTTTGGGGAAAAAGTATCCGGCGTTTTTTAAGTAAAAATAAACAATATTTTATTTTTAAACCAACAAAATTTTATTAATCCAAATATTTACCATTATTTTCAAATACGTACCTTCAGCCATTTTTGGATTAAAACCATGATTTCTTCATTGTACAATTGCGGGCTTTTATTGTTGAAAAACTGACGCAGGTGGTTTTTGCAGTCCGCTTTTGAGGTTAATTTCTGCCCAGCAAGAGAGTGTTGAACAGGTTGGAACAAATGAAAATCTGACGGTGCAATGTCGGAACTATACGGTGGATGCATCTAACGTCCCAGCGAAATTTTCTTAGTTATCAAACGCGTCAATAATGATATGTGTGGCCTTGCGTTGTCATGATGATACACAACACCTGTCCTGTTGACCAATTCTGGCCTCTTTTTTCAATTTCTTGTTTCAATCGCATTAATTGCTGACAGTAAAGATTCGAATCAATAATTTGGCTAGGCGGTAGAAGCTCAAAATGAATGATACCTTGTAGTCCAACCAAATGCACAGCATCATCTTCCTTGTCGTCAATTCCGGCTTTGATACCGTTTTTGGAGCTTCAACTTTCTTAGACCAAGACCGTTTTCGAACAATATTATGGTAAGAGATCCACTTTTCAGCTCATCCAAAACTTTGAAAAATCTATTTCCTGTGTATCGGAGTCAACTATTCTGTAGATTTGGGCCTTTACACAGAAAGTGGGTGAATATTTCTTTCGGTTCATTACAGCCTCGACAAAAGTTTGGCCATCACATCAACAGGGCAGTGATCTGTTAAGACTGCTATCAGTATCCTATCAGAATGTACACGTCTGTAATGGTTCTGTTTATGCATATCGTTACTCCACTTCTTGCCAGTTCATCTGCTTTGTCATTCCCTTCTATATTGCTGTATCCGTTGACCCAGCAGAGAGTGACAATGTTGGTATTACAGACACTGTTCTGAACTTGTTTAAGCTATCTACAAAACTTACTATCCTTTTGGGGGCTAGATTTTTGCTGTGAATGACCTGAACAACTTTTCCAACCGCATAAGTCTCTGCCTGAAAAATACTGCAGTTATTGGTTAATTTGTAAGACTCTTTGATCTGTAGCATTTCACCGTAAACACGTGATCCTGTTCCGTTTTCCATTTTGTAGCCATCAGTGTAGAATTGGAGATTACACTGGATAGGGTTCAAACTTGCCACTCTTGTTTGCTAGGAATGGATGTAATGTATTTTGTACCGATTTTCGCACTAGTAATGATGTCGTTGGTTGTTCGTTTTGATTTCACAGTTCCATAGAGGTTCAAAATATATGCATGTCCAAGTATTGTTTTTCCAGGTTTGTAACTCAAGCTTCAAATGTATACTATATCGACCGAATTTCATGTAAGCTAAAATTGAAAATTCAGGTGCATGCTAAGTGTGTGGCGTGCGAGTCGACGAACTGGGGTAGCCTGAGTTCAGTATTCACACCTGCTAGAAGGCTTTTTCGATAGAAATAAATTTTTCTGATCTCCAATTTATTTCACCATGCGCTGTTAGGGTTTACTCTAGAGTGGCAGCCTCAACTTATGCCCCAAACACTTTCTTGCTGGAGTTTCTTCCCCATACGAAATATATGACCCCGCCAGTGTAGTGTCCAACTCGAATGTAACTAAATATTTTGTGAAAAACTTTCCTTTTCAAGAACACTCCAAGATCGACGTCATATGTTTTCGATACCACCCATGCCTCAGCGCCATAGAGAAGCACAGGTATGATGAGCGTCTTGTAGAGTGTTAGTTTTGTCGATCGAGAGAGGGCTCTGGAACCTAATTGCTTAATTAGCACGTAGTAGCAATTGTTATTCTTCGCTGTATCTCCAGGCTAACATTGTTGTTGCTGTTTACGGTGGTGCCAAGGTATGTAACTTATATTTGGCTGCTGTCACATGAGTGCCCACACGCCAAGGTTCCCTATTTACAGACAGTATATTTTTTTTTGGCCCTCGTTCAACATTAAACCCCACTCTGGCTGATTCCTTTTCGATAGTGGCGAAAGCAGCAGTTACATATCTCTTGGTTGGGCTGAAAATATAGATATAATGAGCATACGGAGCATAAGGAGCTGTACACCTTTGTATAATACAGTACCATTGCGATGTACAGTGTACACCTGCCTTTCGTTGGATCCCCTCCATAATGAAATTGAAGAGATCTTATGATAGCGAGTCGCCTTGTCTGAAACCTCGTTCGGTATTAAAGTTTTCAGAGAGGTCATTTCCTACCTTGACGGAACTGCATATATTGCTCAACGTCATCCTGCAGAGCTTTATCAACTTTGCAGGTATACCGAACTCAGACATTGTTGCGCAGGCAATCCCGAATCGGGCTATTGAACGCAGCATTGTAATCAACAAAGAGATGGTGGGTGTCAATTTGATTTTCGTGGGTTTTCTCCAGGATTTGGCGTAGTGTAAAAATCTGGTCTATGGTGGACTTGCCAGGACGAAAGCCACACTGGTAAGGTCCAATCAGAGTTTTGGTATGCGGCTTCAATCTTTCACACAATACGCTCGAAAGAACCTCGTATGCGATGGAAATAAGACTGATACCTCGGTAGTTGGCGCATATTGTCAGGTCTCCTTTCTTAAGTATAGGACAAAGCACACTGAGATTCGAATCGTTGGCCATGTTTTCCGCTAGCCTTATTTTCCTGATTAGATGATGCATGACCCTTATCAATTCACCGCCACCGCTTTTAAACAATTCAGCAGCCAGGCCAACAACACCTGCTGCTTTGTTATTTTTAAGTCGTTTGATAGCAACTTTAACCTCGTCATGGCTAGGCCGTGGAACTTCCATTCATCATCGTCGATTGGTGGTGTCGGACTTCATTCTGCAAGGGCGGAATTGTTTGGATCATCGCCCGCAAGCAGTTTGAAAACTGCTGCCTCGATAATCTCAATCCTCGAAAAGATACTTCGTATCTGTAACCAGATCACCATTTTCATCTCTACAAGTGGATACCCTGGGCTTGAAACCTTGTATTAGACTTTTGACCTGTTCATAGAATTTGTGTGCATCCTTTTTGTACAGGTACTCCTCTATTTCCTAACGCTCACGCTTTTACTGCTCCTGTTTTGCACCTGAAAATTCGACTTTTCTTCCTTCCTCTTTCCACGGTAGTTTTCGTGCACGGCGCGCATTGCAGATTTTTACTTTTTGGAGCATTTGCGTCAGTATTTTCCTGGTTGTTCTAGATGTGTTAAGAGAAACCACCTGGCTTACGGTTTAATTTTACTTCCTCATGGCGAGTAGTCATAGTTTTTCGAAACTAAATCCCAACAAACGCGGTCTCGGGACTCTGTGCCATGAAGTCATGGCATGAAGCCATGCCGTCATCAAGTCTCGAGATTGGTTGGTTAAGTTTAACCCAGAGTTCATCTTGGCAGTTCCTTGTGATTGCACCTAAGCAACATCTAGCTTGAGTTGCATGCCTGTGTGTACATTCTTTGCCTTGCAAAATTGCATGCGGATCTTAGCTGCAGCAAGATAGTGGTCGGAATCAATATGGACTCCCCGAAATGTGTGCATATCCAATGCATCATCAAACTGGTTTCGCTTTTTTTGATCCGGGGACAGCCAGGTGGCCTTGTGGATATCAAGGTGTTGGAATCTGGTGCTACTAACTACCATGTTTTGCGCCGCGACAAAGTCGATCAGTCTTAGACCGTTGTTCGAAGTGGTTTCGTGGAGACTGAACTGACCGTCAGTTGAGCCAAAGATACCTTCTCTTCCAACCTTTACTTTGATATTTCCGTGGATTATTTTTTTTATCGTGGGTCGGGCAGTGATGATAAACGTCCTCTCAGCGTAGAAAGTGTCCTTGACAGCATCGTCTTTTTCCTCCGTCAAGGCGTGCGTGAAAATAAGGCTTTTTTCGAAGAATTTCGCCTTGATGCGGATTATGACCTGCCTTTCGTTCACGGTGTCAATACAGAAACAAGGTGGCGTAGTTTCTAGCTTACGATGCATCCGCATCAAAATTCGTGTTTCTCTGCATTGCAGCTGTTGTATATTTATGTTATGTACCATGTGGACAAAAAAAAAGGTACATCAGGGCTTTAGTGAGTTTATTTTAAATAATTTATTATTCGAATAATTTTTTGTAAAAAGTAATTATAATTTTAGAGTTCAATGTATATATTAATATTTAAATAGTTCAATAACATATATTAAAAGTAAGAAAAACAATTTGAATTCCAAACAAAAATAAAGAAAAATAAGTAATTCATAACAATAAGTAATGCCAATGACTTTCATGTGGCCATACAAAAACAGCCTGAATCCTTCTAGGATGTTATGGACGAAACCAAATGCTGGCACGTCTCCAATGATATATTGTACCATGCTTGCTGAACTTTTTTCCACAAATCGTTCTTATTTTTAAAAGTTTGGTTAGATATTATTTTCTTCAATTCACCCCAAAGATTCTCAATCGGATTGAGATCGGGTGATTGACTGGGCCAGGACATATAGTCGATTTTGTAATCCTTTACCAATTTCGATGAGTGTTTGGGATCATTATCTTGTTTAAACCGCCAAACTAAGGGCATTTCTTCACTTGCGTAAGGCAACATTATTCCTTGTAATATTTCCATGTATTCGAATCGGCTCATAATGTCCTGAATACGAAATATTGGGCCTACGCCATAGTACGCAAAGCAACCCCAGACCATTATGTTTCCCCCACCATTTTTGACCGTTTTCCTAGTGTACCGCGGATGGAAATCTTTACCTTTAGGGCGACGAACATTCCTTGCGGCATCTTTAGAAAACAAATTTATTTTGGTCTCGTCGTTCCATAGGATGTTGTTCCACTATTTGACTCCTTCATCTCGTGAACTTGAGGCATGAATTCTGGCAAATTCTTACCTCGCATGTAAGTTTTTTTTACAAAGGAGTAGAACCTTACGGGCTATTCTGCAATAGAGCTTTGAATCCACTAACTTTCGTCGAATAGTCCGTGAAGATACTTTTTACCTAATTCTGCTGCTATTGTTCTTGAAGCTATAAAAGGGTTCTTTTTCGCTATTATATTAATGCGATGGTCGTCGTTTGGTGTGGTTTTCCGTTTTCTTTCACGTTTTTCTCCAACTTTTTTGTTTCTTTAAATCATTCACGACAAAATTTCGAGAACGTTCAAGAATTTTGGCAATCGTTGCATTTCCTCCAGCACGCATTTCAATAGCAATCCGATTTTCTTCGGGTGTACAATACCAAAATCTTATATGAATGAAATTTAAAATTATTTTGGAAACATTTAAAGAAAAATTCCACAACTACACTGATTTAAACACGAATTAAAAAATACGAAGAAAAACTCTTTAAAATGCACTTTAAATATTTTCTTCTGAAAGTGTACCTATTTTTTGTCCACAGTGCGTTGTTATTTCGTGATATATTCTTGGTAACTTAATTTTATATTAGAAACTGCACTGCAAATAGATTGTCTGTCAATAACGGGACAACTTGTGTAACGGTAAATTTTTAACTTTCAATTAGACTATGACATATTGATCAAAAATAATTTTTTAGGGGATGCACCCATTTTTTTGTCCAGATTTATATATGCTCTCTTAGGTTGCGGTTGTAGTGAACGCCGAGTCAGACAGACAGGCAGACAGGCAGACAGGCAGGCTTAAATCTGTGTGAAAAAACGAGATGCAGATAGCTATCTATCTCGCCTGTCTGAATCGCATTCACTATAAACGCGGCCTTAACTACGATATGCATATCTCCTGGATTTTTTAAAATTTTGTATTTTTGTTGCAAAGCTTAAGCTTACCTGCGCTAAAACATATTGTACATATTTTAGACCCTTTCCTTGTAATGGCTAATTACAAAAGCCAGTTAAAATATATGAAATCAAATTTTTCCAATTTGATTAAGTTAGCAGTCATAATTAAATCTCGACCTTTAATGTTTTTTATAAACTCATCATGAAACTTTTGTCCATGACCATCTTTACATAACAATATATGACTATCTAAATTTAAAAATGGCTTTTATAATCATCATTTGATAAATGCACTGTGATAATGAGTAGGTAGGTCAGCTATTAATATAATTGCTGCTAAGGGCAAAATTTTCAAAAACACTTTTGAACACATATCAAAGAGCCTAAATTTTGGCCAAACAAAAGCAAGAACAAGTTTATCAACATTCCCAAAATAATAAATTTTTAACCAAACACATCAATTAAACAATAGCACTAGCCAACATATAACACTGCTCTTCAATATTTTTTAGTATTTTTTTTTTCAGTGCAATATGACAACAATGTATCTGTTTAAATATTGATTGATCAACATGCAACCTGTTGAGCCATAAAACCTTCAAATATCTTCTCTATTCCATAACAATTCTTAGCGAAGCCCCTTTACAAGCTGAACTTGAAACTTCCGTATAAATCATGTGATGGTACCTGCCTCTTAACGGAAATGTTGAGAAAATTTACATAACCTCAAGTATGCAACAAATTTAAAAAGTAAAACAATTAAGACTAGAGCTATATTTTTATAAAGGCACTCAAGCCGATAAACAACAAAACAAAAATCAAAACAAGCACAAATAAAAGTTAACATTTTCAATATTTGAGGACCTTTAGCGGTTGTAATGCAAGTCACGTTCAGGGTTGCCAATGTGCGATTAAGCAATAAACATTAATAAATAAAGCAACAAGAATGTTTTTATTAAAAGCTAACTTAATTTCAATATACGTTTTATAGAAGAAGAAAAACATGACATTAAAAACAAAAATACCGCCGCACAGTTCAGTAACATCAAATATGTGTGCCAAAAGTGAAGACCGAATGTCAGCTGGATGTCAATCAATCAATAAACAAAAACTTTAGCAACTATAAAAAACAACAACAAATTAAGATTTGGCTAAGGAACAAACAGTACCGCCAGCAATCAATGCTAGATACAATCTTGAATTTTGCAAGACTTCATAATTTCGACTGCCTGGCTAACAGCCGTTAGACCTTGTCCATATAAACATGCCAAATCGAACTTGTTGCAACAGCGTCTTGTATTAAAATGATTTTATTTTTGTTTTTTAGTTTTTTTTTTCTAACTACATATCTGTTCATAAATTTAAACATGCACAACCGCCACTCAGGAAACTCAACTTGTGTTAATTTAGAATTTATTTATTTTTTTGTAAAATGTTTTAAAACAATAAATATTTGCTATGTGCAGTTTAGTGCAATATAGCGGGATGGGGTGGCAAGAAATGCGGTTACGTCAAGAGAAACCAAAGGGGAGTTCAACAATACTTTTTGTCGTTTTTCATAACGAAATCGATGTGTGAAAAATTCTTGACAACAAATCGTTTATAAATTTTAGTTTAGCATCATTAACTAAAGTATGTGTCATTTTTGGAGAAGTAATAAATGAGGTAAATGGCAGAGGTGTGTTGTATATTGTTTTATAGTTACGGTGACTTGTAATTAACTTATAAAAAAAAAAATCTTAAATAAATCAACTTTTTTCAACCACTCGACATCTGATGTTTAACATAAGTTAAATTTATATGCAAAATTTTCAAGTTTTTTGCATGTGTGAGGTAAGCGCTTACCAAGATCAAACAAACAAACTTAGTTTTTCACAAACAACTTTGTATTAATTAATTAATTGTATTAATTTTATGTCAAAAATAAAGGATATAAAAAAGAAAACTAAATTTGTAATGAGTATCGTATTCGATGGTATCACAACTTCGATCGCCTCTAGATAGATTGCAAAACAGTTGAAAATCTTACTGCAACCTTTTTTTATCAAATCGGTACATTTTTAAGTACCGACTTTAAGCATTAACTATACTAAAAAATTCAAATATGATATTTCGTGACAAAATCTGCTCTTTGTTTGTTGACGGATTCGGACAGTCATAGACTCTCTTCTTCAGTTAAAACCAAAGGTTCTCAATCGGATTGAGATCGGGGCTTTGCGGTCACCACTGCATGGTATTGGTAATATTGGTTATTAAGAATGTGGTTGTATCTTTAGCCATATGTTTGGGGTTGCTTTCTTGCATCATTGCATACTTTTTAACATTTGATCCCAATTTTTCGAGAGAAGAAAACTATCTTTGCTAAAATATATTGTTATCGACATTAGTCATCAGCTTGCCTTCAATCAAAATTAATTTGTGAACAGCAGTTCTGGTAAAACAACTCCAAAATAAAAATGTTCCTCCTCCAAATTTATCCTTTTGCATGGTTTTTTCTACACATACATACACAACTGTGTTTATCCAGTCCAAATCACGGTATTTAGTGATTCTGCTCCAAAAACCAATTTACATGAACTTTTGCAAACGCTCTTCGCAGCTTTCTGTGCCGTGCTATTTGTAGAGCTTTCTTGATCTGCCATCGTGCACTGCAGTCCATTTTTCTTACCTCTCGCTTAACAGTTATATTTAAAACTAACTTGTTTCTCCAAATTATTGTTGAGTTATTTTTAAACGTCAGTGCCAAATTTTGCTGTTCTTGTAGTAATCGAATGACTTATATAAGGTGATCCAATACGAGGTCCCTATTTAAACTGGATTGTTTTGACAGCTGTTATGTTTCAAATGGCTTGTCCCTATGGCGTTTGTGTTCAGTATTAAATACGACTCTATCGTTTATATACTTACTCCTGAACAAGGTTTTTTTATTATGAAAACTTACTACCACACATGCCATATAACTGGTGTTACAATCGCTTTATTGAAAGAAATGTTCGTTGAAAACATCATCCCAAGAAATGGCCCTGTTAATTGGCCATCAAGATCTTGTGATTTGACGCCATTGATTTACTTTCTTTGGGCATATGTGAAACCACTTGTTTATGTCGACAAACCCGAAACTATTCACGCTTTGAAAACAAACATAAAAAAAAAAAAAAATTGGCCATTTCAGCCCTTGAAAGGACTTTGACCGATCTTCTTATGATCAATTGTGTTGTGTGTGTTATTAAATGTGTTGTGTTGTGTTGTGTGTGTTATTAAATGTTTGCACAAAATTGATCGAGAACTGGACCTACATGTTTTATGCCGACTCCGAACGGCTAAAGTTCACGTTCTCAAGAAGCTTTACATGGCATTATTTACTCTCGAGGTTTGCCATTGTCTGCAGAGAAGTGGTGACCGATCAGAAAATTTTTTTTATAAAAAAAACTTTTCGCCGCGACTTGGTATCGAACTCGGGTTCCGAGCATGTTAAGCCATATACTTAACCTTCATGCCACGATCACCTGAAAACAAACATAACTCATGTTATTCAAGGCCGATATGCTCGAAAGAGTTGTTGAAAATTGTACCCACAGAATGGACCATTTAAGTTGCTAGTCGTGGGCAACATTTGATGGAATTAATTTTTAAAAATTTATTTTTAGAAACCGAACTATTCCAAACAAAGATTTGCATCAATAAGTTGATTTTTATATATTTTATTTAGAAAAAAAAGTAGGAAGCTCTTATTGGATCACCCAAATTGACTCTCCGATCAAGGTCATTTAAAATGCTTGGACGCCCAGCACGCTGCTTGGGCGCCTCAATATCATTGTTATAAGTAATTTTCTTCACAAGGTCGTATGAAATACCATAGGTTATGCTACAAGACTATATGACAGGCCAACTTCAGTATTTTGATAACCAAATATGTTATGAATTGAGTCCGAATTATTCCCAAAAGAAATAACTTTCATTATTGGGAAAATATTAAGGATAAAAAAACAATTCTATATTACCAGGATTCAGCAGTGAGTACTCACAAATACATGAAGTTATTTGACAGCGTTTCTTTACACATTTTTCTAGCAGGAGAGAGAAGAAGAACAAGCAAAATCTCACTTTTTGATACTCTCTATTAACCGAACTTTAACTAAACGGAAACAGACCTAATTATATTAAATTAAAACTTTGACGTATTAAATCGGGACAGACTACAAATAAGAGCCAAGGCACAGTGCGAACGATGATCCCATATAAGAGTTGAATAAAATTAAAAGGAGTACTCCTATAAAAATGTAATTTCCTATTATTGGTTAAATTAATCAAATTTAGAAAAATTTCAAAACCGGTTGAAATCGGTCAGTCCTTAACGGTACCTCCTATATTGTATTTTTATGTGATCTTGTATGATAGAAATACTATACCAAAGTAGCGGTCAACAAAAATTTATGCTTCGCGCAACGTAAAAGTAATATTATATTTTTCCATGAAGCTATTGACTTGGTACCCGAAAAAAAAACACACTTTAAAATTGAAAACAAAAATTAAAATACAAATTTAACACATTTACGTTTCTCTTAAAGAAAATTTAAAACAAGCGTGTTAATTTTCAACTACAAACTTCTATCTTTTTTATAATTTTCTCATATTATTTCTTTGCAATAACCAAAACGGTTTTAAGTAAAAATTTAACTCTTTAAAAGGTCAACTTTTGACTAAAGTCAAAAAGTAGCCTAAAAGCTATTCTGTTATAAGATCCAGTGGTGCAGGTAGGGGGGTGGTCCACGGCTCCAGGCCTCTCCCAGAGCCATGAGCAAAATATGAAAGTTGTTGTCAAAAGTTGACCTTTTGACAAGTTAACATCAAAAACGTTACAGTTGTTAACAAAGTTACTCATGCGTTTTAAAAAAGCAGTTAACATATTGTTCGTTCTACTAAAAGGTAAATAAATTAAAGTGTTATACTACTTTTGAGGTTAAAGTTAAATTTAATGAGAGAAAGAATTTCTGAGGAATAAAAAACATCGGTACTGAGTTGGTGTAAATATATGATGTCTGCAGACCTTCTTTGCTCACTTAATGACTGATTCTCAATAGTTTTTTGAATTTTGGTTTTCAACCGAAACTAAAACACCGGTTTTCCCAAAAACTGATCGTTTTTTAAAGATTTATTTTTTTAAAAATATACACATTGTACTTTAAAGAATTATTTTTAAAAGCGGTTTACAAAATTTTTGTATTTTTTTTTTCTGCATTCAATCTATCAAACATTTTTAGAAAATTCGCAATATTTTGTATCTTTAAAAAAAAAATGTTTAATCGCTACTTTCTAAAAATTCTTCATTGACTATATTTTAAATAAACGTTCAGTAAATATTGCATTTCTAAAAAATCGAATGTTTCTACAATTTTCAATTTTTAGTTTAAAATAAAACAAATTCGAGAGGTGTGTTTCTTTTTACTTATTTTCTATAATATAGCTTATAAGAAAAAGTTAAACAGAAAACTCAGTTTTTAACATGATACAATCATAATCTGTCGCCATATCAAAGTAACCTTTCAAAGAATTTTCAAAAAATATTTTAAATTTTATTTTCAAGTAGCTGTAATCTGTCAGACAGTGGTTCAAATAAGTCTGGAGGATCAAGGTTAAACACTAGGCGACCATGATGAGCTCCAAATCATCCTACAAATATAAAACAATTCATTCCAATCTGCAAACGAGCTGAAAAATTACGCAAAAGAAGTTAAGGAAAGGCCTAATGTGTGTAAACTATTCGTAACATACTTCGTAAGAATGATTTTCATGGAATAATTGTGCGAAAGAAGCCGTCCATTAGCCCAAAAAAAACAAAAGACTATGACTTCAGTTTGCTAGAGAATACTTGCTTGAAAATTATGCTCTTTGGGATACGGGAAGTAAGGTAATATGTAAAAAATTAGGTTAAATGCAAGTGGTATGTTTTATTTAAGGTACTATATAAGGTACTGACCAACGCAAATTCAACTTGGACGGTTTAGACGTAGGACCAAGGTATGGCGACAACAAACACCGAGTTAAAAAGCAAAAATACTTGTACTACTGTGAAAAATGGAGGAGGTTCTGTGATGGTTTGGGACTGTATATCTAGTGCAAGTGTTTGGAATCTAGTGTTTATCGATGGTAAAACGGATATATACTATTCCTTAACATATTAAGGCAAATTTAAGCAGAGTATCGTAAAGCTTCGTATATTACAGACCTTTGATTTTTATCAAGAGAATGAGCCAAAACACACTTCTGCTGTGGCAAAAATATGGCTGTGGTACATAACTGCCCCAAATTATTGCAAACCGGTCCCCCATCGCCTGATGTCAACGTCGTTGCAAATGTATGGAATGAAGTGGGTAAAAGGCTCTACAACACAAGCGTTCGAAGCATAGCTCAGTTCAAGGAGGAATTTATCAAGGAATGGAACAGCATTCAACCAGATGTTTGCAGAAACTTGTTCCCCTCCATAAAAAATCGTTCTTAAGCCATAATTGATGCAAAAAAACATCCTCAACAAAGTATTGAAATAATGAATTTAACAGTTTGACCCTTAAAAAGGGGATTTTTTTATATTATTTCTAACTGAATGAACTAGGAGTATATTTTGGTAAATTCTTTGTACCAAACAATATTTAAAACAACATTAAAACATTCTGTATAAATTTCTGTATTACAAATAACGTCTTTTTCCTAAAAAAAATTAGTTTTAAAGTAGATCGCTGCGCTGTCCGGTTAGTCGTTTGAACCACTGTATATTTAAAAAAATCAAAACAAAACAAAAAATTATTTTCGAAAAATCAAAACTAAAATATAAAAATTTTTAACACATGTTTCTTTGTTTGTGAAAAGTAAGAAGAACTTATTTTCAGAGAGCTAGATGCTGAGGCTACCTTTGTTACTGTATCATGGTTTTTAAGAATGAAAACAATTTAAATTTTTTGGCTTCAAAAGCATTTGAAATCAATGTATGTATTAACTTTTAACTAATAAAATAGTAGTTGCATTACTGTTTACTATCTTAATATATAAAAGACAAGAGTCCTGCTCCGTGCTCTATATCGTAAAACATGTTCAGCCTGGACCAGAACCTGTTGTAACATTATCCATTTGAAATGTTTGTACTTACTAAACCTTTAAAAACCTGTTCAGCCTGGACCAGAACCTGTTCTTATATTATGTATTGGAAATTTTTTTACTTGAAGACTATCGTCATTTTCCTCAACTACTATACATCAAACATCATGTCTTGCTATAACAGTGCTTCTTAATTAACAGAACCGGAACCTGTTCCAGAACCTATTCGGTCTGCATAAACTGAAAAGCAATTATTACATTCAGTGACGTTGGTGTCAATTGGAATAGCTCGAATTAAAGCACAATGTTCGGTTTTCTGAGACAAATGCAAATGCGTTATTTAAAAAATAAAAAAAATTGAAGGCTTCTGTTGGGCATAAAATCGAAAATCTAACTAAGTTAAACGTTATACATCTCCCTAAAATTATTTTTGTCATGTTGGCACAACTTCATTTCATAGTACCAACCTATTTGATCTTAGAAAAGGCGTTGGAAAATAGAAAAAAAAAATTTTACGAAGTGTCCACTATAATGGACAAATCCATTGAAAGGGTTAAATAGATTTTTGGCCATACTTTGAGTCCGAATAACACAACCGTTATTCCAAAATTGCTATCCTTTGCCCAAAAAATTCCGATGTGAACGAAGTCAACGAGCAAGTTCTAAAT
This sequence comes from Tetanocera ferruginea, assembly GCA_958299015.1. Taxonomy (NCBI): domain Eukaryota; kingdom Metazoa; phylum Arthropoda; class Insecta; order Diptera; family Sciomyzidae; genus Tetanocera; species Tetanocera ferruginea. Next base: position 78,161,074 of record OY282644.1, read on the forward strand.
ATTTTACTTGGTGACACAGTGAGAGATCTGAGCCACTGCATAAGTTAAACCTCAAAATTTGATGTATTATAATACTTCTTCGAAATTTCAATACCAAAAGAGATATCTGTAATGGAAGGTGGTTAGTTTTGAAAAACCTAAAAACTTAATTATTCATCGCACAGGTATTGACAGGCGCACTGGCGAACATGAAATAGTTTTCATACCTACAATTGATTTGGCCCCGACAAACACAGATTTGCCTTTCACTCTCCGTAGGCGATAATTTCCAGTTAAACTGACATTTTCAATGACCATAAATAAGGTTAAACCTTTGCATATAAATCCAATAAATTTTTTGTCGCATTTTGTACTCTAAATGGTTCGTTCCCGTCGTAGGACGGGCTTTTACACTAGTTTCTATATAAAATAAAGATACTGAAGTTGACTTTAGTCTTTAATCTTCAATCATAAGATCCATCTGACGGATTTGGTTGCATTCGGACCAGTATCTTCCGTCCATACGATTTAAAAAAACTCGTTGAGTAATGTATGAATCCAGTAGGCGAACCTTCGCCTCAAAAGCTCACCTTTTTTTGGCATCTTCACTGAGTGCCTGTTCCCTAGATGTTGGGAAAATTTTATAAGTAACTCCCAAAACTTTTAAGCGCAACCTCTAAACCTCTTTCAAAAATATACATATGTAAAAAATCTCAAAAATATCTTATTCCTCAAGTTTTCAAACGAAGGTTGAGCAACTATAAAATCCAAAAACAAATGTTCATTTAGGACACCTTAATAGTCCTTCCACGCCTTAACAAAAATTTGCCCAAGCCGAATATACTTCACAGTATATAACGTCACAAAGCATTAAAGATGCTGAGTAGTTTCCAATGTTCGAAGAATCAAAAAGAGAAAAAATTGCAAAAATTTTCCGACACCAGATTTCATATCTAAGTTCGAAATTAGCTAAAAAAAAATTGATTTAAAAATGGCTTCACTTCTTTAGATCAATATAAAAGGCTCGTTGCCTACTTAAATAACACTTAATTCTTTTATAAAGTTTTTCGAACTCGGTCACAAATTTGACGAAAAATCTTTTTCCGAAATTTATAATCATTTTGCGAAATTTTGCTCTTAAAACAAAAAATTAAAGCAATAACTCAGTGAAATCTTTTGGTTAATACGAAGATATTTCATAAACAAATTGGTTATCGTAAGTTTTAAGCATTTTTTAAAAGATGTTAATAGAAATAAGGCAATTAATGTCTCATAAAATCATAACGATCATAAAAAAAGAAACAGTTTCGATAGTATCGTAAGTGTAGACGTAGAATTCCGTTAAGGTTGTAACCTCTTCTACTTTATCTCTTTGGTCCGATTGTTTTTTCCATTTTGCACGTAATTTTTATTGATCTTCCGAAAATTAACAAATAAATTCAAAATTAATCCAAAATAAATTATAGACTTCTTATCGAGACTGAAACAAAGAAAACGTTAAAAGTTAGCATGATAAAATGACCAAGTAAAAAGAAACATAATTTTATTATATTACAACTTGCATTTTTCTGCTTATATTTTACTATTTCATGACTTTAATATAAAAGTGACAAAATCCAAAATTAGATATTCATTCAGCGCAGGATATATGTGATATTTTAGTATATATATTATCTTTGAATGATGATTATTAAAAGCTGTAGGTATTCCCTAAAGAATTCGTCAAAAAAGTTTCATGACCTTGAAAAAATCTGTTAAAACGACACCATACAAACCACGCTGTAAGACGTAGTTCTACGTCAAAAAAAAAATTAAAAATATTTAACAAATTAACTTATTTGGCCACATAATCCTTTTTGTCAAAGCAATATAAATTTTATTTTAGTGCAATTTTACAACCTTAAATAATGAATATTTTTGACAATATAATACCACAATCACTGTCCAAAACTGATTTTAGGTACAAATTTCTTGGCTGTATAGCTAAATTCGACTAACGTTTCACAACAAAATTCACACTTTTGCAACCACAACAACACAAGTAAAGCTTATAATAAGTTTTAGAACATTTTCCTCGTAAAATTATAACATGATAAACAATATGGCTGCGTTGTAAAATTCAAAAACTAATTAGCAACAATTATATTGCTTAGATGTATGGATCTAGAAAAACAGAACTCTTAAATATGAGTTATGAACGATTGTTAAAAAAAATTTAAAGACGATCGGTATTTGCGAACAACGTATTTCTTCATGCATTAAATGTAACGCATGCGGAGTGTTTTATATATATCTACAACTACGAATCACTCACTCAATTAAACAATATAATGGCTGGTTAAGTAACGATGAGATTTTTTGAATAAAACAGCGACTTAACTAACTAATAATTGTTTGTTAACAAACAAACACAAAATAAGCAAAATATCTTATGTTAAACATAGAGTTGAGAACTAATGAAGTGCAACAAAAAGTGTTCTATAGAAAATATTTTCTGCGCAGTTTCTTTTTGAAGTTTTTTGTTCTTCAAAATCAAAGAATGGCGTTGATTTTGAACAATTATTAATTTGAGTTTTCAAAATTTTAACATTTTTGATACAAACTTTCGTATTCATCAAACTAAAGTTCAACACTGTTTGACATGAAATGACGTTACTTTGCTTGTGAAAGAAAAGTATAAAATTTATTGGTTAAAAAAATGAAAAAAAAAAAACAGAGTTTTATAAGAGAAAAAAAAACTTCATCGTTAATAAGACAGGCAAACATAACACTTTCAGAAAAAAAAAATATAAAACTTAATACCGCGTTTACATCATTTACTGCGGTAACAAAAACTTAAACGGAGCAGAAAATAAGTAGGTGGCTGAGAAAGTATTGGTAGCAACTCTCAGAAAAAGCACACGATATCTGAAGAAATGAAGCTGAACACACAAAAGCATGGTTTGCATTTTCATTGCTACAAATAGCCAAGCTTAGTCAAGTAGACAGCGTCTTCCTGTTAGCCAGGAAAAGTGAAAGCGAAAGTTTTTTAGCCAAACTTTTGAGTGAATTTTCTGTTTTTATTAATATTTTCTTTCTTTTTTTTTTCTCTTATTCTCATATTGAGTCAAATTAAAAACTTGTTTGTTTGTAATTAAATGTAATAAACACAACAATGATCAGCAAGGAAGTTGTTCAACAGGAACAAAACATACAGAAAAACATATATCACATAAATCAACAATATATCATCAAATTTTTTAAAAGTTCATTTTATAAAGATCAGCTTAATAAAGTCTATATTTTTTAGAAGCTTTCTTGGCATAAATGTCTCTTTAAGAAAATTCATTCACTCACTTTTTGTATTTTTTTTTTTTTTTTGTTTTTCAAATTTGAACACCAAAATGATGTAATTTTTTTTTCTTTTTATTTGTTGTTGTTTCTCCTCTTTTTGCTCTTATCCAAAATCCACTTTAAACTGCACTGCTGCGATTCGCGTTGCTGTGCGTACGTTTTTCTCAGTTAAAGCACAACTTTGCGTTGTTGTAGTGCAGACGACACTTTAAGCCAGACTAAAGTTTTTTGGCCAAATGAAAATTTATTTAAAAACCCACCAAACACTGCAAACCAAAAACAACAATAGCCGTGCGTTCATATTCAATTGAGTGGAATGAGCTGAGATGGAGCCATTGAGTTGAGTCGTAGTTAACTTTGTAGTCACTGTATTTCATACACATGTTAACCATACGACGAACAAAAATTAAAAATAGAGGCGCACCACCATAAGTAAAGCTTTGAAAATTATATACATGACGTCACAGTTGTTTGAATGTACTCAATCAATGCAACTCAATACAAACATACATACCTACTTGATTGGGCAAGTTAATATGAGCCAGTACTGCTTTCTTATACTTGAGGAGTTTTTTTTAAGCTGCTCTCAGCATAGCTGCAGCTCTCAGCATAGCTGGTATTGAACCTTAGGAAGTATAAAGTTATTTAAAAAACCTTAATTTAAATGTGCTTTTCACTCTTTTGATAAGCCTTTTTAACCCTGTGCCGTCTCTGACCTTTCGACTGCATTCGGCCGTCTTGGTTGGACGAAATCGTCCTTGGCTATTTGTTTACCCCTTTATAAGTATCCGACCGCTCTAAAATTTTTTGCGGATTTAATGAAACTATTCAATAAAATATTCCTGAAGATTTTGTTTAAAAATATTTAAACAGCCACTCTAGCAATATTAGAAAACCCAAAATTTTGGGACTAAGACTTCGAAAATTCATATCTCGGGCCAAAATTGATATTAAGAAGAAATATCTTAGGAATTGACTCTTCATTTATATGACTTTCGAAAAAAGTTGCCCAGATCCAATCTGAAAATTTGGTAAAAAGTTTTAGCTTCTGGTGTATAATCATATTTTAAAATTTCATTATTAAAACAAAAAATTTGTTTTACTTACTTTAAAAAATGAAAAAAAATTACACCAACGCGTCGCGACGCCTTGTCCGATAGACCCAAAAAAGAAAAAAAAATTTTTATTGCAAATCGGGAAATATGGGTATCATTTTAGAGATACAGCATGCACTAAAAAAATCAGTAACAATTTTTTTTTAAAATATCGAAATTTGTGACCGCTACAGCTTTCAAAACTTGAAATTTTTTATGGGTTTTATTTCTTTACGCGTATGGCAAAGGAGTAAGAAAGAAGAGATATGCCAAAAATATAATTAGGCTTACTTCAATTAAGGTTTTTTAGTTATTGTAAAAAACAAAACAAAAATTTAAAAAAATCCTTTTATTTTAAAGTAGGGAATTTTTATGAAATCTATATAATTAATAGGCTAAGGTTTTTTGTGACTTCAACTCCTCCCAGACCAATGGACCGGACCGACTTTATCGCTTCAGATGTTATTAAAATAGGTTTAGGCTGTAGATGTGCAAACCACTTTTAAAAATTGTGATTTCGCTTTAGGCGATTCCCAACCTTTTAAAACAGAAATAAAAAAAGTTGGTACAAAAATTCGCTTTTTAATCGATTTGAAATTTAGTTTAAGAGTTTATGAATTGATCGAATTTTAATTTTTTTCAAAACTAAAAATTTTTCACCAAAATTATCTTTTATGCATTCCTCAAATGTCAATTGTCCGAAAAATGCAGTTCCAAAATCAAAAGTTCAAAGCAAAAATTTTAACGGTTTTAAAAAAAAAAATTTTTTTGGATTTTTTTGGCGTTTTTTCATCAAAATGTACTCTTGGTGTTCTGTTTGTACTTTTTATTAATTTTTTTAATTATATCTTATTATTAATTTATTTCTTAAATTAATTTTTTACTTCGTTTTTATTAAAATTAATTATGCTTTTATAGCTTTAAAAGTTCAGCAGCGATATTTTCAATAAAAATAATGTTTATCTCAGTAGTAATATTAGTGTAAGTCCGTCTTTGTATTTTGACAGTTACATTTAAAAATTTAGTGTCAGATCATACGTTTTAAGTCAAAGCATTTAGATCTTTTATATTATTACTAGCGGATGTAACCCGGTGTTACTCGGGCTAGTGCCGCAAAGCACAGAGAAACGACAATTTTTACCTACTACAACTACTCTCATTTTAACATTTTTGAAATTATCAATTAAATTTTTAAATTTTTTAAATTATCGTTTTGTAGGTTATTGCCCCCTTCCTCTATCAAAAGTGTTTAGTCAAATTTCCGTAAAACTGTACCTACCGGACATGATTACAAAAAAAAGTGACATCTACAACGTCTCAATCTGACACCTGGTTTCTAAGGAAAATGGTCGCCCAGTTTGTAAAAAGTCATTTCGAGAAAAATGCTTTTAAAGTTTTTCTAAGTTTTTCTTATCTCAACAAAAATTCCAATTGTAAAAAATCCTTTTGGGATCGATTCGATTTTTGGATTGTTTTCGTTAAAACTTCAGTTTTGGTCGATACTGTTCGGTTGATTTCTGTTCATCTATATATTGCTTCTGCTCGTATTCGTTAAACTTTTTTTTTTCGTTAGTCTTTGGTTCTTGACTTCGTTTGCCTTCGGCTCATCCTTTGATTTTGGTCGAAAAGACTTCTAAAAGCATAGGATATATTTCAGTAACAGATACGAATGCTTACCAAGTTTCATTGAAATCCGTTTTAACGTGAATGAGCCAGACATAGTTGATTGCTTAAACCGCCCTTTTACGGAAGTTTTCTGAAATTCATGGAATAGCCTCAATTCTGTTGCAGGGTCAGGTTATTTCACATATCAAATTTTAGCAAAATCGGTCAAATCGTTTAGGAGTTATTGAGTCTTAAAGCTGCACTACTTAAAGCACCCTCTTGCGGAAGTCTTTGGAATTTTGTATAGCCTATGTTTTATCTTGGTTGCAATTCAACGTTCATACCAAATATCATTGAAATCGACTCAGATGTTTAGGAGTTATTGATTCTTTAAAACGCACTGCTTTATGCGCCCTCTTAGGGAAGTCTTTGGAATTTTTTTTTATAGCCAATCTTATCTTGGGCGCAGACGAACCTTCATTCCAAATTTCATTGAAATCGGTCCAAGTGCTTAGGAGTTATTATGGAGTGCCACGCCCACATACTTCCGCCCAATTTTTTACCTATGCTTCACTTTGATTGCAGTTGAACCTTCATACCAAATTTCATTGAAATCGGTCCTGGTGTATAAGGGTTATTTTCGAGAGCCACGCCCACATATTTCCGCTTTTTCCTTTGCTTTATATGGGTTGCAGTTGAACCTTCATACCAAATTTCATTGAAATCGGTCCAGGCGTTTGGGAGTTATTGAGTCGTAAAAATGCATTACTTAAAGCGCCCTCTTGCGGAAGTTTTTGAAATTTTTTATATTTAATATTTTATCTTGGGTGTAGTTGAACGTTCATACCAAATTTCATTGAAATCGGTCCAGGTGATAAGGAATTATTATGTCTTTAAAACGTACTACTTAAAGCGCCCTATTGAGGAAGTCTTTGGAATTTTGTTTTTACTTTATATTTTGTGTTGGGTGCAGTTAAACCTTCATACCAAATTTCCCACTTATGTAGACCCCCTACGTTCCTTCTCTCTATGAAACGTACTCGGTGTCAAACTTTCAGCTCAATCGGATAAACGGTGCGGGAGCCTTTACGGAACAGACAGACAGACACACAGACAAACATTTGATTTTATATATTTAGAAGAAGATTGAGACTGAATATATCGTTATTGAGGAAAAAAAGCTTCTTGAATAGAATATCATTTAAACATCTATAATGTTTCTTACATTTAATTTTTATTGAATTGCTCCAATTCGGGCAACAGGTTTACTAAAAAACAAAACAAAAAACAAATTGGCCATTTCAGCCCTTGAAAGGACTTTGACCGAGCTTCTTATGATCAATTGTGTTGTGTGTGTTAAGAAATGTGTGCATACAATTAACCGAGAACTGGACCTAAATGTTTTTATGCCGACTCCGAACGGCTAAAGTTCATGTTCTCAAGAAGCTTTACGAGGCATTATTTACTCTCTGAGGTTTGCCATTGTGTGCAGAGAGGTGGTGACCGATCAAAAAAATCTTTTATTGAAAAAACTTTTCGCCGCGGCTGGGATAGAACCCGGGCTCCGAGCATGCTAAGCCACACACTTAACCTGCATGCCACCGTCACCACATGGCATGCAGGCATGCACAGCAACAGGTGTACTAGTGATCTATGAAATGGTAAATTTGCAAAGAAAAACACTAAAAAACATGGTAAAAATCAGTGAAAATTTTTTTCAAACACCGTAAGTCTTGACTTCCAACTACTCAGAACAATTCAAATCTCCTTCGCTTTTCTTCCGCCTTTTTGAAAAATTACTTTTTTATAAACGGCTAAAATCGTAATTGCGTCCGTCTGTCCTTCAGGATAAGGAGTTGAGATAATTGCATGGAAATTGGTACACACGTTTATTTAGATTGAAGGATCTGCATTTTTGAATATTATAGCAATCCGCTTACAGACACGCCTACTTCCCATATAACCATCAAATTGAAACAACTACATAGAAGGTTGAATTAAAGCTTACTTACTTACTTCCTTAGGTGGCCGTGACAACCCGTGGTCAGATTACGGCCTTCTTCATCAGCTCTCGCCAGGCGTCTCTGTTCGCGCGCGCCGTCTCCAATATCTTTCACCAAGCACGGTTAAGGCTTCCTCGGCCTGGTCAATCCATCGGAGGCATGGTCTTGCTTTTCGTCGTCGAATCTCGGCTTTCGCCTCAAACACCTTCTTCGATGGAGCTTCTTCATCCATACAATAGACATGACGGTGATGGAGCTTTTCATCCATACATGACGGCGTGGACGCTGATTTTTGTTACACGCTATTCGAATGTGATAGTCGTCACCAACTCTAACAGGACCAAAGATTTTGGGAATCTGTTTGCGATCATACTCATGCCTCGAGGCATTTATATTCTCTCATGCTCTCTTTAGAAACAAACACTATTGTAGGAAAGCATGGTATAAAACTCCTTTAAAGTAATGATAAGAATATGTTCAACAGGATAAAATTTTACTGATGTAGAGTTTAATGCAAATAAAAAAAGTGCACCTTTTTGTCTTATACGATTATTATACAACTAGTGTAAAAGCCCGTCCTACGACGGGAACGAACCATTTAGAGTACAAAATGCGACAAAAAATTTATTGGATTTATATGCAAAGGTTTAACCTTATTTATGGTCATTGAAAATGTCAGTTTAACTGGAAATTATCGCCTACGGAGAGTGAAAGGCAAATCTGTGTTTGTCGGGGCCAAATCAATTGTAGGTATGAAAACTATTTCATGTTCGCCAGTGCGCCTGTCAATACCTGTGCGATGAATAATTAAGTTTTTAGGTTTTTCAAAACTAACCACCTTCCATTACAGATATCTCTTTTGGTATTGAAATTTCGAAGAAGTATTATAATACATCAAATTTTGAGGTTTAACTTATGCAGTGGCTCAGATCTCTCACTGTGTCACCAAGTAAAATATTTAGAACTTGCTCGTTGACTTCGTTCACATCGGAATTTTTTGGGCAAAGGATAGCAATTTTGGAATAACGGTTGTGTTATTCGGACTCAAAGTATGGCCAAAAATCTATTTAACCCTTTCAATGGATTTGTCCATTATAGTGGACACTTCGTAAAATTTTTTTTTTCTATTTTCCAACGCCTTTTCTAAGATCAAATAGGTTGGTACTATGAAATGAAGTTGTGCCAACATGACAAAAATAATTTTAGGGAGATGTATAACGTTTAACTTAGTTAGATTTTCGATTTTATGCCCAACAGAAGCCTTCAATTTTTTTTATTTTTTAAATAACGCATTTGCATTTGTCTCAGAAAACCGAACATTGTGCTTTAATTCGAGCTATTCCAATTGACACCAACGTCACTGAATGTAATAATTGCTTTTCAGTTTATGCAGACCGAATAGGTTCTGGAACAGGTTCCGGTTCTGTTAATTAAGAAGCACTGTTATAGCAAGACATGATGTTTGATGTATAGTAGTTGAGGAAAATGACGATAGTCTTCAAGTAAAAAAATTTCCAATACATAATATAAGAACAGGTTCTGGTCCAGGCTGAACAGGTTTTTAAAGGTTTAGTAAGTACAAACATTTCAAATGGATAATGTTACAACAGGTTCTGGTCCAGGCTGAACATGTTTTACGATATAGAGCACGGAGCAGGACTCTTGTCTTTTATATATTAAGATGATTATATCCGTAACTGTTATGTTTTAATATGTTGTTTAGAATGTTCTTAGGTGTTTTATAGGAAGAAAATTGTTACTTGGGTATCTCATCATACAAATTATTGTCTGTCATACTCGGCGTATAGTTCGTTGAACTTTAGGAATTTTTCATTGATTTTTTTAAAAATGTGATCGGGATATAGCTATTAAAAGAACGCGTATAACTTATTTTGCAAAAAAATTGAATTTTTTACTTTTTTTCTTCTTTCAACTCATGTTTTTGCTTCCAAACTAAAAAGTTATTTCTACATTTGCTAAATATTTTGCATCCTAAGACCCTAAACTCCAAACTTTATATACAAGGACATTCTAAATGTCAGTTCTTAGCATCCAAAAAAACATCGCAAGGTTGGTAAGAGCCATACCGTTTTCATAATTTATTCCTCCCATATCTATAAAGATTTGACGACATTAGAACTCACAGAATACAATATAATATTCAAAATTTACATTCAGTTACTATAAAAATTTAAGCATATGACAGCTCATTATTTCTGAAAAGTCAAGGATCGTGTAAATGGATTGAATATAAATTTCAATTGATTTATGTTTATTTTAATGTTGTTAACGAGACAAGACAAAGACAAGTAATAATAATACTAAGGCTAGTCTTACGAGTAACTTTTTAAAATGCAGTGAACTTTCGTCAATTATTATTGCAAGCTTGTACAGTTTGCTCTTCCGATACAAATTTAAAAATTATAAAATATACTTTACAACTGCAAAAACAAAAAAAATAAAACGACAAAATATTTAAAGCAAAAACGTGTAACTTCGAAAGTTCACCGAAAATAAATTGAAAGCAACATATATTGCAACAATAACCAAGATCATTGACAAAGTTAAAGCCAAAAAAAAAAAAAAATTAAAATTAAAAAAAAATGGATAGCCCGTTGAGTGACCGCTTATAAGGTCTCAACATGTGAGTTTGGAACTGACAATGAGTGTAAAAGAGCATCGAGCGGAGCTGCGCATGCGCAATTGCACAATTCAATTTCGATACTCGTTGGAGTTGCAAACTTGATGACGCTTGTGAATTCACACGAAGGCGATGGTCGTGGTGATTTTGTTCATTAACAAAATAGAAGTGGGCCAGTTTTTGTTTTGTTTATAATAAAATTATTGCTATTTTTCTCTCAGCTGTTGTGTTGGTTGGTGTTGGTGTTGGTGGTTCCAATAATTTTGCAGACACTTTTATTTCAATGTATTTCCATGTAATATTGTAATATTTAAATTTTCTGAGTATATAGGGCACACTTAAGAGCTTCAAGTGAAAGCACGAGTATATTTATGGTGTGCTAAATCATATGTTTAAATTATTTTTTTACACTACTTTTCAGTATAGCTCAAAGGTTCGTTGCTACATTTCAGCCAAAATAAGCGCTATCAGCTTTCCAGCATTCGGCACTTAAAACCATTCCATTTGTAGCAATTAAAACTTATTTAGAAACGCAATTTTGCAACTAATTGATATATCTGACAAAAAACGGACAAAAAAATAAAAAAAAATGAACAGCTTTTAAACACATGTGTAACGGTCTATTAGGTTTTATTATTTTTATCATTATAAAAGATTGAACGAACGATTTAAGTGTAAAAACAACAATAATTACACTGATATTTAAATATTTTTTACTAATCGTGCAGCTTAAAATAATGCTTCCTCTTAATTTCCTAATGTTGATGACATGTTCGCCTTAATTATATTTTTAAAAACCACACCTTTCCAACATGGTCATCCTTTGGGCAAGTCGCAGAACTTAACAAACATTTTCATCGATTTTTAAATCTTACGACTGTAAATTTGTGTGCATATTTGAAAGTATACTTTCAGGCTCAAAATTTGTTCGGTAGTATAAGTTTAATGTTTGAAAGCACTATATTAGCAAGAAATAAATACAGTTTGAGAGGTATTAGGTGCGGATCACATGACGCTTGGGTTTAATTCTAATTTATAAAACAAAATTTTTATACTAACTTATACTTATTTATATGAACGTTTTATGCTAATTGTGAAGTGATCGCTATCTGTCAATATCTGTCTTGTTTTCATAAACCCAACAGATACTTTTGACCTGGTGATAAAGGAAATATTAATTGTCTTAAATTGAACAGCTTCAAACTAGTATGTTTATCACAGTTTCGACGCGATTAGTTCGATATTCAAGAACAAAATTATAGCACGCGCAAAATTGTAAAATTTTATATTTTGCCACTACCGTAATTCGAACCTCAGACCATCACACAAGAGTTGATCGCACTAACACCATGCCATTTGTCTGATGGCATGTGAGTCAGCAATATTCAACCGAAATACAAGCCGAACACGTATATTGAAAGCATCAGCTAAAACAAGAACAAAACGAAAAGAAAGAAACAGAACCGAAGTGTTTACAAGAAGGGGCGGCATGAAAGGGTGGCGACTAGATGAACAAGGCGTGGTGCGACTACTTTCACGTTTCATTTACAGTGTTGAAGAAAAGTTGTTTTTAAATTTTCAGTGACGTAACTCCGGATACTTTTTATGATCGTTATACGAGGGGCATGGCAGTTTAAACAGCCCAAAATTAAGATGGACGGAGACGGAGACGGAGATCGAGATGGAGATGGAGATGGAGATGAAGATGGAGATAGAAATGGAAATGGAAATGGAAATGGAAATGGAAATGGAAATGGAAATGGAAATGGAAATGGAAATGAAAATGAAAATGAAAATGAAAATGAAAATGAAAATGAAAATGAAAATGAAAATGAAAATGAAAATGAAAATGAAAATGAAAATGGAAATGGAAATGGAAATGGAAATTGAAATGGATATGGAAATGGAAATGGAAATGGAAATGGAAATGGAAATGGAAATGGAAATGGAAATGGAAATGGAAATAGAAATGGAAATGGAAATGGAAATGGATATGGAAATGAAAATGGAAATGGAAATGGAAATGGAAATGGAAATGGAAATGGAAATGGAAATGGAAATGGAAATGGAAATGGAAATGGAAATGGAAATGGAAATGGAAACGGAAATGGAAATGGAAATGGAAACGGAAATGGAAATGGAAATGGAAATGGAGATGGAAATGGAAATGGAAATGGAAATGGAAATGGAAATGGAAATGGAAATGGAAATGGAAATGGAAATGGAAATGGAAATGGAAATGGAAATGGAAATGGAAATGGAAATGGAAATGGAAATGGAAATGGAAATGGAAATGGAAATGGAAATGGAAATGGAAATGGAAATGGAAATGGAAATGGAAATGGAAATGGAAATGGAAATGGAAATGGAAATGGAAATGGAAATGGAAATGGAAATGGAAATGGAAATGGAAATGGAAATGGAAATGGAAATGGAAATGGAAATGGAAATGGAAATGGAAATGGAAATGGAAATGGAAATGGAAATGGAAATGGAAATGGAAATGGAAATGGAAATGGAAATGGAAATGGAAATGGAAATGGAAATGGAAATGGAAATGGAAATGGAAATGGAAATGGAAATGGAAATGGAAATGGAAATGGAAATGGAAATGGAAATGGAAATGGAAATGGAAATGGAAATGGAAATGGAAATGGAAATGGAAATGGAAATGAAAATGTTGAGTAATACTGACATTGTTTTTGGTTAAAAAATTGCGTTCAATGCGTGATGTGTGTGAGCTGGTGCATTATCGGAGTACAAAACCCGTGAATTGTCCTTTAATAATTCTAACCTCTTTTGCCGAATATTCTCGAGTAAAAGCCTTAAACATAATATTGAGTGTTGAGCGCCTTGATAATCGAAAAAAAAGTCAACATCAAATTAATTCTTGAAAGACTTTGTCGTGATTTTTTGGTTCTCAGCTCATCTGAATAGAATGAGAGAATGTTGAGATGTTTCGACGTCATATTTGAACACTAAAGTGGGTCACCCAAAAAAGTTTGCCGGGTCCATCGCTCGTTTGAAAGCTTATGTTGAGAGGCGTTTTTTATAACTTCATCAGTTTTCAACCGATCGTAAAAAAAATATCTTATGAAATAATTTGTTTTTTTTTTTTTTGTTTTTTAAAACTGAACAAAATCATGCAAAGACAAAGGAAGCCACGCGAACATGAACCGAAGGCTAAACTTAAGAAATTATAAAAAACTTCACAAAAAATTTAATTCGCTGTAACTCTTTTTCCTTTGAATGAAATTAAAAACTTTCTTCACAAATTGTAATTAATGATTTCTTTTTAACTTTTATTTTAAAGTTTTGAGGGTACTGAGGAAATATGACGAACAATTTAAATATCTTGAAAGTTTTTAAAACGAATTGTTGTCCTTTCTCAGATCTATCCAACGACTTACTTTTTACTATTATAGTAGGTATTTGAAGTTATAAAAAATAGACCATTTTTGGCAGATTTTGGGTCCACCATAAACAAATTTGTATGGCTTCAAAACCATCTCAACATAAGCTTTCAAATGAGAGGCGGACATGGCGAATTTTATATTTTTGTGGGAGTGCCCACCTTATAGTACATCTAAGTCTCGTCCATTTAAGGCATCTTCTGAGAAAACTTTTTTTTTTTTAGGAATCTCTTTTTGGAGTAAATTCAGCACTTTTGGCGCAATTCGTGTTGCAACCCTTAAAAATGAAGCGATTTCTACGACCTAGTACTATTTGAAGTTATAAAATAATACCTATTTGGGCAAATTTTGGGTCCACCTAAAACAAATTTGTATGGCACCAAAACCCTCTCAACATAATCTTTCAAATGAGAGGTGGACCTGGCGAATTTTTTTTTCCATAGGGTTTGACCCACCTCATTGTACATTTAAGTCTCGTCCATTTAAGGCATCTTCTTAGCAACATTTTTTTTTTAAGAAACCTCTTTTTATAGTAAATTCAGCAATTTTGGCGCAATTCGCGCTGCAACCCTAAAAAATTAACGCCCAAGGCTGTAAGAGTGTAACCAGTCTAAAAAAACCACTGAGTTAGCGAAAGCTTTTCTTATAGAAAAGAATAGCAAGAAAAGTTTCTTAATAAGTAAACGTACTTTTTTAACTAAATTATTTAAAAAAAATAGACGCACAAGAATTTATTGACTTTAGCTTAATTTTTACATGGAATTCTATATTATTTTCTATGCTAAATTTATGCTAAATTTTATGCTAAAATTCTTTAGCATACGGCCAGTATTTGTGATCTCGAGCTAGTTCAAATTTCCATAGTCTTTCGCCCGCATCAAAGCGGTCCAGCACAGCACAGTCTGCAGGTGTCAGGCTAAAATCGAAAACATTCAAATTCTCTTCAAGTCTTATGGGATGTGCAGATTTCGGTATGGGTACTGTGCCCAAGTCCAGCTATGGATAGGAAATGTGTTAGTAAAAGAAGAGACTCTTCAGTAACTCTCAAAAATATATCAACAACCAGATAACGTAGAATAATTTGTGGCACAGTTTTCTTATATCTGAGAGCAATTTCTTGAACCTGATCGTCCAGATAAATCAAAGGTTTTGCTTTTGAAGGT
Source organism: Tetanocera ferruginea (assembly GCA_958299015.1). Classification (NCBI taxonomy): domain Eukaryota; kingdom Metazoa; phylum Arthropoda; class Insecta; order Diptera; family Sciomyzidae; genus Tetanocera; species Tetanocera ferruginea. The sequence continues at coordinate 78,176,305 of OY282644.1, forward strand.
TTGGGACGTGCTAAAGGTGAATAGGCTGTCACTATGATATCACGGGCGGCACAAAACTTGATCATTTTCTTTTGACTTAAGGCAGTATGGCATTCAATCTGAAAGAAGAAAAATTGTTTAAAGTTTTAAAGCTTTTAATGATATTGATTGAGCCAAATTATTTGGGAGGTGGTTACCTGATTTGTAACGGGCTTGATGCGGCTATTATCAAGTACTCTTTGTACTTGATCGCTATTAAAATTTGACAATCCAATACTTCGCACTAAGCCAAGATCTACGAGCTCCTCCATGGCTTTATATGTTTCGATATAATCTATATCACTTCAGGGGGTGTTATGGAGATTTAATTATGGTACACAATTTTTTAAATTATTTAACCCACTCTAATTGTAGTGATTCATTAAAGAACGGCACCAAAGTCTCATCATTCACATATTTATAGCTCACTGGTGAGTGCATCAAATACAGATCAATATAATGTAGACCCAACAGATCTAATTGTTTGTACAATGCATATTTTACTTTTGCCGGATCGTGATGTATATTCCATAACTTGGTGTGGAAATTATTATATTATAGCGTTGATAAGAATATGCAACACTGTTAAGAGCTTACTTTTGTCACTAGAAAGATATCCTTACGTTCTATAACGCCTTCCGCTATTTTATCACGTATTGCCTTGCCCACTAGTTCCTCATTGCGATAAAGGAACGCAGTGTCTATGTGACGATATCCCACATCAATGGCATGTCTGATGGCTAAGTCGCCTTTAGTTTTCTTTAACTAAAACATATATAAATACTTGAGGATTCGAAGTTCTTCGATAAATGATGGAAATATACGCAACAATGCGGTTGTAACTTAAGTAACACAACGTCACAAAGTTACATAAATTACCAAGCTTACATAGAAACTACCGAAAATGGTGAAGAAGAGTAAATTAAGTGCTTAACCTTATTAAATGGCGAATTATTTGTGGTACTTGATTGTTGATTCGGACTTTTCGAAATTGAACAATATTTTTTATAATTACTGCTAGTAACGGAACAATTTTTAATTGAAAAAGAACCAATACATTTTGATGTAAAATAATATTAAACACAGCTAAAGCTTTACAGCGTACATTGCTTTTAACAGCTACTTAACAGTATTGCAGTTTACATAAAAGCTTTCTAACAGAGCTAGAGCAAAAATTAAACAATAACATAAATTACGCCGGTTCATGACTCTCTTAAATCTTGAATGCTCTCACCAAGCATTCCAAGGTTGCCAATTTAAAATGTCGTTATGGTGAAATAGTTTAGCACTTTAATGTAAACAAAGAAAACAAATAACTAAATCGTACTAATTCTAATTCAAGCATTACAAATTGAAAGCTCAAATCTAAGCACTAACCCCCCTTCGCCTACCTCGTAAGTGCCTAAACCAAGTACGGGCATCTCGTAACCATTGTTAAGCTTAATTGTGGGTGCCAGTGTTGGAGCCATTTTGTGACCAGATGGTAATGATGTTTTTTTGAGACTTGCTAGAGAACGTTTTTGTTTCACAAAGAATCCAACTAAATTTGTTTGCTTAAATTTTGATACGCAAAACTCGCGAACACACAAAATATTTACGCCAACAAAACGTTCAGAAGTCACGTCAAACTGAAGCGGATAACAAAAACAAGTGCCACCACTTTTCCGCAAAGAGCGCTGCTGAGTTTGATAAGAAACGCCAGAGTTGCTTGAAATACTACGCAGGGGCGTTTTCATTGTTGCTGCTGGTAGCAATGTTTTTATCAAATTTTTGCAGAAACTTTTGAAAATTTGTTCGTCAGTTATCCGAAGTGTGCCCAGAGTTGAACTACAGCTCTTTGTGATGGAGATAATGGTGGTTTGTTTATTGTGAAAATTTGGCATGATCTTGATATAATTTTTTTTTGTTTTTATTAGAGAGAAATTTTTATAACTGACAGTTGTGAATTTAAGAAAATTTAACAGAAATTATCAGTATAAATACAGTATTCACTAGAGAGAAACACTAAAGTGCCAGCTAGAAAAGTAATTGCTTACAATTAACGAAAGATAATTATCTTCGAAGATAAGTACTCAAACGCTGGAAAACCTTTTTAATGGTATACCTAAAAGGTTTCAGCTGATTCTTAAAGCAAACGGAACCCATGTCATATATTAAAAAATATAAAAATCTTTATGAAACATTGTACATTTAAACCAGTTAAATAATTGTTCACTATTGACTGTAAGAAACATATTTTAAAAACAACCCACACTCCTCAATTATGCCAAGTAACTACTTTATACAAAAAAACGTTAATACGATTGGTCTCTGACTCACTCTCTTAACTCAAAAACTTTAATCTTGCTTTTTTATGAAAATATCTCTACACTCTCCAAAAAAATTGTTAATTCTAAAGCTATATAAAAATAGCAATAAACTTAAAATAGTATTAACAATAGCAATTGTTGATTTCTTGTTAGAAATAACAATCAAAATTGTAGTTTTTTCGAAATTAAATATCGATGGTTGTCTTGTCATTTATGAATGTTAATATGTCAAAAACTTTTAAATGTCAAGAATTAATTCTCAAAATTTAAATATCTAAAACTAAAGGTCAAAATTCAAGCGTCAAAAACTATATGTCAAAATTTGAAAGTAAAAAAATTTAAATTAAAAAAATAATCTGTCAAAGACCATTAACTGAGAAAGAAATATACATTTAAAAGCATTGCAATTTATTTCTAATACAAATTTAATTTTATTATTATTATAACACGGAAACGATAGTCGCGTGGAGTTGTTTTTCAGTAGGTGGATTCCAGTATCGCTGGTCAGGATTTTTTTCAATGGTGTTAACCAGCCGACAACAAAATTTTCTGTGGACGTCCAAAGTGGCTATCTTAATTTTTATGTGGTTCCCCTCAAAAGAACTCACTGTAGTATCAATGGATGTAACATGTGTCAAAATTGAACTTGCGAGGCTAATAAGAGATTAATGAGTAAATGCTTTTAGTAAACATAGTCCATTTCCACAACTCCATTTCAGTTGTAGGATTTACCGAGTTATTTATCAGTACCTTCAGCCATCCAATGTTAACTTGTTTATATTTATCTTCCATCCACAAAAATTAATTTTTGAATTGCCTGCTGCGAAGCGAAATTTTCTAATTTAAAAAATTGACAACAGAATTGCCGAATTCAACAATAAATGAAAATAACAGCTTATTCTCACTCGCCTGAAAAAAGGCAGAGTAATGGCGTTATTTTTACACCAGGCATCTGTCAGGTGTTCTTACTACCAACTTATTTAAGGCCGCCTTATTTTGACGTCTGAGGTCAATCAATAAATTCTGTTGTTTAATTTCGTGACACTCTTCAGTTTTTATGTTAGAAATCAAACTTTAATAAAAAAAAAACACTACCAAGACAAAACAAAATTTATTTGCGGCTTTAAACAAGATAAATATAGAAAATAATGACAATCAAACTTCAAAGCAGTAAACGTCACTACCCTCTTCACCAGAATTAATCCGATGCGCCGACTCACGTTGCATAGTAAACGCCGATTAAAACAGGCAAATATCTATGCGAGCAAACGAGATGCACATAGCTATCTATGTCGCTTGTTCACACACTCTATCAGCCTGCCTGTCTGAATCGGCGCTTACTATGCACGCGGCCTAAGGCGGTTGAGAACAGGCTCTAACAAGAAATTTAACAAGTTCACAATAATAACACGTTACAACGGCTTAAAAATCTCAAGAGGTTTGAAAGTAAATCTGACTTAATTGGAGGATGTAAAAAAAATGGCGTACTCAGATTTTTTCCAACACGTCAAAATTTCATGTAAAACAGATTTGGACGTTTGCTCAATCGTGACTGAAAAGTTACTTTACGGAACATTGAATTACTCGGCGAATATTGGATATTTCTCAATTTTAAAATTTGTATATTTTTAAAAATGTGTACTATCATTTATAAAAAGAATCGGTTTGATTACTGCAATGGGTTTCCTTTTAAAAAAAAATTCAGAACATTGGCTTTTTCGCACTTCAACAAGCAAAAAGAAACAAGTAAAATTACAAATCCTTTCGATTACTTTGTTAAGTTTGAGTTCATTGACTGAGTTGAAAAGAGGGCTGAGCTTTCCATTGGTGACACTTTCGTCTCTGTTCGATTTATAGTTTTCGAGCTACATTTAAACGAATAAATTTTACTACTATTTTCTCCAACTACTAATTTTTCCGTCTCCAATCTCCAAACAAGTGCGGTAAGGGCTTCCTCGGCCTGGTCAATTCATCTGAGGCATGGTCTTCCTCTTCGTCGTCGACCCTTGGCTTTCGTCTCAAACACCTTTTTTTCTGGAGCTTCTTCATCCATACGAAAGACATAACCCAGCCAACGCAGTCGCTGAATTGTTATACGCTGAACAAAGTCAATGTCGTTGTAGAGCTTGAACAGTTCCTAAGATTTTGCGAAGAACTTTCCTCTCAAATACTCCAAGAGCGGCTGATTCTGTTTGCGATACCAGCCATGCCTCAGCGCCATAGAGAAGCACTGGTATGATGAGCGTCTTGTAGAGTGTTAGTTTTGTCGATCGAGAGAATGCTCTGGAACCTAATTGCTTACTTAGCCCGTAGTAGCACCTATTAGCAATTGTAATTCTTCGCTTTATCTCCAGGCTGACATTGTTGTTGCTGTCTACGGCGGTGACAAGGTTAACTTGACAACTTCAAAGTTAAATTTGCTGCCTGCTGTAACATGGGAGCCTAGACGCTGCGCTTTCCTATTTGCAGACAGCATATAATTTGTTTTGCCCTCGTTCACCGTCAAACCCACTTTGGCTGATTCCTTTTCTCAAATTGAATGTTCCAAATTGGAAAGACAAAATGGACATATGAAAAGGCTACAAATTGCTTCTCCATCCACCATATTCTCTAGATCTAGCGCCCATTGACTGTTTCTTGTTTACAGACCTCAAAAAAATGTAGAAGAAAAATGCTAGAGAAAAAAATTCAGCAGTTATGAGGAACTTATCACTGAAACTGAGGCCTATTTTGAGGCGAAACAGAAATCGTACTATAAAGAATAGCATCAAAAATTGTATGACTGCTACAAGCGTTGTATCGCCCTCGAAGACAGCTATGTTGAATATTTTCGAATTTTGTGTTTTACTATGCTAGGCTTCGAACTTTGCAGCCCAACTGTTATCTCAGTATAAGAGAGGCTTATATGAGATCATATGTAACATATTCTATTATTTTCAACAAATTTTTATTATAATAAGCAAACGAATAAGAAAGAGTTAAGGAGAATAGTAAAAAAATTTGCAAGTTACGTCAACATAATGCAATAATATAGAAGTGCACAATATGTTCACGACTAAAACTCAATAGCAAATGGCCAATATTTATGATTTTGTCCCTTAATTAAATTGAAGGGCACAAGACGTTCACCAGTGTTGTAGCTATCCATAACAGCAATATCTTCGGGCGTAAGCTTAAAGTCGAAAATATTAAAATTTTCTTCAATGCGTTGTGGATTTGAGGACTTTGGAATTGGTATGGTGCCAATGTCGATCTATAAAGTAAAGCAAAGGAAATTTTAGCACTGGTTTGATGGGGAAATAAATAACAAAACTACTCACCAAAAAGCGCAAAATAATTTGAGCTGGTGTCTTGCAATACTTTTGGGCTAAAGCTTGAGTCTTTTCATCATAATAAAAATCGGGCTTTTTGTCAGCTGGCTTAGGGCGGCCCAAGGGTGAATAAGCCGTCAAGGTTATGTCATGTTCCTGACAAAATTTCGTCAATTTCTTCTGATTCAGTGCTGGTGAACATTCAACTTGATTTGTTACCGGCTTGATTTGACAATTATCAAGCAAACGTTTAATTTGTTGACTGTTGAAATTAGAAACGCCAATACTGCGTACTAAACCAAGATTAACCAGCTCCTCCATGGCTTTGTAGGTGTCCACATAATCAACATCGCTGTGTATAGAACGGATAAATGAGACTTAAACAAAGGGACTCGTGTAATAATTACCTCAATTGCAGTACACCATCTTCATTTTTTGGTAACAAGGACTCTTCATCTACATACTGATAGCCCACAGGCAAGTGCATTAAATAAAGATCAATATAATCCAGACCGAGCAACTCCAGTTGCTTGCGACAAGCTCCCTCTACACGCGACGGTTCATGGTGAATATTCCAAAGCTGTTAAATAAAATATATGAAAATCATACGAATCTTTTGGGATTTTATGGCTGAGAAATATTACCTTGGTTACTAGAAAAATATCCTCTCGCTTGACCACGCCTTCAGCAATTTTATCACGTATGGCTTTACCAATTTCAGCCTCATTTTGATAGAAATAAGCGGTATCAATGTGACGATAGCCAACGTCAATAGCATGCTTTACAGCTATTTCACCTTCGTTATTTTTTGACTTGAAAGAATAAAAAATTAAAAACAGGTTAATATATTAAATCGTTACAACTATTTTGTGATATATTTTTGGTAATATTTGATAGTAGTTTCAAACCAATTATATTTAAATAGGCATGAACTAACCATAAGCGGTTAGAAAAAAAAAAACACAAAATTATTTTCATGCAAAATTTCAGCAAACTATATATAATTCAACTTAATAAAAGAAAACAAATTTGAACGATAATTAAACACAGCGAAAGTTTAACAGTGCAAGTTCTTTAGTTGAAAGCTTTTAGCAGCTACTTAACAGAACTGCGATAAAAACTAATTAACAGCACTAGATAACATATTAGCTGAGCTAATAAATTAAGCCGGTTACAGACTCTCTTAAAACGTAATGCTCTCAGACAAATTTGCCAATTAAAAATGCCGTAATGGTGAAATATCTAACAAAAAACTTTTTATGTCAATAATAGCAAATAATTTCAAATGAATCTTACAATTACTTATTAATTAAATTATAATTCCAATGCAACTCATCTCAGTAGTGCCCTAATCTAAGTATTTGCTTACCTCGTAGGTGCCTAAGCCAAGTACGGGCATCTCGTAGCCATTGTTTAGTTTAATTCTGGGTGCCAGTGTTGGAGCCATTTTATGACCAGATGATAGCGACGTCGTATCGAGACTTGCGAGGGAACTTTCTTGCTTCACAATAAATCCAACTGAATTATTTGTTTGCCTCAAATTTGATAGGCAAAATTCTCGAACACACGATATATTTGCACCGAGCTGAAGTGGATTACAACAACCAACACTATCAATTTTTAGCAAACAGCGCTGCTGAGTTTGATAAGAAACGCCAGAGTTGCTTGAAATACTACGCAAATGCGTTTTCGTTGCTGCTGCTGTTGGCGACGTTTTTCTAATGTTTGTGCAGAAACTTTTGATGATTTTTTCATCAATTTTCCAAAGTGTTCCCAGATTTGAACTCAAGCTCCTTATGGTGGAGCCAGTTGTCTTCAGTTTGATGTGTAAATTTTGCATGCTTTGAAATGTTCTATTTTCTTTTAATTTAAGAGAAATTGTGTAACTGACAGTTGCTATTTTCAGTAAATTGACAAAAATTCTCAATAAATAAATTACAGTGTTCACTAAATAAAAACGCTTCAAGCAAACAAATCAACACACACGAAAATAAGATGTTTCTGGATAAAATTTATTTCAGCAATAGCGCGAATAGAGGGAGAGAGAGAGAGAGAGATGTTTGGAGAGATTATGACAATGGATTCGTAAAGTACTTTCATATATTGTAATTACTTTAATATTAATTTCATTTATTATATAAATTCTTGGGAATTGAATTGAAATTAAATTTTACACTTATATTGCAATCCGTTTTTTAAATAAAGCTATATTTTAAAAAATATATATATGTATATATAAAAGAATGGCAAAAGGAAAAAATTATTAATCGATTAGTTTTCAAGATATGGCATTGTTAAGACGATTTTTTTTCTATCTAATAATTTTTCTTTATTTTAATAATAAAAACATAGTTTAACCCATTCAGGACCAAGGGACACCGGTGTCTCAAAAATATTTTCGTTTGTTATAACTTATCCTAAAGTCAAAACATTTTTTTTTATTTTACTATGGGCTACTTAAAGTAGTAAATTAAGCATTTGTGATTTAGCAACCCTGTTCCCGGAAATTTTGAAAAAAGTTAAGACTTCTTAACAGATATAACATGGGACACAGGTGTCCCTCTGGTCCTTAAGTGTAACTGTTCATTATATTTTCTAAGTGTGAACTTCCCAGCGAAATTTTTCGTAAGGCCTTGTTTTTTATTCGATTCTAAAATGTATAACATAAATGCTAATACAATAATTCTAATTTTATAAGCAATAAATTCACGGCAATGCCTTCACCATCAACTTGAAAGTTGTTATTCGAGTGAATTTTTTCTCCTAAGCCGCTTGCGATTGTTTAATTTTTTATAATTGGTCCAAATAAATATGACTAAATATGAAAAAAAATATTGGACTTGTTAGCTAAAGTGCAATTATTGCAAAAATATAGCTTTATCTTTAGAAAAGTAAGTCTTTAAAAATGTAATAAATATTTAGCTCCTTTACCCATTTCTGCCTGGTATCAGATCCGCTCATACGATTTTGATAAAAATTCATGCACGATCAACAATTGAAACTCAGCTCTCAATGCGTTGCTGAGATATTTATTGGATTTTTCCTATCTATTAGGCCATCGTGATAACTTAAATAATTGCAATCTGTATTTTACGACAAAACTGCTAACTGAAATCTGTACAGATTACTTTTAGCGGTGGAGGGAAAAATTAACACCTGATTTGATTAAAAATACACAATTCAGTTAAACAAATGGAAAAATTTTTAGGTGCAATCCAGTAGCCTAAGAAATTTTGATCATTTACGTAACAATCCCATCGAAATAATTGCGATATCTCTTGCCCAATCCTTTAAGTGATTTTTCGAAAAAATATATAACTGCCCACATTTCGTTACGCCGCCAGCAACTAGTTTGTCTGTCTCTTGTCTCCAAAATAACTGCTGAGTATGAACTTACTTACTTACTTAGATGGCGCTTACAACCGTTGGTCGGTTTTGGCCTGGTCTAAGAATTTTCGCCAGCCTCTTTTGTCGTGCGCTTGCTGGCGCCAGTTGGAAACTCCAAGCGTTGTCAGGTTATCCAATGCCTGGTCTTTCCAACGGAGATGCGGTCTTCCTCGTCTGCGTTGGCCACCGCTGGGTACCGAATCCAATATCTTTTTCGCTGGAGCTTCGTCGTTCATTCTCTCGACATGACCTAGCCAGCGAAGCCGCTCAATTTTAATACGCTTGACTATATCGATGTCGGCATATAGCTCATACAGCTCATGGTTCCATCGTATTCGGTACTCGCCATTGACGCAGATTGGACCATAGATCTTGCGAAGGATTTTTCTCTCGAACGCTCCCAAAGTCCTTTCATCGGAGCTGCTCAACGTCCAGGTTTGTGATGCGTATAGTAGGACGGGCATGATTATTGACTTATAGAGCGTCAGTTTTGTTCGTCGAGAGAGAGCTCTGCTTCTCAATTGCCTACTGAGCCCAAAGTAACACCTGTTGGCAAGAGTTATCCTTCGTTTAATCTCAATACTGATATCGTTGGAGGAGTTTATACTGGATCCCAGGTAAACAAAGTCCTTCACTACCTCAAAGGAGGTGTTGTCAACAGTGACGTGGTTTCCAAGACGCTGGGACTGTTTGTTTGTTGACACAAGATACTTCGTTTTATCTGCGTTCACTGCAAGACCCATTCGACTCGACTCTTTTTCTAGCCTGGAGAATGCTGCACTGACTTCGCGCGTATTTTGACCAATGATGTCAATATCATCAGCATACGCCAGCAGCATAACACTCTTATAGAAAATTGTGCCGCTGCGTCTCAGGTCAGCAGCTCGGATGATCTTCTCCATGACTATATTAAAAAAGTCGCACGATAAGGAATCACCTTGTCTGAAACCTCGCTTGGTATCGAAAGGAAGGGAGAGGTCCTTCCCGATTTTCACTGCACTGCTGGTGTTGTTCAGTGTCATCCTGCAAAGACGTATTAGCTTCGCAGGAATACCAAATTCAGACATGATGGCATATAGGTGACTCCTTATTGGACTGTCGAAGGCGGCTTTGAAATCGACAAAAAGATGGTGTGTATCGATTTGTTTTTCGAGGGTCTTTTCCAAGATTTGTCGGAGCGTGAAGATCTGGTCGATGGTGGACTTTCCAGGTCTGAAGCCACACTGATAAGGTCCAATCAGTTGGTTAACGATGGGCTTCAGTCTTTCACACAATACGCTCGACAGGACCTTATATGCGATATTAAGAAGGCTAATCCCACGGTAGTTGGCGCAAATGGTGGGATCGCCTTTTTTGTGGATTGGGCAGAGCACACTGAGGTTCCAATCATCTGGAATGCATTCTTCCGACCATATTCTGCATAGAAGTCTGTGAATGCATTTAAACAGAGCTTCGCCACCGGTCTTAAACAGCTCAGCCGGTAGACCATCGGCTCCTGCGGCTTTGTTGTTTTTAAGCCGAGCTATAGCTGTTAAGACCTCATTATAGTCGGGCAGCGGAACTTCAACGCTGTCATCCATAATTGGGGTTTCCGGGATATCATCTCCACTGGCGGGATTGTTGACAGCGTCGCCATTTAAAAGTCTAGAGAAGTGCTCCCTCCATAACATCAGTGTACTCTGGATATCTGTCACTAGATTCCCATTTTCGTCCTTGCAGGAAGAGGCTCCGGTCTTAAAACCATCGGCCAGGCGTCTTATTTTTTCGAAAAATTTTCGAGTCTCATTCCTGTCGCCATGCATCTCAATTTTCTCGCACTCACGCATTTCCGCCTCTCGTTTTTTTCGCCTGAAAATGCGTCTCTCTTCCCTCCTCTTCTCTCGGTATCGCTCCTTAACAGCACGCGTCACAACCGACTGCAGGGTGGCTTTGTAGGCGGCGTCCTTCTCTGCAGTGGCGTCGCGACACTCCTGGTCGTGCCACTGGTTTCGGCGAGGGCGGTGGTAGCCTATCACCTCTTCGGCAGCCGTACGCATAGAGTGGGATATGTGCGTCCACTGTCCGCATATATCGTCGATCGGAGGAGTGCTTTCTTGAAGCAGGAGTGAGAGTCGAGTAGCGAAGGCTTCGGCCGTCCGTTTTGACTGCAGCTTGTTGACGTCTAGCTTTCTTTGTGTAGGATTGCGAGCATTCTTAGCTGCGCACAGACGTGTACGGATCTTGGCTGCGACAAGATAATGATCCGAGTCTATGTTAGCACCACGGATCGTGCGTACGTCTAGTACACTGGAAGAGTGCCTTCCGTCAATCAAAACGTGATCAATTTGGTTGCATGTTTTTTGATCAGGGGACAACCAGGTGGCCTTATGAATATTGAGATGCTTGAATCTAGTGCTACTAACGACCATGTTTCGTGCTGCGGCGAAGTCAATCAACCTCATTCCGTTATCGGATGTGTTGTCGTGGAGGCTGAACTTTCCGACTGTAGGACCAAATATGTTTTCCTTACCCACCTTGGCGTTGAAGTCACCAAGCACGATTTTTATGTCATGACGGGGGCAGCGCTCGTATGCGTCTTCAAGGCGCTCGTAAAAACTTTCTGTGGTCTCGTCATCTTTTTCTTCTGTCGGAGCGTGCGCACATATTAGGCTTATGTTAAAAAATTTTGCCTTGAAGCGGATTATGGCAAGTCGTTCGTTCACAGGAGTGAATCGCAGGACATGATGCCGTATTCTCTTGCCAACTACAAATCTGCATCCAAACTCGTGCTTCTCCGCATGGCCGCTATAGTAGATATCACAGGATGCTTGCCGTAAGCAACCCTGTCCCTTCCATCGCATTTCTTGGATTGCAGTGATATCAGCATTATATCTTTCCAAGATATCAATCAGTTGGATAGAGGCACCATCCCAATTTAGGGTTCGGACATTCCAGGTGCATATCCGTAAATCATTATCAGTTTTTTGTTTGCGGTAGTCGTCATCAGATTTGGGGATCATTTTTTTATTCATTCTTAAACTTTTCATTGAAATATTTTTATTACATGGTGGGCTTCAAACCCAACGCACAACCTTTGCTTGATGACCAAAGGAAGCCCGCCGCTCAGATTCGCCGCCAAAGTATATCGGTATGATAGTTTTTTGACGTTTCCAGGAGACACCACGCGGAGGTTTGAGTCGACTTGAGACGATTTCGACATGGATAATGCTGGCCTCGCCAAGTTGAGGCAGTCAGACACGTTGCCATGTGAAGATCGCCCCCTTATCTCCCGCTGAGTATGAACAATGAACAAAAAACAAGATTTTTATGATTTGTTTTTTTCTTTTTTAAAATCAAATTACAATTTTTATTATTGCATTTCAATTTGCAATAGTTCTCTATTTATATTAACAAAAACTTTGAAAAAAGAACTTCAAAATTCAATATGGAATGGATAATGAATGCTTTCTTTGGCATGATCCATAGGTATCAAACGCTCGCCAGTATTATAAGAATCCAGCACCTTATGATCATCTGCACTAAGCTTAAAATCAAAAATATTGATATTTTCGATAATGCGCTTCTTGGTCACTGATTTTGGAATGGGTACGACACCAATTTCAACCTAAAAAATTGAATAAAATTAAAAATTTTGAATAATTCTATATCTTAACATGTACCCACCAGATATTTTAAAACAACTTGAGCGCTGCTTTTGTTGTATTTGGCACCAATGGCTATGACCTTGTCATCAAATATAAAATTCGGTATTTGTTTCGCGGGTTCTGGGCGACCCAGCGGACAATAGCCTGTGACGACAATGTCATGCTTCTTGCAAACCTCTATCAGTTTTTTCTGATTTAAAGCAGGATGACATTCAATCTATGAGGGGAGGGTTTGTTGTAAGTGTGTTTAAGGTCGAATTTGTTTATTAAATATCTGATTTCAAACTCTACCTGATTGTGAATTGGTTTAATATTACAATTTTTAAGTAATCTCTCTAATTGCTCAGAATTGAAGTTGGAGACACCAATGCTTTTGGTCAAGCCACGTTTAACTAGTTCTTCCATGGCATGCCAGGTGTCCAAGTAGTCGACATCACTTAAAAAAAATTATCATGTTTTAATAACTTAACCTTGTTATAAATGTAGTTGAAACTAACGTTAGCTCCACCTGACCCTTGGCATTTGTGGGCATCATGACATCATCACCGCGATGTTTGTAAGAGTAAGGCCAATGCATTAGATAAAGATCAACATATTCTAGACCAAAGTTGGAGAGTGTCTTGCGGCAGGCATATTCAACGCGTTCTGGCTCATGAAAGTGACACCATAACTAAATAATGGAAACGAAAATGTTAAAGTAAACTAATATTATTGTCAATTAATTAATAGGTGGATTCTAAATTGTAGCAAACCTTGGTCACAACAAATATATCCTCGCGCTTGATGACTCCCTCAGCAATTTTTTTGCGTATCGCATTTCCAACTTCGTGTTCGTTCTCATAAAAGAAGGCGGTGTCGATGTGGCGATAACCAGCATCGATGGCATCGCATACCGCCCGTTCACAGTCTCCACCAAGTGACTAAAAGTTTATAGATAAAAACAAGAAAAGAAACAATATTTAAATATAAAAATATCTATATAACCTAAATCTGCATGTTTTCTTTTTGCTATAAATTAGTCTTATATAAGAAAAAAGTTCAAGTCTTTACTGTAGGAGCTGATAATAGCTGAAGAGCGCAAAGCTTTTCTTAACAAAAAAAAATAACTTTTGTTGTGCTTTTGTTTCTGTTAACATTTTCTCTTTTATCTCTTAAAAAGGTTAAACATAACAGTTGCTTCATGTTGGTATTAAAGAATTTATTAATACCCTACAAAGCAATACATATATTATTTGACTTTTTTATGATTCTCGTATCGTTATCATGTGAGTATTCAAAAAAAATATATTCACAGTACAAACCGCGCAAAACTGCAGGACTTTTAACACAGGACTAAATCAATATTTACACAAAACTAGAACTCTAGTGGAGGCCAAACTTTATATTATCTGAGTTGAGGCGCTCAGAAGCGAAATGATCCAACTCAAAAACATTTTTTTTTCGGTATGATGTTACTAGAATCCCTTACGTTGGTAAGATACAAAATCCTATGTTTTGGTTGTATTTTGAAAATGAAAAGTGGTCCAATCAAAAAATTTTCAATTCCATTCAAAGAGAATTCAATTTAACGCAGATATTGAGTAACTTTGGCAAGGTGGTTTTGCTGATCCTTAAGAGCAACTTAAAATTCATGAATTTTTTCAAATCCATTTTTCTCCATTACTTCAGTATGTGGGTAATTCTGAGCGCCTCAGTAGATTTGACATAAACTGTTTTAAAAATTTAATATATTTTCAAATATGTTCGAACTTATACTTTATTCAATTTACTTTGTCAATCTTTGCATTTGAGTATATTTTTGAGGTTCGGGGGTGTATATTTTTGGGCCGCTTACGTATATTTGGTATATTTTGACTTGATAAAAATTTTTATATATATGTAAGTTAAAGTGTATTTTAAGATTTGACTTTTTATCTTTCTTAACCTTTGTGTCAACACCCAAAAAATATATCGGGATAAGCCAATATCTTTTATATTGAAATACTTTGAATGTTTAACATAAAATACATTTCTATGTTAACGTATTGTTATTTTAATCCTATAAAGCGCTTTTTTAGGTAGAAAATGTTACTCATTAACTTATTTCTACGCATTTTTATTTGTGGCCAAGCGGACATTTTCTTGATGCTGAATAGAGACCTGCAGATAAACTATAACGCAGGACTAAACATCACTACCGATGAACAGCTTTTTCCGTTTCATGGTAGCACTACCACTACTACACTACTACATGGTCCATACCAACTAAGTATGGCATAAAGCTTTGGTGAGTATGGCACCTTCTGGAGAAAAAGAAGGAAATCTTGGTAAACTAATGTTGTCACCAGTGTTACAATGTTGTAAAAAACCTTTATGTGTGACAACTTATATACAACATATAATTTGGCTACCACTTTGATGATGGACTTCAATTTGTGAATATTAGGCACGATAAATAAGAGACACTCTTTTGCGCCGAGTCAACTCTATAGTGCACTTAAGGTGAATTTACTATGTCTTGACACTAAATTAATACACTTTCCGTGCTATCAAAAAAGCAAGGCTACCTCGTATAATTTTTTTCAACAAAATTCATGACAGAATAATAAGTAGGCTCATATTTTTGCGGCTGCTCAAATGTCTAATTTTACACTAACAAAGCTGTGAGGTGCTATAAACGTCAAACGACAAGGCAACAACAACAATTCGAAAAACTTAAATTCGAACAGCTGACTTTGACATCTAGCTCACCTTCTCTCCAATATGCGCCTACCTTGTTATTCTATCATGACAAAATTAAGATTTTTTTCAAATGTAGTGTTTTTATTTTTAAAAAAATTTATAAAATTCAGAAATAATTTTTTTGAAGAAAATAACTTTATGTCTACAATAAATTGAAGTTATAGCCTCGAACTTATTTTAACCATCTCGATTATTCTGCATATCTATATATAAATAGACGTAGGAAAAACAGTTAAGTACCCTTTTCTTACGTGTTTCTCAGCCGATTTTGATAAATTTTTTTAATGAATCAAAGTACTGGAAAGGAGTGCACCGACTATTTTAAAAAAAAATTGTTTGTCAAATTTTCATATCGAATCAACAGAGAAATTTCGGCCACTGTCAAACTCTACTAGTAATTACAAATAAGCAAACAAAAAATCGTTTTTCGTTGGGATCTAATTTCGATATCAGGCGATACCAGTTCTATTAACACCACACAATGCTGCAGATGTACTGTTATATTATTTTGATTATTACTTTCATAATAATATTTTTCATTAATAATTCAAATTTAATTTAGTTTTTTCTGATGAATGGATCAAAACCTTATGAATAAAAAACATTTTTCAAGGCATTCCCAGATATCTGAATGTTGCTCAAAGGGGTAGATCGCAAAACCTGGTCATAACTTTCGTTCGAAACCAGATATCAACTCACATTTTCACAATGTCATAAAAAACCAATACTTGTGACACATAGCCTAGTGGGGATATTAGTTAAAGCTTAGTATAATTTCGATAGAAGAAGTGGAAACAGTGTCAAAAATGGTTTGCGAAATTGATAAAATCAATGACTTTTTGATTATTTGTCACAATTTTATTAATATTTTGACATTCAAACAGTCAAAAAATTCTGTTATTTATGTTTTGCTCTCAAACAATTGTCACTTAATATTTTTATTTTCAATATTTTGAGATTTTGTGCCATGTTTTCATGTTTTTTAAAATAATTTGAAGTATTTTTGTCAATATTTGTGCTCAGATGAGAGTAAAAACTTTAAAAATGCTTTATCAAGGATTAATTGAAGGTCACTCATTTATGAAGCCTTTTAAGAGATTTTTGTCATAATTTTTTTATTTATTTGTCACAGTTTTATCAATATTTTGGCAATAAAATAGTCATAAAGTTTTGTTATTTATGTTTTGCTCTGAAAAAATTGTCACTTTTTATTTTTATTTTCAATATTTTGAAATGTTTTGCAACGTTTTCATTGTTTTTTTATTTATTTTGAAGCGTTTTTGACAATATTTGTGCTCAGTAGTGGAATTCCCAAAAGTTAACGATCGATAATCGTTGTCGAAATCGGTCATTGTGCGTGCCAGTTTAATAGAAAATGACAGTTTTCACAAGCTAACGACACCGAACATCGTTGTTTAGCCGTTTGGGAATTCCACTGCAGGTGAGAGTAAAAATTGTAAAAATGCTTTATCAAGGATATATTGAAAGTTTCTCATTTAAAAAGCCTTTATAAGGGGACGTGACACCTAAAATAAAATTTCTTTTAAAAAAAAAATTAAATATGGGCATTTCCATAGTCGCGAACGCGACATTCGTACGCCTTTGAGGAGCAAAATAATAAAGAAAACTCAAAACAAATTTTCCTTTTTTTCAAGTTTTAGATAGCATTTTATTAGCACTATATTTAGAAGAAAAAGTTAGGTTCTCTAGATTTTATGTTTTCAAAATATTAGCAATAAACATGGCATCGCGAACGCGACAAAAAATGGAACACGTTTTCGACTACATCTAGAAAAATGCAAATATCTGCGAAACGTTACATAATATTTTAAAGCGGTTAATTGTAAATTAAATAAGATTAATGTAGCTTTCAAGAAATATTTGTCATTTTGACATATTTCCATTAGTTTTTTTTTTATTGAGCTTAAGCCTGATCGCGAACGCGACATCTAGCACGCGACATTTTTTCTCATCACGATTTTAATAAGAATTAGTTAAAGTAATTTCAGCTAAATATTGCATTACCTACCAAAAACATCGTAAATATTATTTGTGAGTTTTATATTATTAATATTAATAAAAAAAAAAAAAAATACATAAGAGGCTAGTGAGAAAAAATATTATATTTCTTTGTAACACCACCCGTCCTATGTATGTGGTTATTTACTTTATGAAGACTTTTTACGCCCACAAGGAGGCGTGGCAGATATAGAAAAGTGCATATATTATACTGCAGTATCACCTTCTAAGTTGTTTTAACCATGGCATCCCTGTTTTTGTATGTCATGTCTGTTGACATGATTACTGCCGTTATTATTAAGTTATAATAATGAAATTCGATATTTAAGCTTATATCGTAAAAATAAAGATCATGTTCGAAAATAATCCCAATAGGATGAAAACCACCTCCCATACAAATTGACGTTCTCAAATTGGAAAATTTCTTAAAAATCTACTAAAAACCAATCCAATGACTTGAGAATTAGCTCATGAGCTTTAATTTGAACTATTAACACTTAGCAAAAAATTCAGAAAAATCGAATGAAACCTTTCCATACTTTCCCATACAAAGTGTTTTATAAATACGGCGCATGATCGCGAACGCGACACATTTTGATGATCAATATTAAATGTTTAGTATGATTTTTACCTGCAGTAACCTTTTTTTTATAGTGAGGCGGCCAAATTTGATTTAAGTTACAATTTTCAGACACTTGCTAAGAACGATCACGAAGTTCTGATAACATATGATGATTTAGGTACAAGAACGCGACATTCGAATAGTAGTTAAAGCAATATAAAAAATTTACCGTAAATCATGCTTTGTTTGGTATCTTTTTATTTTTCATTTTTTATTTGTAGTTTATAGATGGATTTTATAAGAAGAGTGCAAACATAACGTTGATAAATAAACGAAAAATACTAAAGAGAAAAAGTCCTTAAAAGCGGCTAAAAGCAAGAAAAACATATTTCTCAGATATCAGGCCAATTTTCTCAGAACAAAAACTGAAATTAGTTGTAAATGCAGTAAATTATAAATATTCAAGCATTTTTTTAAAATAATAACAAAAAAATTATTTGTTTATTTAACAATTTTTTTATCGGTCCCGGTAGACCTTTCTGTGGAAATGCCCATATGTATTTATTTTTTAGTAAAAAAATTACGCAAAACAAATTTTTTTGAATTTTTTATTCACATTCACTGGAATTATTTTAAAAAAACATCGTCGGCGTTTTTTCGAAAATTGTCAATTTTCTTGGACAAAATCGGGCAAAAACTCAAAAACTATAAAACCGATTTTACTGTCCGGAGTTCATTCCATGTATCGACAAGTGTAACATTTTAAAATTTAAGTACGATCGATCAAGTGGTTTTTTTTTATCACGCCCGCCATGATTTTTTAATATTTTTTTAAAAAAATTCCAGTAGCAATATATGTGATTAAAATAATAAAAAAAAATTTTTTTTTGTGTAATTTTTTATTCGAAAAATATATTTGTAATTTTTCAAAATGATATGTTACTTTTTATTCAACTTATACGCATTTTAAAACACTAAATTAAAAAATGTTTGAAGGTGTCACGTCCCAATAAAGGATTTTTGTCATTATTGGACGTTTATGAATAATCTTTTTGATGTTTTTCTTATAAAGGCTCTATAAGAGTCTCAACAATTTTTGCGAATACAACCGAAAGAAAATAGACAATTTATTGTTAAGAAAATAATTTTTCGAATTTTTTTCGTACATTTTTTTATCCTATTCAAAATAAAAATTTCTTACGTATACCTAGATAGATTTAAATTTCATTCGATATAAGTTTGAAGCAAATTTAACTTCTCAGGAAGATTATATGGGGTAAAAAAGTAATTGGGGTCAAATTGACCCCATGCTATTGTCCAGTTTCTCTTGAGAGGTGCTATTATAGAGCGTTAAGAAAAAAAAAAATGGTTCTAGAAATCTCCGCCTTAAATCGATCACACACAATTAACACAATCGATCACTATTTAGAATTTAAAGTGACTTCACACTAAATCATGATTTCTTAACAGCAAATTAACAGCCTTATTGTGGTGATTGACAGAGTAATTTTTTTTCAAATAGTGAACTTTTAATTTTAGAAAGAATTTTTACGCTTGTCAATAAATTTACAATTGCCAATCACCAGAACAAGTCTCAAATTTTAACTTTAGCTTCAAAAGTAGCACTCGTGAATGTCGTTATTGTGCGAATGTTCCCACCTACTTCTACACTCCTACTCTCACTGTTATAAGTATTTCTCTTTCATTGACTTTGACCTCTTTGTTTTGACTTTGTCATTTCTATGCATGTTTTCACTAAAGTAGCTGATAACAAAATACTATCTGATCATCACAAAACATTTTCTAGATCACTGAATTTGATGCGGTTCTGCATATGTATTTGTTTGATTATCACCGGTAAATAATGCTACAAGTGCTTTATCATGTTTTTTTTTTTTTTGCATTGATTGCTTATTATTTCTTAATATATATTTTATTAATTCTTGATTAAAAGTTCTGTTACCGTATAAGTGCCAAGGCCAATAGCTTGGATTTTGGTGCCATCGTTATGCGTTACATAGGAAATATTAGTAGCTGCCATAATGTTTGCAATATAATAATTATTAACTGTCTTAAAATCAAGCCACTTAATCCTACAGCAATTAAACAACACTTAATAAAAATCTGTTGCGAACTAAAATGTTCTGCCGTACAATTGCAGATTTATAGTTTAGTATGAACAAAGCTTTCAAGTGGAACTTGTGAGAAAGCTTTTCATTTTGTTAGCTTTTGAAGATGATCTAAGGGATGCCATATTTACGAAAAATTTTAAAAATATTTGCTTTGAAAATGTGCTAAGTTAATTCAACTCAGCTGTTGAAAATTCAGATTATAAGATAAGAGTTTGAATTCCTGACTCGCTTTAAAGTATTATGGCGATGGAGTCATGCTTACTAGTTAAATAAAAAACAAAAAAAAAAAAAACAAAAAAAACAGAGAAGCCAACCAACTTGAGAACCTCCTCCTTTTTGAAGTCGGTTAAAAAGGAGTAATCTTTGACGTAATCACTAAGAAATTTCTACGTTTTATTAAGGCGGTCTTCTCATTCAAAACCCGTTTTTGGACCCTTTTTAAAAAAATTCTTATATGAAAACGCAAAGAATAATTGAAAACTTTTTTTATTTATTGTATTACAAAAGTTTCAAAGTAAATAAAAAAATTTTGTTTGCCTCGATACGTGGGCTGTTAAAAAAATAATGAGACTTCAAAGTTGGTGGTGAAAAAAAAAGGTGTCGTCACGGCGGTCACGATTCCGGGTCTCCGGAGCGTCTGAAATGAAAAAAAAAACGGGGTTATAATCAGTATAGATGTAATTCTCGGGTGAACCTCAAGCTTAATTTTGTGATTTTTTTTGACAAAATGGCGGCCATTAAAAAAAAAACATTCAATTTCGGGCTTTTTTTTTGTAGTTTAGTGTAAAAAAAAAATAGCAAAAAATTTTTTAAAATTATAGTCGAGGTTCACCCGAGAATGGTGACAATTCTGCGTCGATTCCACTTTGTTTCATGAAAATCGGTTCAGTTGAACTGGAGATATCATGGCCGCCAGTTCGAAAAACGTGGTTTCGAGATAAACGCGTTTAAAGTTAAAAATAGCTCATTTTGACGAAGACCTTGCTTCACAAAAAAGGCTGTATCTTCTAAAGTATTTCGAATTTCTAAAAATCCTTTTAGGAGCATATTCACAACTACCCAAGCTATAAAAAGTCGAAAAAAAAGTTGCTCAATGAGAAGACCCCCTTAATTTGATGATAATATTTCGAAAAAATGAGTTTATTCACATGTGATAGTTTTCATAAAAGTATTAAAAAACTTTTCCAAGATCAATGAATTTTTTCAAAATTTTTTTTTTTGAGATAATTTTATAAAATTTTTTTTAAAGATAATTTAATAAATTTTTTTGTAGACAAGCAATTATGTTCTTAACTAAACTTCCTTATACAATCGGCACAGAATCTTACTATTGGACCCGATTTGAGGGCAAACAAATTTTTCCGGGCTCATTTAGTTGGATACGTCTAAATATTCGAAGGAATTCTTCAATTTTCATTTCCCAGTGATCCCAGTGATCCACTGTATTGGTGGATTCAACATCTAACGAGCAAATTCTCAGACAAGTGTGATGCATCTTAGAATTATGCATACCATTCTGAAAACAGTCTCACCAAGAACTTCCGTTTTAAGCAGTTACTCAGGCCTTGAGAAACTTAACTATGTACGAGATATAACTAACGAGTAATTCGTATTTAAATAACAAAAAACAAAAAAAAAAACAAATTGGCCATTTCAGCCCTTGAAAGGACTTTGACCGAGCTTCTTATGATCAATTGTGTTGTGTTTGTTATTAAATGTTTGCACACAATTGACCGAGAACTGGACCTACATGTTTTATGCCGACTCCGAACGGCTAAAGTTCATGTTCTCAAGAAGCTTTACATGGCATTATTTACTCTCTGAG
This sequence comes from Tetanocera ferruginea, assembly GCA_958299015.1. Taxonomy (NCBI): domain Eukaryota; kingdom Metazoa; phylum Arthropoda; class Insecta; order Diptera; family Sciomyzidae; genus Tetanocera; species Tetanocera ferruginea. Next base: position 78,198,233 of record OY282644.1, read on the forward strand.
GCTTGCCATTGTCTGCAGAGAGGTGGTGACCGATCAGAAAAGTTTTTTATTGAAAAAACTTTTCGCCGCGGCTGGGGATCGAACCCGGGCATGCTAAGCCACACACTTAACCTGCATGCTACAGTCACCAAAATTCGTATTTACTGCTGAAAACAACGAGTAACATCAGAAAATATCGAGCAAGAAGAAATTTCTCACTTTAATGCAATAGAACCTAAAAGTCCCAATGATTAAACCCAATATTTGGTGAGTGTGACACCAAAACTGAAAGTTTTTATACACACTTTTTAAGGAAATTATTTTCTCTCTAAGGAAGAAGAATCATTAATACCAAGCTACCCTCTCCTAAACTCATAAATCCAGAAACCGGTATTGAAAAGCCCTGAAGAATCATTCAAACCAGCTGATAAAAAAGCCTACCACTCCTCTTGTAGACCCATGCGAACGAAGCGAAAGACCATGGGTCTTGAAGAAGAAATAATGGGAAATACAAATGAAGACTTAATCAATTCAAAAGCTAAAGATTCTCATCTGCTTGAATATTTCGAAAACTACGGACGCAGAAACCATCAGGAAATTGCTTTCAAAACAGCTCTCTATTCAGAGGCAACTTCGCAAAAAAAGGGGTGAATGTACGGAAAGCAGTTAGGAATGCCTAGATGTACTTCTGAAAGCAAATTTTCCAGGCTGTACTAAAGTCGCAAACACTTACTCCACAGAGAGATGTTGGAAAATCCCGTCACATTTTCTGCACAACTTAATATTGCTAGACAAAATTCAGTGGGCTTAATTCGTTTTCAGAATTTGAATTCCCAGAACGAGACGGCATTTTCCCAGCCATTTTACAAACGACTACTCTACAAGCCGTTGCTTGGCGATAAGAGATAATATATAAAGACTTAACTACGTGCCAAAAATCTATAAGAGTTTAACGTAAGCCCCGCTGGGTAGGCTTAATTCTACGGTGATCTAAAGCGTGGGACCACTACTTTGCGGTGGCCGGCGCCTCTTTGAGAATGCAAAGGTACCAAAAATAGCTGCATATGTTATGTTTTGACGCAACCCTTTGTTTGGGATGAAAACCTATCTAATATAGATAGATGGGTGATCTTAGATTGGTGAACTTAGTCGGCCTAAGTATAACAGAGAAAAGGGATCTGGTTTTGCTAACAAATATATACCGCTTAGCAGTTTTCCTGGGCAACCAACAGACTCAATGTGAATGAAAGGGTAAGGAAAGATATCAATGCATACGTATCCAAGAAGATGCTGGACACCACTTGGAGCCTTTCCCTTTCAACCTCCTTGAAACAATAAAGCGTGCACTGAAGTCAATTCCAACGAAAGCCCTTGAAACCATACTGTGTTTGGACCCTCTATAAGACATACACGCGATACTTATAGCTGGAAAAACAGCATGGTGGCTGGCAACTTTCGCAAAATATTGGACATTATAGAATTGGCAAAGATTTTGTTAGTAGCACGAACTACATGATCCCCCGCACTCGACGCCAAATATCAACACTTCTAGAACCAACCAACACACAGATATCAAGCAAGGACATCAGGCGTTGCATATATTTACGGATGGCTCAAAAATGGATACGGTGGTGGGGTGGAAGAGCTGTGTATTGCGCAGAGCCCACTGCAGCATCTTCCAAGCGGAGGTTTTTGTCATAAGAAAGGCCGCTGAGATATCTGCTCAGTATGAATGCTTTCATACTAACTTACTTAGGTGGCCATTACAACCCGTGGTCGGGTTGCTGTCGACATCGTCCACTCTCGCCAAGCCACAGTGATAAGGATCGTCACATCTCCACAATCTCAGTGCGCACTGTATATGTAACCAGATCTCCATATTCATCCCAAGTAGATGGTCCGTTCTTGAAACCTTGATTTAGACTTTTAACCTGTTAATGGAGTTTTTGTGCATCCTTTATGTCCTGGTACATTATGTATTCCCCTAAAATGTAGCGATCAAAATATGATCAATTTGGTTTCGCGTTTCTGATCCGGGGACAGCCAGGAGGCCTTGTATATATCGCAGTGTTTGAATCTAGTGCTACTAACTATCATGTATTGTGCCGCTGCGAAGTCGATCAGTCTTAGACCGTTGTTCGAAGAGCCAAAGATGCCTTCTCTTAAGACGTTCGCGTTGATTTGGCCAGGGACCATTTTCACATTGTGGAACGGGCACTGATGATAAACGTCCACTAGCCCCACGTGTCTATGACAGCATCGTTCTTATCTTCGGTCAGGGCGTGTGCCGAAATAAGGCTTATCTTAAAGAATTTCGCCTTGATGTGGATTCTAGACTACCGTGGGATTAGCCTTCTTAATATCGCATAAAAGGTCCTGTCGAGCGTATTGTAAAAGACTGAAGCCCATCGTTAACCAACTGATTGGACCTTATCAGTGTGGCTTCAGACCTAGAAAGTCCACCATCGAGCAAATCTTCACGCTCCGACAAATATTTGAAAAGACCCTCGAAAAAGAAATCGACACACACCATTTTTTTGTCGATTTCAAAGCCGTTTCACAATCCAATAAGGATTCACCTATACTCCATCATGTCTGAATTTGGATCATGTCTAATACCAGCAGTGCAGTGAAAATTGGGAAGGACCTCTCCCTTCCGTTCGATACCAAGCGAGGATTCAGACACGGTGATTCCTTATCATGCGACTTCTTTAATATAGTCATGGATAAGATCATCCGAGCTGCTAACCTGAGACGCAGCGGCACAATTTTCTGTAAGAGTGCTGGCGTAGGCTGATATTGATATCGACATCATTGGCCAAAATACGTGCGAAGTCAGTGCAGCATTCTCCAGGCTAGAAAAAGAGTCGAGTCGAATGGGTCTTGCAGTGAACGCAGATAAAACTAAATATCTTGTATCAACAAACAAACAATCCCAGCGTCTTGGAAACCACGTCACTGTTGACAACAATTCCTTTGAGGTAGTGAAGGACTTTGTTTACCTGGGATCCAGTATTAAATCCTCCAACGATATCAGTAGTGAGATTAAACGAAGGATAACTCTTGCCAACAGGTGTTACTTTGGGCTCAGTAGGCAATTGAGAAGCAGAGTTCTCTCTCGACGAACAAAACTGGCGCTCTATAAGTCAATAATCATGCCCGTCCTACTTTACGCATCACAAACCTGGACGTTGAGCAGCTCTGATGAAAGGACTTTGGGAGCGTTCGAAAGAAAAATCCTTCGAAAGATCTATAGTCCAATCTGCGTCAATGGTGAATACGATGGTGAATACGATGGAACCACGAGCTGTATGAGCTATATGCCGATATATATAGTCAAGCGTATTAAAATAGAGCGGCTTCGCTGGCTAGGCCATGTCGAGAGAATGAACGACGAAGCTCCAGCGAAAAAATTATTGGATTCGGTACCCAGCGGTGGCCAACGCAGACGAGGAAGACAGCATCTCCGTTGGAAAGATTAGGCGTTGGATAATCTGACAACACTTGGAGTTTCCAATTGGCGCCAGCAAGCGCACGACAACAGAGGCTAGCGCAAATTCTTAGACGAAGCCAAAACTGATCAACGTTGGAAACGCCATCTAAGTAAGTAAGGAAGTGGATTCTAGACAGTCCAAATTCGCACATGGCAGCTTTAGTAGATATCGCAGTCTGCTCTCTTAGAGCAGACTTGCCTTTTCAATCGCATCGTTCCTGAATGGAAGTGATATCAGCTTTTATTTTTACGTGGGTTTCCGCCAGTTGAACAGAGGCACTTCTCCTTTTGAGGGTCTTGCCATTACAGGAGCATATCTTTAAATCATTGTCCGTTTTTCAGTCGCGCTGGATGTCAACGTAGTAGGGATTAATATCCGTTTAGGACCCAAACACTACGCACATTCCAGCTTGAAGGTCTCATATAGGCGCCTCAATTTTAAGATCTATAGAAGACAGGGAATTTTCGACAAGTAACTTTGCAAAAGTGCAGATGTTCATTTGTACGTCAACGATTAAATCTTTTAATCTCTGAATATATATTATCAGTTTTTGAGTTAAAAATAATTCTTAGCTTATTTCTAAGCATGCAACAAAAACTGTAGAAATCTTTTGGCAGATTTTCAAACTGTGTGAATAATTCTACTAAATTATGCCAGAAGAACAAGAACAGCAAATATACAAAAAACAGACTCAACATTGAGTGTCCTTCGAAATGCCTTAAAAATACAACTAATGCGATCGCTGTCTACCTTTTAAGAGGATTCCTGAATAACGCAAGAAAATAAAACGTGTATCAAAAATATGAAAGCCATCATCGTATCATAAAAAATTCACAATAAATCATCTTCACAGAATCATGTTCGCCCCATCGAGTCATGTTCAAGACTTTTGTTCTTGAAAGCTATACCAAGACACAAGAAAGCACATTAAATGCGCCGAAAACTGCAGCAGGCCCGACTGCCTGCTGATGCATTTTGCCGTGTGAATTGAGGTTTGGCTGGCAGACACGCTCTGTATCAACGACAGGACACGCCAAGCGCCGTAACGCAACCGACTATTTGTAGATGCTTTTCTAATATCGAAGTAATGGCTTTTAAATTTGATTTTTCTTATCAGCAGCACATATTTTTTAGTCTCATGCATTAAATATGAGTTGAACAAACAGACAAACGAAAGCAGAAACGAACGTACGAACTAGTGCCCAAGCCAAGAATATTTATTTTTTTACTCCAAAATATCAGCAGAAGAAGCGCCAAAAGAATAAAACAAAAATTTGTACAAATAAAAATTGTGCTAAGTTCAAAAATCGGATTTTCGAAGAAATCATTGCCATGCCTTGTGTTGGAAAACGGGAGTAAAACAAGCGACAACCAGCAGAAGCAGCAGCAGCAGCACAAGCAGCATGTAGCAAACAAACGAAGCGAGTTGAATATTACATGAACGCCTCGAAAACACTAACACACATATTTGATTACACGCTGACGCTCTGATAGGGGTGCCAACACCCTATCACCCATGCCAACATCCGACCCACGCGACAGGCTGAAAACGGGCAAAATGGACACGGCATGTGTAGGAGCCGAATACAACATAAACAAACAAACAAATGAAAAAAAAAAAGCACAAAAATTGAGGCAACGATTTTGAAATGTTTTCATAGCAAAAACGAATGTTACCCCATAGATATTAACAAAGCATGTGCCATGGCGACGACTTCGGCACTACAACAACAAAAACAAAAACTCAAACAACAACCAAAGCAAAAGCTACAAGTACTATCACAACAACTATAACATGAGGATAGAAAATATTATCAAAAAAGCAAAAATATATAGAACTAAAAATGCATCCGGCAGAGAAACTTGCGCTCCAGATGTTACCGAGCCGAGTTCCAACAGCACAGTGGGCCGAAATGCAAAATGAAACGCTCACTTTACGTTTGAAAACAAAACGACAATTTTTTTTTTTAAAGAGTAAATTTGCTTTGCCTACACGTCTGCTTAATATGGTTAGTTTCATATTTTTTTTTGAAAAATTTTCGAAGATAGCCCCAAAGTCTTCAGCCCAAAACTTGTTCAATTCGCCGGTAATCATAATTGAAATTTGAGTTCATCGCAACAACAAAATTAAGTTTAAAATAAAATGTTCACAAAAATTTGAAAATCCATTGAATTTAGTGCATAATTTATCGGTCCTTCATACCGTAAAATGGCTTGCAAGTGAAATAACGGAAGAAGTCAAAATCGACACGCTTGGAAATGGCTACATTTTCACCTTCATAGTATTTAAAAAAATTTGCATTATCCTTTTGATCGTAGAAATCGTCCTCCCTATGGTGAATTTGCACTAGAAACGTCAAAAGGAGTAGAAGATAAAAAGTTTTTATGCCAAAATTATATTTTGTTGTAGTAGCAAACCTGTTACTTCATGAATTATTTGGCATAAACCTCAAAATAAAATTCTTACGGCCGGTTTGTTCACGGAGTTATAAATATAAAACTGATTCTGTAACTATTTTTGTGATTAAATCTGTCTGTTCGCCATCTAGAATTCGTTATATATCAAATTGAAACGAACTTTAAACCTCGTTATAAGTAAAAATTCAGTTGTGCTAAAACGCCACAAAATGTGTTTTAAATTTGTAACGAGTTTTATAGTCTGGTTATGAATTAAACGTCAGTTCTATCAAAATGCTTCAAACTGTATACATATTTGATGATTTGACTTTTTCACCACGTTATAAAAACATTTCACCAGTTTATAACGCGTTACAAATCGACAGAAAAAATTGAATGAACAAATTGAAAAAAATTATAACGTGTTATAAAGAAGTTTTATTTTATAGCTGGTTTTAGATATAACGCGTTATAAGCAAATGTATAACTCTGTGAACAAACCGGCCGTTAAAGAATATGTTTTTTAAGAATTTTAAACTAAAATTAACAAATTAAAATCCCACAATTTTATAACTCATGTAAACTGGTGCGAGCACGACCTACGAAAACATGATAAAAATTATGTTTGCGCATTATGTAAACATAATTATGTAAACATCTACTTTCAAAAAAACCTTCTTCACGTCTTCTATGGTTTAATACCAACAAATTGTTGGAACCTAGATGGACACATGTAAGTAAAAATGATAAAGAAGTTAACAAAAAGCGCAACAACAAAATATTTACAGAAGCAATGCAGTCAACTTTTTGAAATTTTGCGACTAGCAAAAGAGTAGAAAAACACTGATTTGATAAAGTGAAAAGTTCATTGGGTAATTCCATTTTGGTTTTGCGGCAGTTGCACTTATTAGCTTTTCAAAGTTAGTGGACTGCATGAACCACAGAGACTACTGATGAGTCGGAGTAGCGTCCGACGAAACCATGGTCTGCTCGGTTCTTCTGCAAAAGAATTTTGTTGTGTAGCAAACCTGTTATTCTTGAATTATTTGGCAAAAAGCTCAAAATATAATTCTTAGAAAATATGTTTTTTAAGAATTATTAAACTAAAATTAATATATTTTGGCAAGATTAATCGATTGGCACTATTCTAAAGTTCCGATCAATCGCGCTTCGTGGTTGAAATTTGAGCCGAAAGGCAAAAAAAGTGATTTTGTATGAAAGTTAGACTTTCTCACCCCAAAAGTAGCCTCAAACCGAAAGTTATTATTCTGAATTTTTAATATGTGATAGCTGATGACAAAAAAGATGATATGATCTCCCATTCCAAAAATTGCTTTGAATCGTTCTTCATACCGTAAAATGGCTTGCAAGCCAGTGAAATAGCCAGGTTATGAAAATGTCATGAATGGAAAGTCAAAATTGAAAACCGATTTGCTTGAAAATGGCCAGATTATACCAAATAATACAATTTTAAAACAGTCGTTGCGAATAATAAAAATTTGTTGAGTTGAGTTTTGTGGCGAATTCAAAATATGTGCTAAAGACGGGAATAAACAAATTATAAAGACGGTATTTAACATATGCACATTTGCTTACTATCAAAAAATTGTGGGCATTGATCAACAACACTCTGCAATAACACACTGTAAAAAATAACGGTTTTGTGTGATGATTTATATATTTTTAAGAAAAAATTTGAATAAAGGTGGATATACAAATATTTGTTTAAAATCAAGTCTCATTCTAATTCTGAACCAAATATTCAATTCTAAATAGTCAATTCCGACTTAGTGATGATAGATAAGATAAGCAATAAAAGAAAATTAACCGGCACAAAGTTTTCAGAAGTTTAACTTTCCAATCGAAACTATTGTCTCTTTAGCAGACAAAAGGTAATGTTTCAATTCACTGATAAGTCTCATGCAAAATAAGGTAAGAGATTATCAAAGAGATTGTTTCATAATGGATTGTGAAAAAGATAGAATTTTGCGGTTATTTTTTTATTTGGCCGCCTTTTGTTTTTATGACCTTCTTCAGTTTACTTGACATGGAATTATAAAGTAGGTATGTAGGTAAATTTAAGTTTAAACCAGACTTCTTTAATGGTTTTTTACAGATCTGCAATGGTATTTCTTCAATGGGTTTCTTCTTTCGAACTTTTTTCTTCATTGCTGATTAAACTGACCAACGTTTTCAATTGCGCTAAGTTCAGAACTGTTTACAGGCCATTCGAGTAAATTTATTCACAATTTATTCTTACATTTATATTATATGTAAAGAAAAATTATATTAGATGATAAGAAAATTATAAGAAAAAATGTTTGCCTAACTTACAAAAGCTGTACGATAACAAGCTGAAAAAGCACATACTGCGTGTATTGTAATAGGCCTTCAATTGTGGATGCAACATCTTCGTGGATTAACGCTTTGTACGTTGCTGCATCACTGCTCCCTCAAGCATCAAAATTGAGTCAACTCCGCATTTTTTTATGGCTTTCCATTTTAGCCTTATTTTAGGACATTTCAGTGGATTTATATTCATTTTTGTGAAAAATTCAAGTGCTTTCTATGAGATCATTAATAATTAACGAAATAATGGTAAAAGATATTGAATTTTAAGAAGTATATTTTTAAAGAAGTATTTAATTAAAAAACAAATAATTTTTGTAACGTATTTTCTCCGCCATAAATAATAAAATTCCTGAAGAACTAAGGAAAAGGTCTTTGTTGTTGTGCAGGATAATCTAATATTTGATGGGAATTTTCAAATGGTCGATTATTTTTTATTATTTTATTTTATATTTATAATTTATTTTGCAGAGCAAAGTTAAAAAAACTTTTTTATGCGAACAAACCCTTCAGTGTTGAGCATTGAAGAATTGATATTAAATTTTGAAACGAAAATTGGAATTTAAACTCGTCTTCAAACTCGTTAAAAAATTTTATTATGAGATTTCAAAATTAAAAAATCAACTCATTTTAGGATAAATTTTGAGTCGTCTTGGGTCGTTTTTGGGACAAAAACAAAACAAAAAATGTAAATGCTTTTGAATGAAGGTTAATTTTAGTTGTTGTCCTAACTCTTCTACAAACGTTCAAATTGCTAGTTTTAGCAACACAATAAAAATATTTTAACTTTATTTTATTTTCATAAAAAATAACAATAATTACTTTTCTCAACTTTTAATAAACTTACTTTTCCTCCTCATGAATCACTCACGCATCTTTTGCCAACTTCTTCACTCATCATTTAAAGCACTTTGAAAATAAAGTTGTTTTGTCCCACAGTGCATGGCATGCAACATTCGGCTTTTTGCGATGCTGCTATTGATGCTGGTGTTGAGGATGCGATTGTGATCCGATGCGATTGCGATGTGAGCTCAAATCTAAAAGTGTCGCTGGTCGCCACAGTTGTCGGTGGATATCGGAGCTGCGTGGTTGTGGCTAAGAAAATCAAAAGTTCTAAATGAAATAAAAACGAAAATTTAAAATTAAAAATGTTAATTATTAACGAAACTTATTACGCAAAACAGCAAAATATTTAAGTTAGACGCCGAGAAATTATTTCCATTCTCCGCTCAGCAACAAATTCAAAAACATAGCAAAAATTCTTCGACTAAAAATATCAATCAAACCGAGACGTGCACTGTAATCTTGTGTTTGATAAAGTGTTAACATAAACAACACAAAAAAAAATTGTGCTAAAAAAGTTACAACTTAAAAAACATTGACCACAATTTCACAAAAAAAAATAAAATAAAGGCTGCCAACAACAACATTTAAAACAACAGCGCTATCACCAAAATTTCAACATTGAAACTTTTCTCGAAACTCGGTATGTTTTCATAGTTTATCACAGCTTATAAAGCAACAGAAAAAAGTTATAAAAAAAACATAAAAATAAAACAATGCCAAGTTTTTATATCCAGGAATAATTCTTTACATTCAGTTACGCGTCGCAGTGCTTGGTCAACGGAAGCAAACAGCTAACTGTCCAACGGAAGCTCAGTTGCATTATTTTAAGCCAACAAAGCACAAGAAGCAAAAGTTACGGTCTTTAGAAAATAGTTTTGAAAAGCTACTTTAATTTTGCACATTTCTTTGCGAAACTTTAAGTTATGAGTGAAAAGTTTTAATTATAAACGTAAAAATTTCAAACGCACTTAATTTGAAAAATGTGCGCCGTGCGCCTTCTACTCTTCAGCCTGCTGAGTCTGGCTGTGTTGCACGCTAGTGAAGGCTACTTTTGTCCACCTGGCTGCACCTGCATTCAGCGTTCTGTGCGTTGCATACGAGCACGCCTCACCACGGTGCCCCGAGTGCCGCAGGACACAAACTTGTTGTGAGTATCGATGTATTTCAAGTTTCTTTTGTAATGCTTGTTTTTGTGTTGTTAAGGCTTTTATTTTGCCTTTGTTGAGATGGCATTCATGTAATGAATTTTCATTAATAGTGATGGCAAAAATACATCACTTTGTTGCAACAAAGTTTTTTTGATTGAAAAAAAAAAAACAAACCAATTTTAAGTTATTTTACGCTTCATGCACCAACCGCATTGTTAAAAAGGGACGTCAATATACAAGTCTTATGAATTGGGAGATATTGAATATTTAAAAAAAAATTTGCAAAGATTGTTGTTTTAAGGGCAAGGTGTCACCTTCAAACATTTTCTTATTTTAATGTTTTAAAATGCAAATAAGTTGAGGAAAAAATAAGATATCATTTTGAAAAATTAAATATATATTTTTTAGTAAAAACAATACTCAAAAAAAATTTATTCTATTATTATAATCACATATATTGCTACTGCAATTTTTTTTAAAAATCATTAAAAAAATCATGGCGGGCGTGATAACACAAAATCTACTTGACCGATCGTACTGAAATTTGAATATGTTGTTTAACACTAGTCGATGCATGGAATTAACTACGGACAGAAAAATCGGTTTTATAGTTTTTGAGTTGTTGGCTGATTTTGTCAAAAAAAAACTTGACAATTTTCGACAAACAAAATATTTATATAATTATATTAAATAGTAGTTTTGTTATAAACCATAGAGGGGTATATAAAGAAGGTCCACTAAAAATTTAGTTAATCAGTTCATTAGAACTTGAGAAATCACGTCAGACGTATTAGAAAAAGTAGTTTCGAGAAAAAGCTTTTAACTATTGAATACATTGTGTTGCAATCTGCAACATAGCCTTAAAATTATTATGTCTTAAATTATTATCAATGCATTATTTTCTACATAAATCACAAACTGTAGCTTAAAAAAAGAAGGCTTTCTTGATTCTGTTACCATTTTTTGAAATGATGTGGGTATATCTTGGTGGTGACCGTGGCATGCAGGTTAAGTGTGTGGCCTGGCATGCTCGGAGCCCGGGTTCGATACCCAGCCGCGGCGAAAAGTTTTTTTCAATAAAAAATTTTTCTGATCGGTCACCACCTCTCTGCAGACAATGGCAAATCTCAGAGAGTAAACAATGCCATGTAAAGCTTCTTGAGAACATGAACTTTAGCCGTTCGGAGTCGGCATAAAACATGTAGGTCCAGTTCTCGTTCAATTGTGTGCAAACATTTAATAACACACACAACACAATTGATCATAAGAAGCTCGCGTCAAAGTCCTTTCAAGGGCTGAAATGGCCAATTTGTTTTTGTTTTTTTGTGAGTATATCTTCAGTATAATTTTTTTTCACATCGGGTAAATACCATGCAATTAATTTTGAAAGATTTAAATATTCAAATTTTTTTTTTTAATTTTTTTTTACTGTTAATATATCAATAAATATCTTATTATTATAAATATATAAAAAATGGCTGGAAAAAATATTTTTTTATCGAATTTTAAAAACCCACCAAAATTTCAATCATGACTGCCAACTTATTTCAATCAAATTCCCTAATCTTGGATGTCAAATTTGCCCATTTGGCAACCGACTTCCCCCAAAAAAATATTTGTATGTATGTAATTCAAAACAGTCTTTATTTAGAAAATATTAGTATCAGTAATATTTATAACTGATGCATAATTTCGTCATTATCATGATGAGTCTTTTTAAGCACATAAAGAAACATAAATGCAATAATTTAACAGAAAATTTTTAAAAAGTAAAATACAAACATAAAAAAAATGAAAAAAAGAAACGATGTGAATAGAATAATAATTTAAGTACAAACATGTTTTGATATGTTCTAAATTTTTTCAAAGCATTTCAATAAATTTCTAAACAGTTTTATAAACTTAACGCACTGTTTTTTTATATCTATTTTTTAAATAAATTTCAATATTAGTTACAATATGAAAATTTAGAAGCAAAATGAAAATTGAGTCAGTTCCCCCCAAAAAATTATTTGATTCCCGCACTCCCCCATCGGGTTTAATTTCCCATCAAAGGGGGGAATTCACCCAGTTAGTATGCTTGATTTCAATCCGCATTTTATTCTACTTAAAATATGTTTGCTTCTTCCTAAAACTCAATCAAAAATCACTTTTTTTTGGAAAGAGCACCCTCAAAATTTTAGAAACATTGTTTTTTCGTCGAACTGAATGACTACAATTCAGTCGAAATTCGGTCCTGTGAGTTCTAATGAACTGCTTATAGAAAGAGAGGACTCTTTTTTTACACTTTGAATTTAACTTAAAGCAAAGTACTACCTTCAGTGTTATTTGAAATTTCACTCGAATCTCCACACTAAAAACAACAGCTGTAAAACATGCGTGGAATTTTGCACAACATGTTCGTCAAAGCAGTACTCTGTTCTGTTATAGGAGGTGTGTCTGGGTTACGGCCATTTTTTAATGCACCTTAGTTTTGCTATAAATTAAATACATGACAAATTGCATCACTGCATCTATCCATACGTTATACCTGTTTTTAGTTCTATGTAATTTTCTAAAGTATCTCCGATTTTCTCTACCCGCAAAAATCTATATATTTGGACTTTAAAAATAATTTTTTATGAAGCATTTCATTAGAAAATTTAAAACTGAGACGTTTCTCTCCAAAATCTTATATTTTGAGAAAAATTCAATTTGTAAAATTTATCACTTTTTTTATATTGCCTGAAAATGAATTTGCTTACAAAATTTATTTAAAAGTATAACATTTTTAAGTTATTCGGATGTGGTAATCGAATGGTGAAATAAAAATTGGGGGTTTTAAAACATAAAATATAACTTTTTCAAAGATTTTTATCAGAAAACACGAAAAAAATATAAAAAGTAAATGAAATTTACACTTTGAACTAAGTTTTAAGATTTGACCTCCACCAAAAACTAACAATGACTAGCCTATGTTCTGAAGAATTTTATAACCTTTCAAACATATTAAAAACTTGGTCCAAGACACTTACCTTAGTGTTTCCACACCGACTTTTTTTTTAAAACTCGCAATTTATTTTACGAGTACTTCATAATAAATTTTGTTACCAAATTCATTTATTCATATATGAATAACAAGTACAACTTTCTCTTCAAATATCCTTCATACAGGACAGTGTTGGTAAAAATCATGAGTAGCACCGTGTGTGGCAAGAAATTGTTAGTTAAACTGCATTATTACTTTTGCTTTAAGACATGTATGGATTTTCTTAAAAAAATCAAAGCATTTTAAGATCGTTATTTTTTATTGTTTTTCTCAAAAAACAACTTAGTCCTTGCGGGGCAGGAAGATGTCCTTTATTTTTTATAAAATTTTTTTTGGGTGATCTTGACAAGCCTATGAAACTTTTGAGACCTCTAAGAATACGATCTAAATTTTTCGATACGGCCTAATGTTTATGGCTTCATATTTATACCCCCACGCGTACTGCGTAAGGGGTATATTAATTTTGTCACGACGTGTGTAACGCCCATAAGGAGGCGTGGTAGGTATAGAAAAGTATATATATTCTTGCTCAGCATCACCACCTGAATTGATTTAGCCATGTCCGTCTGTCTGTCCGTCTGTCTGTCTGTCTGTGGACACGATTACAGCCGTAATTTTGAAGCTATCGTGCTGAAATTCGATATTTAAGCTTTTTTCTAAAAAACTAAGGTCAAGTTCGAGAATGGGCTAAATCGGATAAAAACCACGCCTACCTCCCATACGACCCCAATGATGAAAACTCCATAAAGAAGCGAATATTTCTGCTATAAAGCTTAAATTCAGTATTTGTATAGTCTATGACAAAACTCAGTTGTGTTCGAAAAATGGGCGTCATCCACCTACTAACACGCCCACCTCCCATACAACCCAAATATTGAAACCTATATATAGAGGCTTGTGTCGAAGCTATAAAAATAAAATTAAATATATATTATTTTAATATAAAAATGAAGAGGTGAGAGAAAAATGGGCGTAATCCACCCACGGACACGCCCACCTCTCATACAACCCCAAAATTTAAAACTATATAAATAGGCTTCTGTCGAAGCTACGAAAGTAAAATCAGATATTTATTTTTTTTATAATAAAATTAAGATGTGTTAGTAAAATGGGCGTCATCCATTGAGGAACACGCCTACCTTCCATACAACCCATAATATTCAAAACTCTATAAATAGGCTAATATTTAAGCTACAGACCTGAAATTGGGTACTTGTGTGTATTATATCAAAATTGAGGCGTGTTAGAAAAATTGGCATCAACCACTCAAGAACACGCCCACATCCCATACAGCCCCTTATTAAAAACTTTATAAAAAGCCTTGTCTTTACTTTGCAGGAAAACAATTTGATATGAATTCACTTAGATTAGATTTAAATTAATTAGACGTCATCAAAATAGTAAATTTTTTTAAATCTCATATGAAAAGAGCTGCAATTTAAGATTTTGTACCATGCGAATCGCCCGTGGGGGTATTTTAACTTCGACTAAGTCGAAGATATACCTTACTAGTTTTATTTTCTGTTAATGATGAGTTGTACCTTCTATACGACTTTCACATTTAAAATGGAATAGCTAATTACATATAGAAGGTACAACCTTAAAATTTAAATTACAATTGAAATAAAACTGAGATAAATATTACCAGAAATTTTTAAAGAAAATAATATGGCTAGAATTGGATATTGAAACATATCGCATCCCATAACCCACAACTTAAAAAAAGCACTTACACTAAATATGCCGGGTCATATCAGCTAGTCTTAAATATAAGCTCATTTACAGGGTTTTCAATTTTGGAGGTAAGCATGTCTGTGGGCGGATTTAAAAATATTCAATTCTGTAGATTCTTGGGTCTGAGTACACAAGTGTACCAAGTTTAGTGCATTTATCTCAAATCCTCCTTAACCTGTGTTTACGGTCAACACACAGACAGCGTTGCCAGAATGTGAAAAATTTACCAAAACTGGTAAATTTTTTTTTCGATGTGAAAATGTGAAATTATTTTTTCGATGTGAAATTAAATGTGAAAGCAAATTTATTAAAATCTTTTGTACATTATTGAGTGTACTTTTAACAATACTCTTTTTCTTCCGAAAATATTGAAACACAAGCTGGTGACAGAGCTTTTCCCAGAGCGTCTTGGAAAAATAGCAATTTGCGGTGTTCACTATGTCTCGGTCGGAAATTATCTGAAATCAAAAACCATTAAAATTTAGTCAACGTTGGAGGAAAGTATTTTATATGTAGAAAATGTATACCAAGTTTGAAATGAATCGGTCAAGTAGTTTCTAAAAAACTGGCAGTGAACACGGACTTTGAAAACACAACTTGTGGGAAAACTGCTTTAAAGTTTTGTACACGTACGTTTCTACGTTCGAGGTACACTTACTTAAAAATTTTACCTCCGTTAGTTTAACTCCATTGAATTCAAATTTGGACACAATATTCTAGAGATGTTGAGCATTCATATAAAAAATGGTTAAAAACCTTACCGCCCTTAAATGATTGTCTTTTTATACCCTAAACCTGAAAGGTGAGGGTATATTAACTTTGTGCAAACGTTTGTAACGCATAGAACGAAGCGAGTCCGGTATAGAAAAGAATATATATTATTGATCAGCGTCACCACGTGAGTCGAGCTATCCATGTCCGTCCGTCCGTCTGTGTGTTGTCCGTAAACACAGGATAAGAAGAAGGAGTCGAGATAATTGGATGAAACTTGGTACACATGGTCACATGCACCTAAGGATCTGCACTATTGAATATTTTTGGAATCCGCTCACGAACACGCCTACCTCCCATACAACGCAAAAAATGAAAACTGCATAACTCCGCTCATAATAAGCCTACAACAATAAAATTTGATATGTATGTGTTTTATATCAACACAAAGATGTCTTTGAAAAATGGGTTTCATCCGCTCACGGACACGCTCACCTCCCATACAACCCAAAAATTAAAAACGCAAAAAATAACCCTTTGTTTAATCTACAGAGCTAAAATTTAGCACATGTGTTTTTTATATCAAAGCAAAGATGGTTTTGAAAAATGGACATCATCCGCCCACGGACACGCCTACCGCCCATACAACGCGAAAATTGAAAATTGCATAACTCAGCTCATAGTTAACTTACAACAATAAAATTTGATATGTATGTGTTTTATACCAACACAAAGATGTCTTCGAAATGGACGTCATCCGCTCACGGACACGCCCACCTCCCATACAACCCAAAAATTGAAAACGCAATAAATAAGGCTGTTTGTCATAGAGAAATTAAATTTGGTATGTATGTATTTTATACCAAAACTAAAGTGTGTTCAGAAATTGGGAGTAATTCATTCATGAACTCGCCCACCTCCCATAGCGAAAGCACAATAAAGGCATTAACTGTGAGCTACAGGAATAAAACTTGGTATGTGTAAATTTTTCATCAACATTTAAATGAATATAAAATATAGGCTTTATGCGCCCACGGACACCATTTACACGGAACACTTCCATTTACAATAAAAAATTTTTTTGTTTTTGAAAAGTGGGTTTAGGGTATTTCATAGTCGGCCTAGACCGACTTTAGACTTTTTTTACTTGTTTTTATCTATATATAAATAGGAGTAGGGAAAATAGTAAAAAACCATTTTCGCACGTGTTTCTAGCCGATTTTGATTAATTTCTTTTAAATGAATCAAAGTGCGGAGAACGAGTGCACCGACTATTTTTTGAAAAAATTTTTTGCCAAATTTTTATGAAGAAAATTTTTTTTTCACATTAATTTTGTATCGACAGAATGAAAGTGAAAACGTCGAATTTCGGCCACTATTGAACTCCATTTAGTTTAAAAAATATATTAAAATTATTGGCCTTCATCATATTGAAAAGAACATTTTTAAATTTGTACCATCGTAATACTTAATAGTTTATATACATTTTAGGGTTAAAGGATTAGAGTCGCGGTTACGTGTCATGCACAAACACGAGATTCAGATTCTTCAGACAGTGACACTGAAAACAGGTATTTAAAATATAAAAATAGAGTAGTACCAAAGACCGTAAAACTCAAACTCAATATTACTCGTTTTCTTCAATAACATCGCAACAAAAACACTGTTAAGAAAAATCATTGGAAATATCTCGGTTAACTATGATATCTGCTACATGTTTTAAAATATTTGAAACCTGAATACATGAATACTGGTAAACAATAATATTAGTTGTGTTCGATGACAAATACTGACAATAGTGCCAAAAGCAAACAAATTAAGAAATAAGCCAGAAAAATTACTAGTTTTCATTAAACTGTTGAAATAGGTAAGCAAAGGACCTATTTAATGATCTTTCAATTTTTCGAATTTTTCAACAAGAACCAAAATACTTGATTTATTTAAATGTTACTCTTACTTACACCACAAAAAATATAAGCGTACATAAGAGCTGAAAGCGTAACTTAGAGCAACTTCAAAAAACAAAGAGCAATATCAAGTAAGAGGAGGTAAAAAGAGAAAAATGTCCTCAATAAACAGTTTTTACTGATCTGTAGTAAGGAATCTAAATCTAGAGGAGTCATCAAACACAGCTTTTGTTATTACAATTTTATTGGATGAAACATATGTCAAAAAAGTAAAAATATTTCGTTTTTTTGATTGATCACACATATTTGATATTTTTTTTGTGGATGTGAAATTTTTTTCTTAAATGTGAAATATTTTTGGGAATTTGGGTAAAAGAAAATTTTAGGCTGTGGCAACCCTGATTGTCGTTTAGTACTCTTTTCAGCTTTATGTGAATTTTCACTCAAATCTTCATACAAAAAACGATAGCTGCGAAGGTAAGGTTAGGTTGACGCGGTTGCCTCTTATTCTTATTCTAATACGTCGTTAGTCAAAATTATCTACTTTGCAGGAAACGAAGAAAACTATTGATGATATGAAGTGTTTATTGTAAAAACATGATATGCCACAGAAAAAATATTTCGAAAGAATCAACCTGCAAGTTTAAAAAAAATGTATATTTGTATGAAATCATAGTAATGCTTCAAATAACTATTTCGTATAGGGCCAAAATTTATCGGATCATGATCGCAATATTTTAAGTGGATATTAATAATGCATCAAGGGACATAAAATATGAGCTTTTGTGGCTTATCCATGTTTTTGCAATATGCCTCTCATATGTATGAAGTTTATACTATGATGTATTGTTTTAAACGTTCTACTTCCTTTTTTCATATAAACATTAAAAACTGGAGAAAGGCATAGTTGTAGTTTTGATAAATCTACTTTAATTCGTAATAATCATTATTTCTCCAAATATTAACTTACGTCGTATTAGAATTTGACCGACGATATATTGTTACCACTAGATTAAGAGTGAAGGAAGAATTATTTCACATCAATTCTAAACAAAGTGTTAACTATTGTAAAACTGCTTAATCTCAAGACTTTTTATTTTTATATTACAAATAAACATTTAATTGTTTGTCACGTTTTCTCGTTTTTTCTGATGCACTCTTCTCAAACACACATTATTAAGGAATTTTTATAAACTTATTCATTAACTTCAAAATGTCTGATTTTCAACTTCAAAAGGAAGTTCTTTCCTTTCCTCCCTTAACTGTGTTCATGTTCTTAAAAGCAACAACACGTATATTTTTATAAAGTTTTACTCTAACAACAACAATAAAAACTCTTACAACAACAACTGACATTGTTATATTTTTATCTTCTTTTGTTTTCATTGTAGCATTTTTTTATTGTTAGTTTAATGGGGGTAAAAATAAAAATATGATGCCAAAATAATAACACAGCCAAAAATAACAACTCTAAAAACATCATTTGATATGCATGTGTACCAGTTTTTTCAGTATTTTAAAATCTTTCATTGTCAAAAAATTTATTGACACAAGTCCAAATAAACATTTTCCACGAACTGGTGAATGTTTGAACAAATAAACAATTCTTAGTCAGCGGAACGGAGGAAGACGTATTTGTCTGGCACATATTGAGGTTTTCGTAGAAACATTTGTTCACTTCGCAGTCAACTGTGTTCAACATGTGTTGAGCGTGTTCATAGCAACGTTACACAAAAGTGGAATAACTCAAAAAATATTGAAAATTTAACGCAATTTGAAATTATTTAGCAAAAATATGCAACATAAATACAAAACTTTTCAATTTTTGTCTAAAGCAATATAGAATATGACATTTATATAATTTGTGATTTTTGAATTGTTACAGTTTTTTGTAACAAATGCATTTAATGATTGAGTACAAGCTTCTCAGCTCATGAGTAACAACCACTATGGAATGCATTTCTTCTTTTGTTTTTTGTAGCATTGATTTTTTGCGTGGGCTGACATTTTCTTTATATTCTGTAAAATTTTTATAGTAATAAGAATTATTTCGCATGCGTGCTCTCAGCAATGTTTAAATGTTTTACTTTAACAAATAAAGGAAAAATACAACTAGGCATGCGAAGAAACTTGATCTTGATTTTCAATTAAATATATAAGGTTATAATTAATATCATGTAAAGCTTTGGAGTCAAGAAACATGTGTTCACAACAATTCTTGCTTGAAAGTAAAAACAAAAACATAAAATAGTAACAAGATTTTGTTGGAGAGCAATTACAAAAATAGCTGTTTTGAACTTTTATAAATAAAACATTCAAACATTCGATTATTCTAGACATAGATGCATTTTTAATTTGATGATGTAATTTATCGAGCCATAACCGCGAAAAAAATGTAACCATCAAAACTAAAATTTCAAAGAAGCAATCTTAACAAATAAATAATTAAATTATAATAATTACTATCTAATATATAAAAATCTCGTG
Organism: Tetanocera ferruginea; assembly: GCA_958299015.1. Taxonomy (NCBI): domain Eukaryota; kingdom Metazoa; phylum Arthropoda; class Insecta; order Diptera; family Sciomyzidae; genus Tetanocera; species Tetanocera ferruginea. Next base: position 78,218,313 of record OY282644.1, read on the forward strand.
TCACGGTGTTAGTGTATAAACTCCTCCGAAACGGCTGGACCGATTTAAATGAAATTTTTTTTATATATTTGGTAGGTATGAGAATAGGTCGTAAAGTATTTTTCACCCTCCTACCCACGAAGGGCGTGGCACTTTTTCAAAAAATCAAATTTTCGGTTTTACTTTCTTCTTTAAATCGCACATCAATGAAGCTCTGTACGAACTTACTATTTAGTCGTGCCCTTCGACTGACAAATTTGATCGATCTTTGGAAAGTGGAGCATGGCACCACCCACAAATTCAATTTTTTGATATCGAATAGATTTGGAACTAAATGTCGTATAACAATGAAACTCAATATGAAGTAACTGATTGGTCAGGTCTTGCAATTATGAAACATACGCGGACATTGCAAAACGGGGCATGGCTCTGCCCATAAAAATAAAATTTTCGATACAGAATAGCTATGCAAGTGAAAGTCACAGTAAATTTTTATCCATAATGCAATTACTATTTGGTGGTGTCCTGAAAACAAGACGAGCATTGTGCAAGGGGTTTTAAATTTAATCCCTTTGGTGATATCCTAGCAGTCGGAAATACTCGAAACTAGAACGGGTATTGGACAAGGGGTGTAGCTCTGCCTATAAAAGGCTTTGAATCACAGCTTTGAATCACAGAGTATTGAAACTCAGAGAGCGTAGTTACTATTTGTTGATCCTTCTATTGGCAACCTGGAACAGCTATTGGTTAAGGGCGGCAGCAGCGCGCCGGGTACCAGCTTGTTATTTTATAATAATGAATTGTTGATAATAAAATAAATTATAAGTTTTGATAAGAAAACAAATTTTTGTAAATTGCTGATTACATCTTTTTCGCAGTTATAGCTCGATATCTTCCGGCAACATCTGTTCCTTCAGCCTACTATTTCTCTCATCCACAATCTTTAGGAGAGAATGTTGAACTATTAAGAGTTTTACGACGAAAAGATCAACTACAATTTGTTCTTCCAAATATCTCGTAAACAAAAATTTTGTGGTTATTGAGGCTTTAATGTACTTTTGATTGATTTTACATAATAATGTTCTATACAATAGTTCCAAAAGGATCATTGGTTTTCGAGACAAACGATCAAAAAGGATTAGTTAGATAAATTTTTCTAAATATCTCCTTAACTGGATTTTTTTTACGCAATTTGGGCTAAAAGCACTTTGTTCATAAGTTAATTCTGAATGAAAATGTCACATACAAGATTTCCGTAGACTGGTTTTTACATATATCTTGTAAATGGAATTTTTAAAAATTTTAGCCCAAAGATACTTTTGTTTAAAATTTTCGTTTGATAACACTGTTGTAGTTCAATTTTGGTTCTGCGATAAAACAAACTTTTTCGAATTTGGGGAAGTCCCCTGAGTACAACTGCGTCCTTGGTTTAGTTAGATTGGCTCAAAATTTTGAGAAAACCATGTTTTTCCAAATGGTCGATTTTGGTCTATTCTAAGCCTTTTGCCTTTTATTTAGTTCTTGTTAGTTCTTGTGTAATTAATAATTTTTTCCATAAATTATTGTTTTCTTACGAAAATTCAAATTAATTTTACGGTACGACAATTTTATAGTTTTTCTTTAATTTTTAAAAAATTTTTAAGGAATTTTTAAAAATATGCTGGTAGAAGATACAAAAAACAGTTACCGTTATCGTTATCGTTTTGAAAGTTAACATGTAAATTAGTTTTTAAGTAGGTTAAAAGTTTACACTTTTTGCACCCTTTACCAGATAGGCCGGAACAGGCAAGCAAATTTTGTTCCATGAATTTAATTTCCAATTTTCTTTAAAAAAAAAATACAAGTACTCAAAAATTGATTAATTACACAAAAACTTATCCTCGGATCCGAAAATAGCATGAGAACAATTGACGAAGAATTTCAATACCTTTAGTTTTCTCTATTGGTTTTAAAGATCGTACAACTTGTTTGCGAGATATATCTAGAAAAAGACGAGGCAAAAGGCCAAAATCGACCATTTGGAAAAACATGGTTTTCTTAAAAATTTGAGCCAATCTAACTAAACCAAGGACACAGATGTGCTCGAAGGACTCCTCCAAATCCGAAAAGGTCGGTCTCATCGCAGAACCAAAAATTTCGTGTCAAAAACTACAACAGTGTAATTAGTTTTCGATAATTTCCAGGATTTCGTAAAAATTTTACCCAAATAGACTTTTGTTGATTAGATGATTCTGTAAAAAAATGTTGCACACAAAAACTCATAAGGATCATATTTTTCAGATTTACAACTTAAAGTTAACTATTAAATTGATTGGTTTTTAAAATATCTCGTAAACGAGATATCTCGTACAAATTTAGGCTATAAGAGATTTTGTCTTTTAGAAAATTTTGTATAAAAATGTTATGCATAAAACGTCCGTTAGATTCTTAGCTTTCGAGATTTACGACTAAAAATGGCCAGTTTAATTGGATTTTTTTCAAATGTCTCGTAAACCGTATTTAAAAAAGAAGCAGTTTCGATAGTATCGTAAGTGTAGACGTAGAATTCCGTTTAAGTTGTAATCTCTTCTACTTTTTCTCTTTAGTCCGATTGTTTTGTTCATTTTGCACGTATTTTTATTGATCTTCCAAAAATTAAAAAATAAATGAATAACACTCAATTATGGACTACTTATCGAGGCCAAAACAAAGAAAAAGTTAAAAAGTAAGTATGATTAAATGAGCAAGCAAAAAGAAACAAGCAAAATTTCAAATTTTTTCGATCATTTTGTTAAGTTTGACAGGTTGAGTTCATTGACTTAGTTGAAAAGAAGGCGAAGCAAATGCACTTTCCATTGGTGCCACTTTCGTCTCTACCCGATATATAGTTTGGGAGCTACAGTCAGTTTAACTACTAATTTCAAATTAAAATTAAGACCCCGATTTTTAAAAAATCGTATGGTTACTATATTTCACGCTGAGCATATGTCCTTTCCTCTCGTCTCTGTCTGATATTTAGTTTGCTAGCTACAATTTCTGTTCGATGTATAGTTTGCAAACTAAACTCGTTAGTGCTAGTGGGATGTGGAATCCAAATTAATTTGCATTATATTATTATTGGGTAAACGCATAAAAAGAAATATGATCCAACTGGTTTTTTTCATAAGAGTTAAATCTAACCGGATCACGGACCCATTTCGTTAAATTTGACAGATTGAGTTCATTGACTGAGTTGAAAAGAGGTTTATGACCTCTGGTTTCAAAATAGTATACTAGAACAGTAGTGCATACATAAACCCAATGCGAACTAATGCTTACAATGCTGCCAAAGCGAACCAATCAGTTCGTGCAAAACCAAAGCATGCAAGCATAAACAACGAAAGAAAAACAAAAGAAAGCAGCAGGCACTTAAGCAGCTGATGATTGATTTTCTTATATAAAAACATGCATTTTACTTCTTATATTTTACTATTTTATGACTTTAAAATAATAGTGACAAAATCCAAAATTAGATATTCATTCAGCGCAGGATATATCTGATATTTAAGTATATATATTATCTTTGAACGAAGAGTATTAAAGGCTGTAGGTATACCCTAAAGTATTCGCCAAAAAGTTGCCTAATGACATTGAAAAAATCTGTTAAAACGACCCCATACAAACCGCGCTGTAAAACGTAATTCTACGTCAAAATTTGGCCAAAAGGGGCTTTTACATTAGTTAATTTTACATAAAAATGTCATACACTGACTTTCAGTATGATAATTAGTATTCGAGATAGACGGTCAAAAATGGTTGAATTGATTTTTCCAAATATTTCGAATGCGGCATTTTTTTCGAAAATTTGGGCCTTAAAAAAATGTTTCTCATAACTTAATTTTGAATATAAATTGCATATACAAAATTTCCGTAGAATCGTTGATTTAGAGACAAACGACCAAAAATTATGGGTTTTTCGGAGTTGAAATCGGAGTTTTCAGATATCTCGTGAACGGTTTTTCAAAAATTTTGCCGTAGTTTGATTTTTTCTTTATTAGATGATTTTGCATTAAAATGTTATATCAAAATATTCGATAGAAAAAAATTTTCGAAAAATTTCGTTAGTAAGATATTAAAAACAAAACCGATTCAACTGCACTGAGGGAAAAAATGCTTTTATATCAAACAAATCATGGGTTGATATAACAGATTTCACTGTTAAATACCATCCAACAAATGAAACTTTCAAATTAACAGTCGATTGACTGTTGATCTCTAAAACACAAAACCCCTATAAAAACGTACTTATTGAAATTTGATCACTGTTTTGATAGTTCATGTATGGCCGAGTGTGCTGACGTGTACGTCTAGTACTTGACTTTCCTAGGTTCAAATACCGGCAAGGTCAACAAAGATTTTTTGTAACATATATCAGTACAGTAAGATACAAAAAGATCTTTTATATTACAATGGAAAATAAATAATGAACTCATTTAATAAAGATTAAATTAAATTAAATTTAAATTAAATGAACATAATCCATAGATAAAAATAAAATATTTTTTCTTCAAGATTAGGTCCTATCCCGTACTTTTTGGACTAAAAATGGTAAAACTGTCAATAGTCTGAGAATGAGAAAAAATCTTTCGAAAATAGAAAAAAAACACAAAAAAGTACGGGAACGCTTCTCGGACTAAAATTGTAAAAACTGTCAAATAAGATGGTTTGTCCAGTATTGGCTTGATGTGGAGCATCGGCATTGCAGACGAAATGCATTCGATTTTTAATAATATTGAAATTAATTCTCAAGTTAAGAATTTATATTAGTTTTTACACTTTTTCTCATGTTTCTGGGTTCCAGTTTAATAGTTTCAAAGAAGTTTTGATGTATCGCAATTTCTTTGCTATCTTGTAAACAGCTGATTTTTAGCTGTTTGACACTTTAACCATTTTTATCCGGAGAAATTTCTCGGACTAAAACTGGTAAATTGGACTAAAACTTTAGAGTACGGGAACAGACTTATTGTAAGAAACTTATTTTGAAGGTTATGTTTGACTACTTAAGGCTCAAACAATTTATGCGTAAGCATACAAAAGTTTCAGAGAGAAGTCAACGAAAAGTATACAAAAGTTCAAAAACACACTTTTCCAAAATTAATTAAAAACGAAGTAAGCATGAAAAAAAATTTCAATATAAATCGATTCGAGTGAAATGACAAATAAAAAATTAATTTGTTTTTGTCCAAAAAGATTGCCAACTAAAATCATAAAAAAATATTTTTTTTTAAGTTGGTAAATTTATCGATGCTTTATGATTGAAAATAGGGGTCAATTTCAATACAAACCTCGCTTAATAAATAAATTTTGTCTAATACATACATTTGTAACTGACTTTTAATAAAATTTCGATACATAAGTGCTTAAAATCAAAATTTAAATTATTTATTAAACAGGTTGCAACCCTTTTCTGCTTACCAATATACGGTGTCGAGCGCTCACACTCAAGTTTTGAAAAGTAAACGAAAATTGAGAAACTGAACGAAAAATTTGCTTACGCACAACTTGGGCGACGCAATATATTGCTGAGCAAGTACGTTCTTTTGCTCTCTAGCTTTTGTATGCTTACGCATACCTTGGTTGGACCTTTAAGTTATGCGTAAGCATACAAAAGTTTCAGAGAGAAGTCAACGAAAAGTATACAAAAGTTCAAAAACACACTTTTTCATACTTAATTAAAAACGAAGTAAGCATGAAAAAAAATTTCAATATAAATCGATTCGAATGAAATGACAAATAAAAAATAATTTGTTTTTGTCGAAAAAGATTGCCAACTAAAATTATAAAAAAATATTTTTTTTAAGTTGGTAAATTCATCCATGCTTTATGATTAAATCTAGCGGTCAATTTCAATACAAACCTCGCTCAATAAATAAATCCTGTCTAAAACATACATTTTTTACTGATTTTTAATAAAATTTCGATACATAAGTGTTTAAAATCAAAATTTAAATTATTTATTAAACAGGTTGCAACCCTTTTCTGCTTACCAATATACGGTGTCGAGCGCTCACACTCAAGTTTTGAAAAGTAAACGAAAATTGAGAAACTGAACGAAAAATTGCTTACGCACAACTTGGGCGACGCAATATATTGCTGAGCAAGTACGTTCTTTTGCTCTCTAGCTTTTGTATGCTTACGCATAACTTGGTTGAGCCTTTACACAGCTAGGGTTCGAACCCAAGTCCCCTGCATGACAGTCTAGTGCACTTCCACTGAGCTATTCGCAATGATAATATAAATATGGCAAAACACATTTAAAAACTATTGCTTAGAGAAGGCAGACATTTCCAGTAAATATTTCAACAGATGATTTAAACAACAAAAAATACTTTGAAACGTTCATTCAACAAAGAAAATTGTTTACTTAAACTCAAATCATTCAAACTAACAGTGTTTTGAAATAACAGCGGCCGACTGTTAATATTACAGTTGATATTTTTCTGAGTGTGATGGTTTGGGATTTTTAAAACTGTATCGCACAAGGAATTTTTCGAAAGTTTAGATCAAAAGAGCTATTTTTGTCTATGAATACAATACAAACCATACAAAATCCTGTGATATTCATTTGAAAGCTGTTCTTTGCCCAGTCTTGCCATTCAATACCATGTTCTACTCATGAACGGCACAAAATCTTTTACGTACACGAGCGGACCTTTTAATGTGAATGTTTCATTTAGCCCATGTGTACAATGCATCTATTGTGCCAGGCTTTTTAATTAGTTTTACAGCCGCACCAAAATAGAGTAGTCTGATTTTGCAGATTGCCAGAAATTCACAAAGATGCATTCTGGAGTCTCTTCTTCCATCTCAAAGAGTCTGCAGAGATCTGATTCAGATAGAAGTATCTTTTTGAGAGGCTAGGTTAGGTTAGGTTAGAAGGATTTTGCACCTGTATAAACCCAATAAACCATGTTCCCTTTCTTTCCTGTACACCGACAACATCCTGTGCTTTTTGAGAGCTTCCATATTTCTAGCAGTGATGTATTGTTAAACTGCTCCAAATTCGGAACCGAAGTCGACGGTTCTGTAGATTTGGGCATTCACACAGAAAATGGGTGATTGTTTCCGTTTCTTCTAGATCATTACAGCTTCGACAAAATTCTGGTTGTGTAAACCAATCATATTTGCCATCACACTGATGGGGCAGTGGCCTATTAGGATTCCTACCAGTATCCGGATATCCCGTTTAGACAAGAGCAGAAGTTCCTCTTAGTTCTATTTTCATTTTGTTCTGGCCACAGCCTTCTAGATATAATTTAGTCACTTCTGGAGGCCCAGTTTGTGTTTGCATTATCTCTGAATTTGAGGTCTATGTTCCTTTTTACGACACCTATTGTAATGTATACTTCTGTAATGGTTTTGTTTGTATCTATTGTTACTCCATTTCTTGCCAGCTCATCTGCTTTATCATTCCCTTCAACATTGCTGTGTCCAGGGACCCAACAGGAAGTGAAATTGTATTAAAGACACTGTTCAGGACTTGTTTACAATTAAGTATCGCTCGGGCTGCTGTTGTTTTGCTTTCTAGTGCTTTTATGACCGCTTGACCATCTACAAACATGACTATCCTTGTGGAGGTAAGATTGTTGCTGTGAATAACATGTGCTGCTTTTTTAATTGCGTAAATTTCTGCCTGAAAACCCAGCAGTGATCAGGAAGTTTGTACGACTCCTTGATCATCAGCGTTTCACAGTACACAGCTGATCCTATTTCTTTCTCCATTTTGAGCCATCAGTATAGAATTGGATACTACTATAAGTTTCTATAGTCGTATCTAACCATTCTTGTCTGTTGGGAATGGATGTGATGTATTTTGTACCGAATCCTACTCTAGATGTGATGTAGTTGGTTATTTTCTTTTTTATTCCTAACTTCCATAGAGATTCAGAATAGATGCGTTGTTTTTCCAGGCTTGTGACTTTTGAGAGGATATCTGAGATCATAGTGAGCTGTATAATTACCTGTTAAAAGTTGAAGGTTGGATCAAATTGGCTTGAGCAGAATCTTTGATTTACTGGACTTTCACTGGAATACAAACTGTCCAGTTACACAGAAACATTTTGATTTCGCAGGTCCCAACACGCAAAGAATTTTTTCGTTTACTGCAACTGAAAAATTCTCCAACTTTACTTCGTTTGTGAACTGTATTTGCCGCAAACCAATCAACTTAAATATATATCTTACTTGAAACGAAAAAACATCGAACTTAATGAAAGTGTATCATTGTTTTGGAAATTCGAGTTTAGCCGAGTGTTCTGGCGTACGAGTCTAGGAACTCGATTGACCTGGGTTCAATCCCCAACAAGGACACTAAATATTTTTTCTTTTTTAATTAATGTTTTTTAAATAAAACTTATTTTTACGGTTATTTTTGACAAAGCAGTTAATGAAATAGAATTTCCATAATTAAATTAAAATTGTTGGTACTAACACAGCCAAGATTCGAACCCACGCCTTCCGCGTGACAGTGTAGCACGCTTCCATTGAGCTTTTGTGAGATATTGTGTAGAATGAATTTTTTAGATTACAAATGTATGTGTCATTAGAAATGGATCTTTTTTTTCTACAAATGAAGTTTTCAGTTGAACAAAACAAATTTTTCTTTTGCCGCCAATTAAAAACAACTTACGTTAATGACAAACGAAATTAATTTTTTGCAACTAAATAACGCATTTACCGCAACTGACTATTATTATGACAACTGTTCAAACGTTTCCAAAAAATGATTTTAAGCACGACAAACGAAGTTCGTTTGCAGCAAACTGGTTTGCGTGAACCTTTTCTAAAAGGTAGCCTTTATGCGCTGGTACCCATCATAATTCTATATTATTGTTTCGTTCCAATTCATTTATTCTGTGGTTTGACACAATCCAAGACTAGTTTTGAATCAAGTACGTATGCTTGAACGGCCTTTCATGCCGCTTGACTGTCTGAAAGTAAAATTAACTCTCCACATTTGCCTGTTAGGATGCCACTATCTTATGGCACTTCGCGAAATTAAGCTTTGGTAGCATCCTGTCAGGTATATATATTTTAGAAAGAAGAAATTTAAACTCTGCTCTGTAATCACTCCTGCTCTGTAATCACTTTATTATTTCCGCCTACCTCAGTGCGCTTACACTGAAAATATAAATTGTGTACTACTTTACTTTTTACTAAATTGGCGCTTACAACCGTAGGTCCGTTTTGGCCTTGTGTAAGAATTTGGTCGAGCCTTTTTGTCGTGTGCTTGCTGATGCCAGTTGGAAACTCCAAACGTCGTCAGGTTATCCAATGGCTGGTCTTTACAACGAAGATGCGGTCTTCCTCGTCTGTGTTGGTCGCTGGAGTGTCGTTCTTCATTCTATCGATATGACCTAGCCAGCGAAGCCGCTCAATTTTAATATGCTTAACTGTATAAATGTCGGCATTAGCTCATACAACTCGTGGTTCCATCGTATTCGGTACTTGCCATTGACGCATATTGGATCATAGATTTTGCGAAGGATTTTTCTCTAGAACGCTCTCAAAGTCCTTTCATCAGTGTACACTAGAGCGTATCTCAAAAAAAAAGTTCACCGGTCACCTACGAATATAATGATTTCCTTTGAAAGGACTTTGACCGAGCTTCTTATTTTTAAAGCAATTTTTCAAAATACTCCAGGAAGCCCAAAGAGTTAATAATGTCTGAGTTGTAATGCATTGCGAAATTGTTTCGTGGAGGTTATTTAAATGGGCCATCGAATGTTTGAACCCAGTTGATCAGTTTTCGATGTATGGATTTTACACGCCCTTTATGCAATTTTGACTTGTTATGAATGATTTATGTGCCCCTGTATTTTTTTATGGCATTTGCGAAATTTTTTATATGTGCATGTATCTTGCACACACACACATTTTATGAACTTTAAACACTAATCTTATGAAATATTTATGTTCTTGTGTTTTTTCTTTTGTGAATTTTGTACATTGGTATCATGAATTGTTCATTTGACTCATGTTATTGGGCATTGGATCGAAATTCATGAATGTGATTCATGCAAATCATGTAAAAATTCATAACTATTCGGTAGTTTTTTGGCTCAGATTATGTGAATAAATATATGTTTTAAAATGGCTCGTTTTTTTTTCGACAATAATATTTAATGACGCCATTTGGTCGGCAAGGTAGCAGCTTTTGTAACAAAAATGTAATATTGTTGCATGCAATTTTTACTCTCTTTTTTTATATATTGCTTGGTATACGTTTTAATTACTAAGTGCAATAGGTGGTTCTCTGGCCTGTGACCGCCTGAGATCGAAAATGCAACAAAAATGTTAAAGCGTTGCATGGAATTATAACTCGGTGACTACTGACGCAACATTAAATTCTATGAAACCACTATAAAGCTGTTTTCTTCCACTTAAAAGAAAAAATAAAAATAAATATAAAATAAAAAAATGTATGACTTCATAAAACATCTGAGTGAGCCGATATATATATTACTATGACGTAATGCAACATCGTTGCATGAATTTATTTCATGGAATTATTACTCAAAAATTAAGATGTTATAAAATTTGTACCAGCACATGTACCAGGGTAAATATTAACTCTCATAAAAAATTAAGCACAAAAATTGTTACAATAATAACACAAGAACTACAAATCATTTTTGTGCGAAAACAACAATTTTTTTCAGCTACACAAGAATTCATCTTTTTACGCCAACAACTACACAAAATTCATTGTAAAAAACACAATTTCATTTTATATCAAAAATTGCAAAAATTTCGCGAAACTGCTGCAAGAGTAAAAACCAACAACAATTGACTAAATGCTATGTTTCTTATTCATATAACAAAGATAGTACCTAACCAACCCACAATGTGTGCACGTTAAGATCGCACATAAAATTGGGTGTTGCAGGAATTTCTTTTATATGAGGTTAATTTGCTGTACTAAACAAGAAATAATGGCGGTAAGCTTCACTGTGTTGCCATAAAATCAACCACAACAACAACAACCACAAAGCCACATATCGAATAATGACAGCTATTCAAAAGGCAGCCACCAAGTGTGTTATGATGGCATAAAAAGTATTTGTTATATTCTATTCGAACATGTCTTTTATTCTATAAATCGAATTCAGATTTCAGCAGGTACAATATTTATATTTTTTTTTTGTTCTCCTTTTTTATTGGGCAATTTAAGCTTAGTCTGCAATACGAGTTATACATATGAGTATTTATGGTAAACATATAAAAATTTAGTAAAATCATGGCAAACAATAAACTTTTAACAAACAACTTATGTGAGAAATAAAACAAACATGCTTTGTTCTCTGGCTATACAAAGGCGTGTTTGTGGAGAAGAGTGCTACATATATTGACACTTAAGCAACAGCTAAAAAGTGGGTGGCACGCAGCAATAGACAAAAATGCCATGTATAAGGTTTCCAATGTTGTGCTCGACTGCGCACTCACAAATGCAAAATGCAATATTTACAGCACAAAATTATTACGAAGCACCCACATGTTAAACATCCCCTCCCCAGAATGCACGCTACAGCAACTTATCTAAAAGCTAGGCGAGATGAAACATTCTGACAACAACGCATTTGTTGAAACGTTCTATGTTGAAGCATCATAGGTCGAGTTGGAGTTGTGCACTTCAATTTAACGCGTGTATATATGTATGTGTGTGTGTGTATGTGTATTTTTTTACACTTTTTAAGGATATAACTGAATTTTTTAAGTAGTTGTGTTGTAGTAAAGAAGAGCAGAAATTAACTTTAAAAAAAAATAATAACATTTACAAATGAATTTAAGTAACTTAATGGCGCTTTTTGCTCTGAAACTTTTATGTAAGTCTACTTCATAAATATTTCCATAAAGCGTTCTAAAGAAAAATTTGTTGCTTTACTGCGCAGAATATCAAGAAAAAAAATTAAGAGAAATAAAGCAAAGAAAGGCGGACTACAACGGATATTAAAAAAAAAATAAATAAGATAACAGCAAAAATAAAGCACTCAGAAAGTGGATATTTGAGTTTACTTACAGTTTATTTAGGAAAAATATTCTTTTAAAAACGAGTTGGACTTTAATTTTTGAATATTGAAAATTATGTTTTTAGCACTCTTCTTATTTCAAAAATATATATGGGCATTTCCATAGTCGCGGACGCGACATTCGTACGCCTTTGAGGAGCAAAATAATAAAGAAAACTCAAAAAAAATTTTCTTTTTTTTCAAATTTTAGATAGCATTTTATAAGCACTATATTTAAAAAAAAAGTTAGGTTCTCTAGATTTTATGTTTCCAAAATATTAGTTTTGCATTTAGTATTGCAATGTTTATTGCATCGTGAACACGATAAAAAATGGAACTCGTTTTCGACTACATCTAGAAAAATGCAAATATCTGCGAAACGTAACATAATATTTTAAAGCGGTTAATTGTAAATTAAATAAGATTAATGTGGCTTTTAAGAAATATTTGTCATTTTGACATATTTCCATTAGGTTTTTTTTTATTGAGCTTAAGCCTGATCGCGAACGCAACATCTAGCACGCGACATTTTTTCTCATCACGTTTTTAATAAGAATTAGTCAAAGTAATTTTAGCTAAATATTGCATTACCTTCCAAAAACATCGTAAATATTATTTGTGAGCTTTATATAAGTAATATTAATAAAAAAAAAAAAAATACATAAGAGGCTACACTCAGAAAAAAGTTTCTCGGAATATGATAAAAATGACATCATATTTAGAGAAAAATGGTATAGACTTTGCTCCAGAGAATGCTTTTATCTAATTGCGATACAAAAAATTCTCTAAAACTGATAAAAAGCTTCCATGAAAAAGAAAAATATATGAAAATATATCGTTTTTAGAGAAAAATACTTTTTATTTTTGAGAAAAGATTTATTTTTATTGAAGAAAATACTTCTCATAGTGAATTTTTTATCAAAATATAAGAAAAGTTTTCTATTTTCAATATATTTTGCTCTATAATTGAGAAATTTTTTGTGCGAGAAAAATACTTCTCATTATTAGAGACATTGAAATATTTCCATTTCCTAGAAGTAAAGAAATATTTCTTCGAAAATGTGAAAATCTATTCTTATTGTAGAAAATTTTCTTTGAAAAAGAGAAAATTACTATTATCGAAAATAGAGAAATTTTTTACCGGAGCAAAGTATGTGTTTTTTTCTCAGTGTAGTGAGAAAAAATATTATATTTCTTTGTAACACCACCCGTCCTACGTACGTGGTTATTTACTTTATGAAGACCTTTTTTACTACCACAAGGAGGCGTGGCAGATATAGAAAAGTGCATATATTATACTGCAGTATCACCATCTAAGTTGTTTTAACCATGGCATCCCTGTTTTTGTATGTCCCCCTATCTGCTGACATGATTACAGCCGTTATTATTAAGTTATAATAATGAAATTCGATATTTTTTATATCGTAAAAATAAAGATCATGTTCGAAAATAATCCCAATAGGATGAAAACCACGTATACCTCCCATACAAATTGACGTTCTCAAATTTGAAAATTTATTAAAAATCTACTAAAAATCAATCCAATGACTTGAGAATTAGCTCATGAGCTTTAATTATTAACACTTTTAACTATTAACACTTAGCAAAAACTTCAGAAAAATCGTTTATATCGTAAAAATAAAGATCATGTTCGAAAATAATCCCAATAGGATGAAAACCACGTATACCTCCCATACAAATTGACGTTCTCAAATTTGAAAATTTATTAAAAATCTACTAAAAATCAATCCAATGACTTGAGAATTAGCTCATGAGCTTTAATTTGAACTATTAACACTTAGCAAAAACTTCAGAAAAATCGAATGAAACCTTCCATACTTTCCCATACAAAGTGTATTAAAAATACGACGCATGATTGCGAACGCGACACATTTTGATGATCAATATTAAATGTTAAGTATGATTTTTACCTGCAGTAACTTTTTTTTATAGTAAGGTGACCAAATTTGATTTAAGTTACAATTTTCAGACACTTGCTAAGCACGGTCACGAAGTTCTGATAACATATGATGATTTAGGTACAAGAACGCAACATTCGAATAGTAGTTAGAGCAATATAAAAAATTTACCGTAAATCATGCTTTGTTTGGTATCTTTTTATTTTTTATTTTTTATTTGTAGTTTATAGATGAATTTTATAAGAAGAGTGCAAACATAACGTTGATAAATAAACGAAAAATACTAAAGAGAAAAAGTCCTTAAAATCAGCTAAAAGCAAGAAAAACATATTTCTCAGATATCAGGCCAATTTTCTCAGAATAAAAACTGAAATTAGTTGTAAATGCAGTAAATTATAAAAATTCAAGCATTTTTTTTAAATAATAACAAAAAAATTATTTGTTTATTTAACAATTTTTTTTTTCGGACCCGGTAGACCTTTCTGTAGAAATGCCCATATGCTACTGCTATGCAATAACCTTAGTTTTTCGATATGATTACTTTTAACATTCAATCATATTGAAGCTTAACTTGGTTTTGAAAAACCTCTTCATATTTATGTGTTATCGAGTTATTACTAATATTTTAGAAATTTTATTACATTTTAATATAAAACAACTGATTATTGTTTCATATTTTTAAAGAATTTCTACAAACATCAAAAACATGCATATAAAATGCTTAATGTTTATCCCTTAATTTCGTATCACGAAAATGCACACCAGCAAGGCCAAGAAGCACTACTTTAGTCCATACAAAAATCATGTACTAACCATGTCTTGCTTAGCGTTGATATGCTTTTTCATAATAGAAAATGAAACTTTGAAGAAATTACGTTCTCATAGTTAACTACGGGGCGTATGAGTAACATTCTTATAAGAAAGCGTCCTAAAATTGTACTTTGAAATACTAATGTAAGTATTTAAAACTAGAAAAAATTAAACAGAAAATGAAAAACAAAATTAAATTCGTTCTTATTAAATTATTAAGAACGAATGAGAACGTCATAATTCACATTTGGTTCGAGCGTATAAGATATGCATGCGGTTGATTCTTTTACTTATTACTTACTTATGAGCATGTACTAGTGGATCTGGGTTCGTTGTTATCGATAACTAAAAGTTCTCGATGAAAGATTTATATATTCTATATATATAAATAGAATATATTTGGTAGAAGTCTTATCTGGTCTGAATCTGATGATAAAGTACTACAGTGATGCTATAAGAGATTTTCAAAGTGTACCTTTTCGAATGAGAAAAACGTACTTTTTTAGTCAAAACCGTACTTTTTTGAAAATTATTACCTAAAGCTCTAAAGAAACGCTATATCAGCTTAAAGTTTAAAAAAAAACGTTTTTAAGTTAGTATAACGGTTAGCTTTTTTCGAGGATTTGTTTTAATGAGCCTAAATTTAGAGCGAACGCGCCCTTCTGCTGCACTTTCATGTGGAAGGCATGCTGTTGCCTTAAGAAAATAATGGACTTTTGGAAATATGAAATGGAAAATCACAAAATTCAAAAATGTACCTTCTGAAAAAGGTACTGAAAAGGTTTATGTACTGACGGTACTGAAAGTGTGCCCAAAAAGGTACAATTGTACCGCTTGTAGCATCACTGAAGTACTAGAACGGGGTATCATAATGTGTAAATAATAACCGTACTTCTTGGCACCTAAATTTGACTATCAGGCAGCGCTTGTCGCTGTTTTAAAAATGTATCTTTTCTATGGGAAATTATATTTTGTTTAAGTTTTTCCTCTACCACGAAATTGCATTTTTAAGTCATTTTTTGTAAAGTATACAAATCGGTAGGAAAAAAGTTTTCGCACATAATTTGCAAATCACTTACTATTTTTTTTAATTTTTCTCTATTGTTCTATATTTCTAGTATACTAAATTGGTTCATATCTTGTCTGTCCTAAATACAAGACATCGCCTGGCTTTTTAATATCCAAAATTAAACAGGTACTTGACATCAATGACCTAGTATTAGTTTGGCATTAGTAAGTATTACTCTGGCAGCAGGTCATGGTCAACTGCCCGTTACAGTTTCTTTGTAGCAGGACATCACACCCAGGTGGCAATTCCATTATAAGCTTCAAGGTTCCGTGGCTTTTACTTCTGTGTTCTATGGCTAAAAAAAAACACCTTTTTGAAAATGACAAAATATCGATTTTTTGAGGTTTCAAAAGAGTTTGTAAGGACAACAAATTTCAAAATTTTTTTCAACCAATATTTGTGTACTATCTCAATCTTTACTTTTTTGTTTGGGTATTCTGAAGAAAAAAAAGTTATAGACAAAAAACTTGATTTTTTGGCCAAAAAAAGGGTTCAGGAGAACCAAAACCAGAACCAAAACCAAAACCGCTTCATGGGGATTTCTCAGATCCAAAAAAAAAACTTTGCAGAAATAGTTTTAAAGAGTCCCTCTAACTTTTTGTCGGTGTCCGGCTGATTTTTTTTTTTTCTCTATGCAAAATCGATCCGGCTTAATATCCATATCCATATCCATATCCATATCAATATCCATATCCATATCCATATCCATATCCATATCCATATTCATATCCATATCCATATCCATATCCATATCCATATCTATAACCATATTCATATCCATATCCATATCCATATCAATATCCATATCCATATCCATATCCATATTCATATCCATATCCATATCCATATCCATATCCATATCCATATCCATATCTATAACCATATCCATATCCATATCCATATCCATATTCATATTCATATCCATATCCATATCCATATCCATATCCATATCTATATCCATATCCATATCCATATCCATATCCATATCCATATACATATCCATATCCATATCCATATCCATATCCATATCCATATCCATATCCATATCCATATCCATATCCATATCCATATCCATATCCATATCCATATCCATATCCATATCCATATCCATATCCATATCCATATCCATATCCATATCCATATACATATCCATATCCATATCCATATCCATATCCATATCCATATCCATATCCATATCCATATCCATATCCATATCCATATCCATATCCATATCAATATCCATATCCATATCCATATCAAAATCCATATCCATATCCATATCAATATCCATATCCATATCCATATCCATATCCATATCCATATTCATATCCATATCCATATCCATATCCATATCCATATCCATATCCATAACCATATCCATATCCATATCCATATCCATATCCATATCCATATCCATATCCATATTCATATCCATATCCATATCCATATCCATATTCATATCCATATCCATCTCCATATCCATATCCATATTCATATCCATATCCATATCCATATCCATAACCATATCCATATCCATATCCATATCCATATCCATATCCATATCCATATCAATTTCCATTTCTATTTCCACATCAATATCCATATCAACGTTAAAAACCCGTTTTACATTCCTGCTTGAATCATTTATTTTTTGTCGCAATTTACTAATAAATCTTTCTTAAACATCATTTATGATTATTTTAAATTCGTTACCAATCAACGACTCATAATTTTCTTTTATAAAACTAGAACTTTTTATTAAACTATAACTATTTTTATTAACTCAACACTGCGTACTTTATAAGATAGTCTTAATTCTTTCATTTTCAAAATTGCTTGACAAAAATACAAATTTTGAAATAATGTTCTGCTGCTTTTGTTTTAAGTAGTAAAAAAAATTGTATGACATTTATCTTCCTTATTGACTTCATCTTCCTATTGTTTTGGAAAGTGAGGATAAATAGAACCGAAAAATTATTACTGAGTATTTCATTTTTAGGTGCATAGTCTTAGGCATGCCCAATATTTAAGTACAAATACTCAAAATGCATAAATTTTATGCTATGTCTACACAGAGAGTTAAGTTACTTTTAACTAACATTTAACCGAAGTTGTTCACAGAGAGATACCGTAGAAGAAAGCTCTGTTTTTTTTCATCTTATATTTCTGTACTACGAGTATTGCCTAATATATCTTCGTAGTTGTTTTGCTAATTTTTTAAGAAAATAATAATAATTATAGTTTGAAACATAAATTGCATGATTTACAAATCAGCTGTTCTATTTTGGCAATTTTTATAAAAGTTTCTTTTATCAAAAATACAAATGAATATATACTTTTATATTATTTGTGCATACTTTTAGGCCCTTTTTACATTGAGTCTTAAAAAATGCAGAATATATAATGAGTTAAGTGGAGTTTAATCGTACATTTTTGTACTGGTAACGCAAGAGTTAATTTCTCATTAAATGGGAAAACTCAGCTTTGTACTGGTTACTCAAATTTAACTCTCTGTCTAGACATAGTATTACTAAACAAAATTCATTTATATAAAGGGGTCAAAAGTGGTCGCATCTACATTTTACATAAATAAAAAGTAGTCATTCTGCCATTTACGATAGTATCTTGGCTGGACTTATGCTATGTCTACACAGAGAGTTAAGTTAATTTTAACTAACATTTAACCGAAGTTGTTCACACAGAGATACCGTAGCAGAATTGAATTCAATTTTCCGACAATGCTGCTGGTGTCTCTGCGTACACATGCGTTTTTGTCTTGCTATGCGAAAGCTCTGCCCATATTTGGATGAAAACTACTTTCCCCACTATTGCCCAACTCCTTTTCGAAGTTCTTTTACTCATTTTTTAAAGAAAATAACAACATATAGTTGAAACAATAAATTGTATAATTAACCAATCAGCTGTTCTATTTTGACAGTTCTTGTAAAAAAAAGTTTCTTTCATGAAAAATACCACTGAATATAAACATTTATATTATTTTGTAGTGTACTTTTAGGCACTTTTTACATTGAGTCATAAAAACTCAGAATATATAATGAGTTAAGTTGAGTTAAATCGTACATTTTTGTACTGGTAACGCATGAGTTTATTTCTCGTTAAATGGGAAAACTCAGCTTTGTACTGGTAACTCAAACTTAACTCTCTGTGTAGACGTAGCATTAGTATGTATGAAATCAATTTTTAACGAAAATTAGCTGCTCTGAATAAAAAACAAGGTTTAGGTTTAGGAAGTAAAGTAAATTGTCCTTTAAGATTGGCCGTCATAAAAAATTTTAAGTATTGTGTGCTTTTTCGAAAAAATTGCATTGAAAATTGAATTAAAAAAAAAACTAATTTTCTCGTAATTTTTTTAAGTGTGCCTTAATGGAAAAAGTTTGCTGTAATAACTTGCAGGAAATTTAGTTTCCATTTTAAAAATATATTATGTTTGGTAATTGTTGTAGGGTGGTATGTAAGTTATGGATTAAAACGTAATGACATCTATGTGTTTTGTTTTTTCCCTCCTAGCTCCCTAAGGGGATGTTTGTCACCACCCCCACCTCCACAAGTTTTTGCTCGCATTATGTTTTGGCTATAGCTTATTTTCTTGATTAAAAATGTATGTTTAGGATCAAAAGGTAGAATTAACCAATTTTTTGATTTTTCGTTTTTTATGCATTTTTATGTGAAAAAAATAATTTTTTCAAAATATATCTTTAGTTACTCATTCAAATGCAGACTAATTTGATAGGCTTAAATCGTTATCGTTATTCGATAGTATAAGAAATATATTTAAACATATGACTATATTTGAAAAAAGCGAGAAAAACTTAAAAATTTGAAAAAACCCATATATACAAAAATATACAACAATACTTTAGATATACACATTTATTTTTAAAATAGCCCAACAAACATTGTGGCGAGGGGTAATTCGTTGACGAATCGCTTGTAAATAGTTTTTTCGTATTATTTTCGAATAGTTTGTTTGGTTTTGTCTGTATCAGACGTTGGCTGGATGCTTAAAGAAAGCGCCGTTTAAAATTGCTTTGTTAAGGAGGGACATAACATTCGCGGCAGAGAAAACAGACTTTTTTTTAAAAATTCATAACTCAGTCAAAAACAAATATTTTTCCAAAATTTGTTTTTATTATTGTATTTTCGAATAGTTTGTTTGGTTTTGTCTGTATCAGACGTTGGCTGGATGCTTAAAGAAAGCGCCGTTTAAAATTGCTTCGTTAAGGAGGGACATAACATTCGCGGCAGAGAAAACAGACTTTTTTTTAAAAATTCATAACTCAGTCAAAAACAAATATTTTTCCAAAATTTGTTTTTATTATTGTAGAGAGTTGAACAAATTACAAGGAAATAAATTCAAAAAAATATATTTTTCACTCCAACATGGTTTTATAAAGCTCCAAACTGGCGGCAGAGAAAAAAACGGGACCTCGTGGTCGCAAAAATTGTCCGATCTGGAAAACAAATGAATTTTTTAAATCTTAACAAAATTGGTTTTCGTATGACAAGAATTTTTTTTTTCAATTTTTGGTGATATTCCAAATTTGAAAGTGTGTTTTTTCGAAAAAAATACTAAAATATCGAAAAAAAAAATGTAAAAAAGCTCGTGTCATACGATAGCGAATAAATTTTAAAACAATACAAAAAAAAAATTTCGTCAAAAAATGAACCCGCTAGTGCCGCAACCAGTACGAAAAACATGGTTTCGAGATGAACGCGTTCAAAGTTTGTGAGCAAAGAAAAAAAAGGCGAAAATTAAAAATGCGCTCTCACCAATCCGGCTGTAACTTTTGAACCCGTAAGAATGTTTCCATGAAATTTATTCTTAGAATCTTAAGAATATTTACTAAAATACAAAAAATAAAAGCGAATTATTTGAGCGACACTTAAGTAAAATTACTAAAACTTTGAATATCAAAAACATTTCAAAAAATTTATTTTTGTTTTGTTTCAAAAAACATCAAATTCAAACATCAAGAACATCATGTCAAAAAATTTCATTAGAATTATGCCATGACAGAATAATTTTACCAGGTAGTGTTGACAAATGTTGATTCTCTCAGCTACAAGTAAACGAACCCTTGTCAAAAACAGCTGTTCGTTGTTATATTCGTTGGCCACATTCAGCTGTGTCAACTGTTGTGACAGCAACACATCGGGCAGCGCTATTATCGGTATTGAAGTTTCAGAAAAATTATCAAGTTTATGAAATATGAAGCTTTGTATCAAATACGAATGGAAATTTTACCGATAAATTAAAAATTTTCAATTTTTTATTGCATTTTAATGCGCAACTTCATATTTATGTGCATCAAGTTTTGACTTAGCAGTTGGCAACTGTTGGGTACGCTGAATGTGAACAGTGAAAATTAATTGTTTGCAATGACGGATTGTGAGCGCTCTCTTTCTTGTTATATTTTTTGACAAACGTCCGTTTCCAACAGAAACATCAATACTACTTTGGAGTAATTATATCATGGAATTATGCTGAATGTCGGTTTTAACATTAAAAAACCGTGAATGAAAATAAAAACAACCCAGCATTTTTTGACGGTTTTGACGGTTGATGAGTTGAGAAGAGTTGACGGGCAAATATTATACATAAAACTTCCAGATTTTTTTTTTTTTTTTTTTTGCTTTTTGAACTTTGGTGATTCGTTTAAGAATTGCTTTTTTTAAATTTGAAGTTTTGTTAACGAATTGCTTATTTGAAATAGGAACATTCGTTAATGAATTAATTTTCTAAGATTTGGCGACTCGTTCACGAATTGCTTTTATCGGTTTGAACGATTCGTTAACGAAGAAGGAATTTCTCCCGTTCACGATATTATAAATGAATTGCATATGATAATTGCTTTTGAATGAAATGAACGAGAAAGCAATTCATAAACGATATCATAAGTGAATCATTTTGTTTGTTGGGAGTTTCAACAACTCTAAATTCTGCTTAGCATTGAAATTACCAAGAGTTTTTGTTTTCTAAAAAGTTTGTTTTGCATTTGATGTGTTGTTTATTTTTAATTATTATTTTGCATATAGTTTTCATTATTATTTACCTGTTTCACGTTTCCTCGCTCTGATTGTCATTATTTGGGTAGCTGTTCTTATTTGACAAGTGATGCAATCTGCATGACCTGGAAAAGCTTGTGTAAAGCTGTTAATACTGTGCTGCGGAAAATAATGCCTTTGTATGCAAATGATTTTTTGTTGTTTTATCTGCACTGCACAGCAGAGAGAAGAAATATTTTTGTAATTTAATATTTAAATTATAAAGTTTCCCTTCTTAGCTGAAATGAAAGTGACAGATGTCATTTACTTGACAGTCAGATTGTCAGTCATTTTAAGAAATAAAACTTGCTGCACTGTCAGAAACACAGTAGAAATAGTAAATCTCAAATGTGAAGTAAACTGAGAACAGAGATGAAATTAACTGCTATTATTTGAAGCGAAAAAAAGTAAAAAATAATATTTTTCAAGTGCTTGTCAGCAAGCTTATAACTATGCAAACATTGGTCTTGAACTTTAAGTAAAAAAGTTAGTATTTGATCCGCATAGTTGCTTCTCACCGAGAGAATTTGTGTAGTTTGAATTTTTAACTCTATTTTTTTTTCTAGTAATTTTTTAATGTGTTTTGAAAGTTTTTTTTTTTAAAGCAAAAGCTTTTTAAAATATTCAAATCCACTTGAAACACACTTAAATGATTTGCTTAAAATTCTTTTTAACAAAAACATACAAAGCAGCACACACACAAACACACACGCACTCACACCCATACTTATGTTGATGTTTGTAAAACAACGTATCAAACTTTGAGTCAACAAAGAATGCAGAACACTAGAAATACTAATTGATGCGAGTGGCAAAAATAAAAGTGTTGCCAACTACTAACCAACCGACAACGACCACAGCAACTACAACAACAATAAAAATTGCAACTGCAAAGCATCCACTCAAAGCATGCATGCATACCATACAAATAACAACAAAAAAAAATGCCATGTGTACAAAACTCCTAAGGTTTACACCGAATACGCAATGTTCAGTGCTCATCCTGATCGGTTTGATAATGTGGGTGAGCTTGGTGGATGTGTCTGTTTGTATGTGTCAACGTCATCAGCTGGAAAATAACTGTGTGCATCCATCCAACTGATGCACACTCATGCACATTGCACATTGGTGGAGTTGCCAGTTGGCTAGAGTGTGTGTTGCTCCTATTTTGATGGCGCTCGAGTAGCTGCAACACCCGCATCAACATCAACAACAACTGTCATCTGGCTACCCTACTGCCGTTCAAAGGTAACTGATGTTTGCAGCTTTACGCCATGTCTTGATGCTAGTCTTGCTGATGTTGCATATTTTTAGGCGCTGACAGTGCCTTTTTTTCTTTATTTAACTATTCTAGCTTCCACCCTTAACTACTTTTTCTTCTGGTTTGCTGAATTGCTGCCATGTTAAAAGCTTTTTACGCTTTTTTGCCACATTTTGGCAATTTAAAGTGCTTCATGAAAGATGAGCTGCGCAATTAGGCAAAACTTTGGTGTAATTGAAGGGATTCCATGACGTTACATAGCCAAGAAGTTTTTCAGTGTGCAGAGCAGTGTGCAAATTTATTTTCTTAATAGTTTTATGCAAAGATTTAAAAACTGGGTTGCTTTCAGCTAACTAAGTTATGAGTTCTTTTTTAGGCAAATTGGGTCCTACCCAAAAACTTTAGTGTTAGTCAAAAAAAAAAAATTCAGAAGTTTATTAAACTGGATATTATATGTATGTTAATATTTTTTTTCAGTCATCGCTTCGACTTAATTAAGCAATTAACGCATAAAATGTTAGTTGAAATAGAATTTTTAGGTTATTAATACACAAAACAAAAATATTTTATAACATATGGAATTCATTAATGATAAAAATTGTACTATTTTAAAAATTACGGAATGTACAAACTTTTTAAATTATAATTTTTTACCTAGACCCTATGTTGCTCGGGCTTAATTTTTATTTTAATTTTTTTTTTAATAAACTTCAGAGTGCCAAGAACGAGCAAAATACGATTGTTCTCATAACTAATCACCACTTACACTTTTAATTTCCTGCTTTCAATTTATCATGAGTGAAAAAATAGGCCGCAAACAAAACCAGTTGCGATCTCACACAGACAAAAGTAAGTTTTGTAAATATCACGAACAAATACACTTCGCTGTTATCGTAGTATGTTCGCTCACTCACATGATTGTTCGTTGGTTGTGAGCGCTTGTTTTAAAATTCAATGAGAAACTCATATTGTGAAGATTGAATCTTTAATCGATCGTGAGCGTATTTTACTGGTTAATTATTATACCCCCACGCGTACTGCGTAAGGGGTATATTAATTTTGTCACGACGTGTGTAACGCCCATAAGGAGGCGTGGTAGGTATAGAAAAGTATATATATTCTTGATCAGCATCACCACCTGAGTTGATTTAGCCATGTCCGTCTGTCTGTCTGTCTGTCTGTGGACACGATTACAGCCGTAATTTTGAAACTATTGTGCTGAAATTCGATATTTAAGCTTTTTTCTAAAAAACTAAGATCAAGTTCGAGAATGGGCTACATCGGTTGAAAACCACGCCTACCTCCCATACAACACAAATAATGAAAACTCTATAAAGAGCTAATATCAAAGTTACAAAACTGAAACTCGGTATTTGTGTGTTCTATGTCAAAACTTAAGTGTGTTAGGAAAATGGGCGTTATCCACCCACTTACACGCCCACCTCCCATACAACCCCAAAATTGAAAACTCTATAAAGAGACTAATATTAAAGTTACAAAACTGAAACTCGGTATTTGTGTGTTCTATGTCAAAACTTGTGTTAGAAAAATGGGCGTCATCCACCCACTAACACGCCCACCTCCTATACAACCCCAAAATTTAATATTTTATAAAAAGACTTATTTTATATTTATGCTTCAGAAAAACAATTTGATATGTTTGTATTTTAGACACATAAAAATAACAAAATTTTCTAAAATCTCATACAAAAAGCTCTCTAGTTTAAGATTATTTAACCCTTAAGAATCAGTCGTGGGGGTAGTTTAACTTCGGCCAAGTCGAAGATATACCTTACTAGTTTTATTTGTGAGTGAATTTCAAACGAAAAATATAAAAGCAGACGAACGTTCGCAATCGAAAGAGGAACGCTTTTGTCAGTTGTTTTCCATGATAAATTTGCTAGCATTGCCTTTTTTTAACTATATTTTCAGGAAGCAATATATCAAAAAGCAACAAATATGTGGAAATATGTTCAATTAAAAAGTCAATGAAGGTAGAAGAAAATTATTTATTAAAAAAAACATACTTCAAGCATTATAACAAACAAATCATAAATTCATATTATTCAGCGCAACTACACAGGCTAACATACATTTTGGAATCTTTTTATGTTTTAAAAAATCTAGGGAATTAAATAACAAATCTGAAGTGTCACAAAATTAGAACGCACAACAATACAATTTCAATATTAGATTGCGTTTTCTTCCATCTATTTGCGCTTCACCCATTAACTTTGAAACATACGCTCACGAACGATTAAAAATGCAATCTTCTAATAATAATTCATTTTGCGATTGGATTTTATTATAATACATACTAAAGAGGATACAATCGTTTCTAGGTAGAGCGTGATAATAAACAATCATTCCATTTAGTCTCTCAAGAGAGAGCACAGTGGCAATATATTCGTGAACGTTCGATTTCTTAAGGGGGACAACGCACCGAAAAGTGCGAAAAAACCAATGTTCTGGATTTTTTTAAAGGAAACACATTGCAGTAATCAAACCGATATTCTTTTAATAAATGATAGTACACACCTTAGGAATATTTACATTTTTTTATTGAAAATTTTCCAATATTCGCCGAGTGATTCAGTGTTCCGTAAAGTACCTCAAAAAATGGATCCTCTACGAGCACACTAAAGCTTCATCTGTAATCATCAAAATAAACAAAAACAAAAAGCTTATTAAACTGGTCAATATAATCTAGTCTTTTCATAGGCTTTTTAAGAGAAAAATTTTGCCTTATTTCGCCGATTTAAAAAAAATTAAACCACTAAAAAAAACCCCCAAACAAAGACTAGGCAATTATGCATAGAATTAGAACAAAACAATATAATTGTAACAGGTTCATTACTTTTCGAGATATCTTGTGCACCGATTTTTTGAGGTACTTTACGGAACACTGGGAACACTTTACGGAATGACTCGGCGAATATTGGATATTTTTCAATAAGAAAAATTGATATATTCTTAAAAATGTGTACTATCATTTAATAAAAGAATCGATTTGATTACTGCAATGGGTTTCCTTTAAAAAAATCCAGAACATTGGCTTTTTTCGAGCTTCTCGGTGCGTTGTTTCCCTTAAGTAAAGGGTGTTTTGTCTAGAGGTATAGAACTTTGAAATGGAATAAGATTTAATGGATGGATTATTAGATTTTTTAATAGAAATTGTATAAATATACTAGCAGGCCACAGTCGTCCGGGGCTTCGCCACGAAGCTTAAATGTATAAAGAGTACTATAAAGAAATTTATAAAAATTAGGAAAAAGTTTATAAATTCATTTTAATATTTTGTTCTAATTTTCACTTAACTTTTATATAGAAGACGTGGATTGATTTCGAAAAAATTTGTTAAAGTTTTACTTCCCCCAATTATTCCCCAATTATTCAAAAGTATTCAAAATAGATTTTTGGCGATGTACTCACTATTGCAAGTCAAAATTTTGCGTAAGCAAAACATTTTTGAAAAATTCCTTGATTGCGGAAAATTTTTCAGTTTTGTATAAGTTACCAAATTATCTTTCAAATGAAATCAAATATATTAATATCGATGAGATTAATTTTGTATATTGTTACCGACTTTTATAAATAAAACAATGAATTAAAATATATATGTTTACTCATTTGCTCTGAACAAAATGATCATAACAGTAAACTATTATTTAAAAAAATGATATTAATTTCGTAGTACTTTTTAAGCATTGCTTTTATGAGGTTTAGTATAACCTTCTAAGAGGGTGCACAATTTAGTTTCCGGCCCGGGTGCCAGCAACCCTAGATACGCCACTGCCTCACTCAAATCGCAGTCGTGTAAGCAAATAATTGCATGCATAGTTTACCAACAATTTTCTCTTTGAATCGCTGCTCTTGCTCTCCTAGCGCGGAGCTTCGCTCTTGCATTTTCTGTTAAACTTGTCAAACTTGTTTTATGTCGAAGCATTTATTTGTTGTTTAAGGGAAATACGAACACTGCATTTTTCAAAATTTTAATTTATCTTTAATCTATACAAAATATGCTATCACACTTGTGAATGCCACATTTTAAAATATTCAAATATCTTTCTTTCTCCAGTGTAAATTAAAAAATTGGAAAACTACAATAAAAATATGCGTAAAGAAATTGCATGCGGCGAAACAAATATGCACACATTGGTTTGCAGCTCATCATTCTACAGCAACAACAGCACAGCAAGCTTTATTTAATTTTTATTCCCATCACGTCAAAGAGCGCGAACTGGTTTTGGTTATTCTTCGAATGAGTGTGGAGAGCGAGATCAATAAACTTTAAAGAGAAGGGTTGATAGCAACATCCCAGTCAGCGTTGCCATATGGTCCGATATTTCGTATTTGTTACGATTTTCGGTCCTGAATCCGATGATCCGATACATGGTCGAAATTCATCAAAATGTTACGATTTCAGAAAAAATAGATCCGATGTCCGATTTTGCATATTTTTATTTAAGTATAAGTAATAAAAAAAGAAATTAAGTTATAAAAATTGGTGACAACTGTCAATTTTGTTTTAAAATCCCTGTGTCAAGACTCCTTTTACTAATGACAATGTGTAGTTAAAGGAATGACGATTATTTAATTTAATTTTTACTCTTTTTTCTGTGCTGAAAAGTATTTTGAAGTATATTTTATCATAATATTTTTTATATGTACCCAATAAATCAAACGAATTTGCCTAGAATTTGAGGTGAATCCGAAATCTCAGATATTTATTTCGAAAAAAAAGTTCGAAAACGTTTTGCTAATGAACCCGAGGGCGGAAAAAATGCACACTTCATTCTCGAAACGAGATTTTTTCATAATCAAATCACTACCGAGAATTTCAGCATTAGCGAGTAATTTCAGGAGTTTGTTTTCGAAATGAAATTTTTTTAATGTTTTCACATCTTACGCAAATTATTATGATAAAAGATTATGAGATTATTTTTTGTTAAAAATAAGAAAAAAAAAATATTTTCAGGAACCGTACCCATGTCTCTTGGGTGCAAGTTTTCCACGTTATCCGCAAGCATATCTCAGTTGTAACTTTAAAGCTGCGTAATTTGCTTGGTTAGTAAACAAGCACCTGTGAACGTGGGTTCGACTTCCAGCTGAGGCAAAAAAATGTATTGTTGTTTTATTTTTATTTGGTGTTTTATCTCTATTTTTGAAAAAATCTGAAGGGATCACGGATTTAAAAAAAAGTGTTGCGTTGATTCATTGTATATATAAATAAATAACGAGATTGTGGAATGGAGTGTTAAAAAGATCAGATTTAAAATTAAGTTAGAAAATGATTGTTCTTTATTCTGTTATTAAAGTCAAATAAATATAAAAACTATTTGTTTCTCAGATATCTTGGATCCTTAGATAAGCTAGATATGAGATAAATATCTCTTCTTAGAAATATGTAATTTTAAAATTTATTCACTATTTTTTATAATCCCGGATTCATCATAATCGAATGCGAGATTTCTGATCCGAGTTTTCGGTTTCGTTACAAATTCGACGATCGAATTCGAAATTCCGGGAACGCTATGTGGTTAATAGGGTAGTTATGTTTCTAATGAACTGACTTTTGAAACAAAATTTTGATATTTTATTAAAAAATACACCTTCAAACATCCACAATGTTTTTATATCTCTTTTTAATGGTTAATGGCTTCCGAAAATTTCTACGTTATTGTTGTTGTTTTTGAAAATTTCACAAATACGATGAGAATCCGCTGAGCTGAGTGCAAAAGTTACGATATGAACATTTTTTTGATGGCAACACTGATCCCAGTAGACAATGACATTGCTGCTAGCAGGCCTTCCTGTGGATTTTGTAGTACTGCCGCACTCATATATTTACAATTACACTTTCTTTTTTATATGAAGTGGGAAAATTTCGCAGGCCTTCCGCTCCGATAGCTCAAAAGAGGCCTGATAGAAGCACTTCTTTAGAATGGCTAAAAGTAGGGGTAAACAAAAAGTGTTGAAAAAATATTTTTTTCTTTTAAACCTTTTTCTATTTATTTATATATTCTATGATTTTATCTTCTCTTCTGTGTTTTTTTAAGTTAGATTAATTTCAATCTATAATCTTTGATATAGTTAGCAGTAAGAAGGGCCATTATTGCGTCATATTTTTAAACTGATATATATTCTAACTTTTAACGAAAAAGTTGCCCTGAAGTATATGAAAAGTCAGTCTTTGTAGGGAAAACAAAGGAAGGCCTTCAAGGAGTGCTCATAAGAGCAGCGAGGAACGGATGTGTTTAGTCTTCAAAAGTAGCTTCCAATGCAGGCCTTCGTATGAAGAGCGCTGGTTTAATTGCCTATTGGGATGTAGTTGAAACTCTCGTATCACAAACGCGTGAAAAGCAAACGACCAAGCAATGCTTAGCATCGGTGGTAATTTCACAAAAAAATTAACAACTTAATTAAATATATTTATTGTTAAATTTTCTTAAATAAACCCCGCTTATGGCATTCTGTAGCACAAATATAATATTTTAAAAATTTTTTCATAAAAATCGGTCCAGTAGTTTTGGAGTCTATTGCGCACTTAATATTTCCACTTCAATTTTATATAATAGTATAGATGAGTTTTTATGAAAACTTCTTTATGAATGATATATGTATATTGATGACTTTGAAAGGGCAAGACCATCAATAATGATTATCACGTAGCGTTGTTGGTGCTTTTGAAGGACCAAATTATGAAAAATGAGCCCAATTAAAGAAGAAAAAATTGCTATTTCATCAAGGCAATGCAAATCGCGGATTCGGTTAGAGCGGATCTGAAAACATTAGGAAAGATGGATGCAATAATTTTTAGAATTTTTTTCGATGCAAAATATTATGCCAAAACTAGCGAAGAATTTTGGTCAAGTCAGGCGTTAATGGGTTAAGATAAGCCATTTTATAGAGTTTTAAATTTTGAGATTATATGGGAGGTAGAGGTTTTCGTGGGTGAATGACGCCCATTTTTCTAACAAGCCTAACTTTTGATATGAAATGAATAAATGTCTAATTTTATTTCTGTAGCTTTGACAGAAGCCTCTTTATATAGTTTTAAATTTTGTGGTTGTAACGGAGGTGGGCGTGTTCGTGTATGGATGATGCGCATTTTTCTAACACGCTTTAATTTTGACATAAAATGAATAAATATAAAATTTTATTTTTTTAGCTTAAACAGAAGCGTATTTATATAGCTTTCAATTTTGGGGTCGTATGGGAGGTGGTCGCATTAGTAGGTGGATGACGCCCATTTTTCTACACACCTCAGTTTTTACATAAAATACACAAAAACCGATTTTAAGATTTATAGCTTAAATATTACCCTCTTTATGGATTTTTCATTATTGGGGTTGTATGGGTGGTGGGCGTGGTTTTCATTCGATTAATCCCATTCTTGAACTTGATCTTTGTTTTTTAATGATAATCTCAAATATCGAATTTCAGTTATTATATAAATGCTTCAAAATTACGGCTGCTATGGACACGATTTCACAAACGGACAGACAGACGGAAAGACTGACAGATAGACGGACATAGCTAAATCAACTAAGGTGGTGATGCTGATCAAAAATATATACACTTTTCTATACCTACCACGCCTCCTTATGGGCGTTACACACGCTGTGACAAAATTAATATACCCCTAACGTCGTACGCGTGGGGGTATAAAGATGGCAAAATTGCAAGTATTGCACAGCGAATGCCCTATTTATTGATGCCACTTTCGTCTCTGTCGGGTGTTTTGGTTGCGAGCTACACAAATGAGCAGAGAACCAATGCTGTAAATGAGTTAGTTCGTAAAAAACAACAACACAAACAAAAACAACGAAACAAAAACAACAAAAGCAGCAGGCACAACATCAGCAACTAATGATGGATTTTTTTATATGAAAATGCAGATTTTTCTTTTTAGATTTTGCTATTTTGTGACTTTAATCAAATAATGACAAAATTCAAAATTAGATATTTGTTAATCTCACGATATATCTGGTATTCAAGCACATATATTATCTTTAAACAATGAGTATAAAAAGATGTAGATATACCCTAAAGTATTACCCAAATACGTTGCATGTGCTTGAAAAAAATTTGTAAAAACCACCTTAATTGAATTTTCTGAATTGGTAAGCCCGAAGGCTACGCATTGGTTCCCCAATCATCATATTCTCCAAATATGGCCCCCAGTGACTTTTTTTTTTGTTTGCAGACCTCAAAGGAATGCTCGCTGAAAAAAAATCACCACTTATGAAGAAGTTATCACCACTGTAACTGAAGCCTAGTTTGAGTGCAATAAGTGCTATAAAAATGCAATATTCAAATTTATTCAGCCCAATCATGAAACATTTTCTCCCGGGAGTTGTAAATGGGAGTTTCCATTTTTAAGATAAAGTTAATATACTTTTTGGAAAATTTTTAATGCAATTTTGTTCTTCAACCGCCAATATTCATGAGTGTAAAATAAAAAAAAATGATATATCTTTATCTGTTATATTAAAACCCGAAACGCCTATTTACAACTCCCGGGAGAAAAAGTTTCATGATTGGGATGATTATACTTTTGTTACGTATACGCCATGGTAGCCACTTGCAAATTTAACGCAAAATGGATTTGAGCGTAAATAAGCAAAAATAATGATGCGGAATTTCTAGTTTTGACAAATGCTTTCAAGAGAGATTATCAAACCTAAGACCCAAAACGATGACCTCATAAAGGTTGCACAGTGTAATACTTAAACAAATATATTAACTTAGTTGTTAAATATATATATTTCAAATTTTAAAAAGTGAGGTTTTGTCGAAGTCAAACATAGACAAGGTTAGCCTCCATAACAGGAAATACAAACTTAATAATAAATTTCAACTTTTAAGCTACGTCAAAGTAAGGCTCCAAAGCGCAAATGCAAAGTTCTGGTCATAAAAATGAAGGCTTTGAACTAATCAGTTTCACAATTTCAAAATTTTATTTTACTCAAATAAATCTTGAACTAAATAAAATAAGCTGCAATAAATCTTAAGAAAGCAAGCATCTTGTTTTCTTAACTTGTTTATTTTATTTTAATACAATTAATTAAAGATTTTTAAGTTTTTGCCAACGTCGGAAATACAAATTGTAACAACAAATATTATATTTTGATTATAATCTTGTTTTCGAAAAAAGTGATGCACGCAATAACTTGGAAAAAAAACACAAAACAATGCAGAATATAGATAGTTGGCAACTTTAGAGATAATAAAACTTTAGAGCTAGAATCTGTTTAAGTTAGGAACATTCAGCCAAAACAACAATAAACAACAATTTTCAAACGCAATTTTTTTTAACAAAGTTTTTTTTAAAGAAAAAAAGTTTTCCTAAAAAAAAAACCAAGATAATAAAAACTTTGAGTGGGTAACCGTAACACACACTTAACGGAAAGTAGAGAAAGCAACAACAGAAAAAAAAAACAACAAAATCAACCAACAAATAATGTGTGCACACCAACACATGCATTTCCGCTATGCTTCGTCCTGGTTTATGTTTTAAAGCAGTGTGAACTTTTGGTACG
Organism: Tetanocera ferruginea; assembly: GCA_958299015.1. NCBI lineage: Eukaryota > Metazoa > Arthropoda > Insecta > Diptera > Sciomyzidae > Tetanocera > Tetanocera ferruginea. Next base: position 78,250,988 of record OY282644.1, read on the forward strand.
AGCGAATGCCAGGTTGCGGGTTGGCTTGAACTGCGTCTTTGCATACCTTCTTTTTTTAAGTTTGAATGTGTTTGTGTGTGTGTTTGCGTTTGCATGTGTGTGGTTCCCTTAAGCAGCACACAGCAAGTCACCGAACGCGCAAAACAAAACCAGCAACAACAATCAACAACCAACCAACAGCAACAGCAACAACAAAAACTACAACAACTTGAACAACAACTGAAAGTAGCAAAAACCTTGCATATCTTACAATTTAAAACATATGCCGGGTACCATAAGGCTTGGCTGCTTTAGCCAAGTTGACTGGCTTGAATTTGCTCAGCTTTTTTAGACCAGATGCAATGTGCTGTTTTTGATTTTTTTTTTCTTTTTTGTCGAAGTTCACTGAACCAACCTTTCTAAAACTCGTCAACAGCCAGACGCTAGCAGGCATTATCAACAAAAACAAACTCTCCATATTAAACAATTCTTAAATTTACATTAAAAAAGCCTCAGACATTGGTTACTTCTTAAAGCACTGAAAAAAGCATTCAACTAGATATAGTTTAATATTTCTTTAATTTGAAACCACAGGTTTCTAAGTTGGTTCCAAAAATAGCTTAAATCTAAGCAAATGTCGTTGGCGATAGCGATTTCTATATATAAAACTAAACGTTGATTATATCGATACCGTAAGTGATATCGATGCCGATAAGTTTTCTACTATTAATTTTTATTGTCTGCTGAAAGGTCATTCCAAGCGAAAAATGAAAAAAAAAGAGATACGATGTTCCAAATCCTAATGTACAGGTTTTGGGGTAACTAATTCTGAATCCGATATCAATTGGTCATTCAAAAATCAAAGTAAAAAAATAGATTCCATGACCAACTTCCTGATGTATTTTTGTTGAACATTTTCAAATTCAAAACTTTATTTTAAATGAAAACAAGTAAAGAAAGTCTAAAGTCGGTCTAGGCCGACTATGAAATACCCTAAACCCACTTTTCAAAAACAAAAAATTTTTATTGTAAATGAATAGAATGAAGCCTATATTTTATATGCATTTAAATGTTGATGAAAATGTTACACATACCATGTTTTATTCCTGTAGCTCACAGTTAATGCCTTTATTGTGCTTTCCCTATTGGAGGTGGGCGTGTTCATGGACGGATTACTTCCAATTTTTGAACACACCTTAGTTTTGGTATAAAATACATGCATACCAAATTTAATTTCTCTATGACAAACATAACCTTATTTATTGAGTTTAAAACTTTTTGGGCTTTATGGGAAATAGGCGTGTCCGTAGGCGGATGACGTCCATTTTTCAAAACCATCTTTGTCTTGTCATAAAAAACATACGTTCCAAATTTTAGCTCTGTAAGTTAAACAGAGGCTTATTTATTGCGTTTTCAATTTTTGGGTTGTATGGGAGGTGGGCGTGTCCGTAAGCGGATGACGTCCATTTTTCGAAGACATCTTTGTGTTTGTATAAAACACATACATATCAAATTTTATTGTTGTATGCTTTTTATGAGCTGAGTTATGCAGTTTTCAATTTTCGCGTTTTATGGGAGGTAGGCGTGTCCGTGGGCGGATGATGTCCACTTTTCAAAACCATCTTTACAAAAAACATATGTGCCAAATTTTAGCTCTTTAGGTTAAACACAAGCTTATTTATTGCGTTTTCAATTTTTGGGTTGTATGGGAGGTGGGCGTGTCTGTAAGCGGATGACGTACATTTTTCAAAGACATCTTTGTGTTGATATAAAACACATACATACCAAATTTTATTGTTGTAGGCTTTTTATGAGCTGAGTTACGAAGTTATCAATTTTCGCGTTGTATGGGAGGTAGGCGTGTCCGTGGGCGGATTCCAAAAATATTTAATAGTGCAGATCCTTGAGTCCATGTGACCATGTGTACCAAGTTTCATCCAATTATCTCAACTCCTTCTTCTTATCCTGTGTATACGGACAACACACAGACGGACGGACGGACGGACATGGATAGCTCGACTCACGTGGTGACGCTGGTCAAGAATATATATACTTTTCTATACCGGACTCGCTTCGTTCTATGCGTTACAAACGTTTGCACAAAGTTAATATACCCTGACCTTTCAGGTTTAGGGTATAAAAAAAGGAAAAGAAAAGAGATATCGGTCGTGACGCAGCTCCTCTTACGTTACTCGATCCCACTCTCGGTGCAACGCTTGCTTTGAAGACTTCAAACTCTGCTGTCGCTTAGCACAGACTCTTGCCTCTTTCTAGACTGTCCCAGAAATAACTGTCCTTTTGTTTTTTTTTTTATTGTAAAAAAACCAATGATGTTTTTTTAAAAATTCTTTCAGTTTATTATTAAGGCGGTCTTCTCATTCAAAACCCGTTTTTTGGACCCTTTTTAAAAAAATTCTTATTTGAAAACGCAAAGAATAATTGAAAACTTTTTTTATTTATTGTATTACAAAAGTTTCAAAGTAAATAAAAAAATTTTTTTTGCCTCGATACGTGGGCTGTTCAAAAAGTAATGAGACTTCAAAGTTGGTGGTGAAAAAAAGGTGTCGTCACGGCGGCCACGATTCCGGGTCTCCGGAGCGTCTAAAATGAAAAAAAAAAACGGGGTTATAATCAGTATAGATGTAATTCTCGGGTGAACCTCAAGCTTAATTTTGTGATTTTTTTTGACAAAATGGCGGCCATTGAAAAAAAAATTCAATTTCGGGCTTTTTTTTTTGTAGTTTAGTGTAAAAAAAAAATAGCAAAAAATTTTTTAAAATTATAGTCGAGGTTCACCCGAGAATGGTGACAATTCTGCGTCGATTCCACTTTGTTTCATGAAAATCGGTTCAGTTGAACTGGAGATATCATGGCCGCCAGTTCGAAAAACGTGGTTTCGAGATAAACGCATTTAAAGTTTGAAGTAATTAAAAAATAGCTCATTTTGACGAAGACCTTGCTTCACAAAAAAGGCTGTATCTTCTAAAGTATTTCGAATTTCTAAAAATCCTTTTAGGGGCATATTCACAACTACCCAAGCTATAAATAAATGCAAAAAAAAAAAGTCGAAAAAAAAGTTGCTCAATGAGAAGACCCCCTTAAGTAAACATTACGAATTAATTGAAAATTGTATTTACACTGAAAAAAATAAACTTAAAAAAAATTATGCACTTTTTGATTAAGGTCCACCATTAGGTTTTTTACCGACCTTTCCTTGACCTTAGTGTATGCCCGACGCCATTTACGTCGAAATATTTCGATGTTTTTCGCAGTTTGTTTGGTCTTCTTAAGATTTATTTTCATTAAAACCCAATATCTTTCGATTGAACGAAGTTCGGGGCAATTCGGAGGATTGGCTTCTCTTGTTTCGCCAATAATGTATCACAGTAACATTATTGGCTTGGTACCAATCCATCGTTCTCTTGGCGTAGTGACATGTTGCTAGGTCAAGCTAAAATAGTACTGAACCTTGGTGCTGACGTTTAAAAGGTAGCAAACGCCACTCCAGACACTCTTTGATGTATATTTCGGTGTTGATTGTGCGATCTGTTAGAAATTCCTTACTTCGAAGGTCACATTTACACATGGCCTGCCACACCATGTATTACTTTGAAAATTTGGTATGTTTTTTCGTTGATAAATTTAGAGGATGCTCCACCCCTTCTAACCGCAGTATAATATCCATGTCCAGATAACTGCTTGAAATCCGCTTTGCAGTACGTTTCATCGTCCATGATCACGCAATTAAATTTGGTCAGGTAAGCGCGATACAGTTTTCGAGCCCTCCTCTTGGCTTCGGCGTCCTTTTCTTCTGACCTATCAGGTACTTTTTGTACTTTATATTTCCTTAGGTTGTAAAATTTTTTTAATCCGTTGAACACTTGACTTCGATGTTCCCGCTTTTGCTGCCATATCACGAACCGAAGTGCCTGGAGCGGCTGAGTAAACAGCCGCTTAACGTTCTGGGCCACCGCTTGGTTTGCTGGACCACTGTTTCTCCCTGAGCCTGGCGTTTTTGATAAAGGGGTAAGCTGTTTGTATCGTTTTATGGTTCTTCCGACAGTTTTTGCACACACGCCAACTTCCTTAGCGATCTTTTTGTAAGTGGTGTTTGAATTTTCCAGGTATTTGCAAATAATTGCTTTTCTTCTTGTTGAGACGACATCTTTTCAGTAGCTCTTTTATTTTATTTATGAGTATATTTTTTTAATCTGCAATATTTATACCTTATTTAGGTACCAAATATGTTGCTATAGAGGTAACACTTTTTTATAAATAACCTAAAAAAAAAGGACAGTTATTTCTGGGACAGTCTTTATAAGAGTGAATCGAAAATCGGACTCCCAGTTCCGTTATTCAAATTAAATTGTATGTAATTGAAAAATCCTTTCGATTAGTACTTTACTTTTTTTTAGTTTGAACCAATTTTCGCGTCTACCGAATTACTTTTTTTTTGCATTTTGTAATCAACTGTTGTACTATGAGAGACCCACTAATGGTTTTATAATGAAAATCAAGTTTATCAATCAATTGCTTTATAAAAGAACATACAATTGCAAATTTTCATACCAGTTGACAAATCCTCTAAAGAGATAAAAGTTTATTTAGTTTATAATTCTTTAAGAAAATATTCTTTAAGAATTATATTTAGAGCTTAATGCCAAATAATTCATGAAGTAACAGGCTTGCTGCAAGAACAAAATTCTTTGCAAAAGAACCGAGCAGACTAGACCATGGTTTCGTCGGACGAAACGTCCAAAAACGAAAAAGTTTTTCAACGTGAATTAGATCCAAGAAGTTTGTGTACACATATTTTTTGTCACCCTGTTTATGTTTTTGGGTCCCTTGATATGAATTCGAGGTCAGTCTGTCTGTATTAAAGCCATTACAAGGTCAAAATGATTAAAAAAAATCAGAGATACGATTTTCAACTTCCTGATCCAAAAGTGTTAAAGGTCAGTGATAATTTTCTTCAAGGTCATTTTAATGTCAAAGTGATATCTTACCAAAAAACCAGTTCCATTCACTTGTTATATAAATTTTTCGGGTCGTTGACTTTGAATGCGAGATCAGTTGGGTGGAGGTGGTTAGGTTAGGCTAGGTTAGGTTTGGTAGAGCAGCAGCCTATGTGAACAAGCTTTTCTTCTAACATTTTTTGTTTTGAAGATATAACCAGTGGCATGTGGTCTTTAATGTTACACTTTTTGGAGTGAGTTTCAGGGCAGGTCTGTATTTTTAAATAATTACCGAAATTGGCAATCATAAAACCTAACTTTGTAAACTGTATCGAATAAGAGAGATCAAATTAAGGACTTAAGTCCAAAAAATTTTAAAAAAATGTTGTCTTACACTTCTAGAAGCCAAGAGGTGTGGTCTTTAACGTTACGCGCATACATTTTTGATCCAATTTGAATTTTTTCTTTGCTCTGCTGCTGCTCTAGACTGCTTTGATATTTATGTTTTCCAACAAATTTCAACATTTATTGATACAAATGCAAAATTGACCACAAAAAATGGAAATGGCATATCCAAAAATGTAAAAAAAAAAAATTTTTCATTTAGAATATTTCATGTTTCCATGCAATATGAAGCTCTCAAATGCAGAAGATACTGAATTTACGTCTTCTTGGACATTAACGGCTTAAGCTAGTTTGCCAAATTGTGGTTTTATCTAACTAATATAGCAGTTGTCCTAAAGATCGTATAGACAGAGTCTATGGTTATACTTAGGGGTACGTTCCTAATTAAATTTAGTTAATGTTTATCTCACTGCTTATGCATTTCTTTTACACACATATTTATGAAATTACACATCTATACAAAACTAAATTCTAATATTTCGCAGAGATCTACGTTTCAATCACTTTGAGGAAATACCGGCAAACGCCTTTGAAGGCTTAACTCATTTAAAAACTCTCTTCCTGAATGAAAACGAAATTGGATTTCTACATGAGAATGCATTGGATGGACTTGTGACTTTGCGGTTTCTCTATTTGAATAATAATCGTATAAGCCGATTGCCAGTGAATATATTTCAACAGCTCAAGCAATTAGAAGCACTGTAAGTCATTAAAGATACATAACTACATAGTTAAATAGGTTTTAACAAACATTTTTGAGTTATTGTCTAACAAATAATATTTAAAACACACTTTTGAAGCTCTCCCGTATCTACTAATATATCAAAAAAATGCATGCCTCTAAAAAGTGAAATATTTTTTAACTTTTTCATACAGTTATCTTGAAAATAATGACATTTGGCAGTTCAGTACTAATACCTTCGCTAATCTTATACAACTCACTCGCATGTAAGTAAAAACCTTCAACATTTATATCCTTAAAAGCTGTATGATTTTCTTAACAAAACCAGCTTATAACAAAATTATTATATATTTACTTTTCTGTTATTTTTCTTCTTTTGCCGCTGTATAGCTCTTTATTCAATAACAAAATCACCAACATACCTACCGGAGCATTCAACAATTTATCGAGTCTTAAACGCTTGCGTTTAGATGGCAATCCTATAGACTGCGATTGCGGCGTTTATTCCTTGTGGCGTTATCATCAACGTCATCCACATCGTAATCAAATTACAATAACACTAACATGTGAGACGCCAACGGAGTTGTATCGCAAGCCATTCACCGGACTGCAGCAACGAAATTTTCATTGTAGTAAGAAATCATGCCATTTTGTTAAAATCTAACTGAGAAACCGACAGTGAGGGCTAGTTTTGATTTTTTGCTACATTTAATATGACATACTTTCATAAAAACTTCCACATTTCGAAAGATAGTCAATCTAATTTGGTACTCTGGTGCAACTTTTAATAGGTTTTAGTCAGAAAGCATCACCACTGTCCGGCATTTCATGTCAGCCAGGACAGCTTAAAAACTTATTATTTATTTTCTCTTTTCCTTTTTTTTTACGCAGAAAAACCCGAAGTCCTTGATGCTCCACATGATATGCATCTGACAACAGGTGATTCTGTAGTGCTACCATGCCAGATGATTGGTGATCCTACGCCCGACATCATTTGGATGCAAAACACAAACGAAATCTCTGTCGACTATTTACCAAAAATGGAAATTCTATCCACAGGCAGTTTAAAAATAAATTCTGTCGATATAAATGATGTAGGCATTTATGAGTGCATCGGACGCAATGAAGTGGGTGAGACAAAAACTCAACCCATACGCATGATGGTGGAAGCGCCCAGACACCCACAACAACAGCAACAACAACGACAACAGCAGACAGGTCATAATTACAATAGCCAACGCTTGCCAACGATTGCAACACAACAGCTGCTAGTGGAGCAAGATGAACTGCCACGCTTTACCAGAACACCAACCGACCGTACCGTAGCCATTGATGGTGCTGCAGTAGTGCTGGATTGTGCAGCCACCGGCTCACCACAGCCTGAAATTCAATGGTTTCACAATGGTCGTCTGGCCACACAGTCGACACAGACAATTCGCATTCAATCGAATGGAAGCCTTATAATTACACAGCCCACCCTGCTCACGGCCGGAACTTACAAATGTGAGGCCACAAATCATTTGGGCAGCATACAGAGTAGCGCTCGCATCGAAGTGAAGGGTGAGTTGAAGTGTTGGTGTGGTTAGGATAGGCAACTACTTTGACCACATTCGGCACCAAATTAAAGCGATTAATGTAAGGGTTACTTTATCTTAAAAAAAACCGTCTAAAATTACATAAATATTTAAGTTAATTGTTGGGTGAGTGGATTAGTTTTTTATACCCAAACTTTTGACAATAGATTAGCGTGCTTTAAATGTTGTATTGTCAGATGTGCATCTATGCATCACATTAAAAAAAGCATCAGCTAATTGCTATTGATTATTTGTTAGGGGGTTTTTTTTTCACTTTTGTGACCAATGTAATTGAATTTTTGTAACGTGCTTGGAATTAACGTACAAATTGAATTATTTCCATATATTACAGAGCAAAGTTTATAGACTGTAATAAATAATAATTTATTTTTATCATTTTTTTTTGTTTTAAATGTGTTCGGCAGACATTTAATTTATAACCTTTATTAATTCATTTATTTTAAATCTGACCCCAAATATGAGCTCATAAATCACATTAGCCAATTATTGGAAAGCCAAAAAGATAATCGCAAAAATGTTTTCAATTTTTGGAGGAAATATTATTTATTTAAAGTATTAATACGAACATTTTAAGCGTTCCTCGCAAACTATTATTACACTGTTATAGTTAAAAAAACAAAAATCCGAAAACATGATCCAAGAGAAAGGTTTCACTACATTTTTTGTACAGGGAATCGAACTGCATCATTATTTTTTTCAAGTTTTCGACACGTTTGCATACAAGGGAAGCTTTTTTTAAGACTTTTTTAACTATATTAAAGAAGTCGGACGATCGGGAAGTCGCAATCTTTCCCGATTTTCACTGTGCTGCTGGTGTTATTCAGTGTCATCCTGCAAAGAATACCAAATTCAGACATGATATGGAGTATAGGTGACTCTTTATTGGACTGTCGAAGACGGCTTTGAAATCGAAAAAAAATATGGTGTGTGTCGATTTGGTTTTCGAGGGTCTTTTCCAAGATTTATCGGAGCGTAAAGCTTTGGTCGATTGTGGACTTTCCAGGTCTGAAGCAACACGGACATGGTTCAATCAGTTGGTTGACGATAGGCTTCAGTCTTTCACGCAATACGCTTGACACGACCTTACATGAGATATTAAGAAAACTAATCCCACGGTATTTGGCGCAAGTGGTGGGATCGCCTTTCTTGTATTTTGGGCAGAGCACACTGAGCTGAATCATCTGGAATGCATTCTTCCGACTATATTCTGCATAGAATCCCATGAATGCCACCGGTCTTAAACAACTCAGCCGGTAGGTCATCGGCTCCTGCGGCTTTGTTTTTTATAGTCAGCCAGCGGAACTACAACGCTGTCATCCATAATTGGGGTTTCCGGGATATCATCTCTATTGGCGCGATTGTTCTCAGCGTCGCCATTAAGAAGACTAAAAAAGTGTTTCCTCCATAATATCAGTGTACACTGGATATTTGCCACTAGATTTCCATTTTCATCCTTGCAGAAAGAGGCTCCGAAAAATTTTCGAGTCTCATTCCTGTCGCCATGCAACTCAATTTTTTTTTTTGTTTTTTTAAATGTTAATAGATTGAGAAAAATTATTAGGCATTTTTTAGTAAAACTATTCAAATTTCTTTTCAAAAAACATTTTACGTAACCAAAAATTCTATTCTTTTAAACTTACTTCTGCCATTTTTCGACTGAAACCATTTTTGATTTATTGTAAAATTTCGAGGCAGTTCTCATTTAAGGTAATTTTTTCAAAGCAAGAGAGTGTTTGAGAGAACGAAACAAATAATAAGCAGATAGTGGATGCGTCAGAACTTCCCAGTCAAAGACTCTAAGTTTTTATCGGATCAACAAAGATCAAGAACAACATCTTTCCTGTTGATCAATTCCGCCCTCTTTTTTAAATTTTTTGGCCAAGTAGTAGTAGCATATAATGGATAATACCCTAGTGGTCCCACTTAAGACACAGCATCACCTACCTTATCTATATCGTCAATCACATAGGTATCCATAACAACCCGTGGTCGGGTTATGGGGTCTCTGCTTTGTACGCGTCTTCTTGGGTTTCGTTTTTCTGTTTTTCGTCTTCTAAAGGAGCTGGACATCTTGTCCTGCCTTTCGTAGGATCCATTCCACGATGAAATTTATGAGATTGCAGGAAAACGGGCCGCCTTATCTGAAACCTCATTCAGTATTAAAGATTTCAGAGAGTTTATGTCTTACCTTGTCGGAGCTATACAAACAGGTATTACTCAACGTCATGACGGGTCATTCTGTAGAGTCTCACCGACTTTGTGTACTTAACGCAGACATTTTTGCGTACGGGCAAAACCAAATCGGGCTATCGAAAGCAGTTTTATAACCAACATAAAGATGGTGGGTGTCGATTTGATTATCGTGGATTTTTTCCAGGATTTGACGTAGTGTAAAAATCTGGACTATGGTGGAGTTGTCAGAATAAAAGCCGCAGTGTACAACCAGTGCTTTTTGCATGCGGCTTCAAACTTTCGTAAAGTACGCTCCAAAGAACCTTATATGCGATGGAAATAAGACTGATACCTCGGCAGTTGAATCTCCTTTCTTTAATGTAGCACACTGAGATTCCAATTGTCGGTCATAGTCATATTTTGCTCATTAATTGATGCACATGCAATCAATTCTAATCCTTATCAATTAATCGCCACTGGTTTTAAAAAATTCAACAGCCTGGCCGTCAGCACCTGCTGCTTTGTTATTTTTGAGTCCCTGGATAGCAACTTTAACCTCGTCATGGCTACGTGGTGGAATTTTCACTTCATCATCGTCGATTAGTGACGTCGTACTGCATTCTCCAAGGGCAAAATTGTTGGGATCGTCGCCCGCAAGGAGATTGGAAAAATGCTGCCTCCATAATTTCAATGGGCACTGCGTATCTGTAACCAGATGACCATTTTCATCTCTGCAAGTGGATGCTCCGGGCTTGAAACCTTGGGTTAATTCGTAGAATTTTCGAGCATCCTTCTTGCCTTGGTACACCTCAATTTTTCCACGCTCACGCTTTTGCTGTTCCCTTTTTTTGCTTCTGAAAAGGCATCTCTCCTCCTTGCTCTTTTCATGATAGTTTTCGCGCATGGCTTGCGTTGCAGCTGACTGCAGCGTCTTTTATATGTTAAAGAATTTTGTCTTGATGCGGATCGTAGCCAGCCGTTCGTTCAGCGGCGTGAACCGGTAAACAAGGTTCCGTAGTTTCTGCAGCATTTTCTTTGCTATTGCTTCTTCTGGATGGCATTGATGTTAGCCTTTATTTTCATGAGTATTTCCGCCAGGAAATAAAAACCATTTTCGACCAAAACCGTTTCGAACAGCATTATTGTATGTCCTTCACTTTTCATCACGTGATCCTCTATACGTTTTAAAAAAGGTTCTATTTCGTTTTATCAGAAAATCGCAGTTGGAAATTTAATTTTTATACTTAGTTCATGAGACACCCAAATATTGAACTTCTATTTCAAACAAATTTGATGCAACCATTTTCTGGCAATTAATTGGAATGGGGAAATAGCCACCATAAAAAGCACAGATCTTTGTGATCCAGACTTTCCTCTGTCGTGGTAAATGTAACTTATTTTCATAAAATTTTGCTCATCTTTGCTTTGCAATAACTTTTAATGTGACACACCAATCCAAATAAAATGTTCACAAATAATCACGTGCTCCTAAAAGCAAAAAAAAAAAAAAACAGTTTCGATAGTATCGTAAGTGTGACCATTTTGTATATTTTTTTTTATTTAATATCCAAAGATTAACAAATAATTTAACAACAATCAAGTTATGAACTTCTTATTTAGACCAAAAAACATCATAATTTCGTAAAATTTTGACTTCATTGACCTCTTACGTTAAATTAGAGTACTCAGTACACATTAGAAGTAGTACATACAAAAACCCATTGTGACCAATGCCCTCCAACGTTAAGTAGAGAACTAATGCTGTGAATCAGTTTGTACAAAAACAAACAAGAAAAAAAAAAAAAAAACAGCAGGTACAACATAAGCAGCTCATGAATGATTTTTTTATAAAAAGAGTAAATTTTTTTCTTAGATTTTGCTATTTTGTAACATTAATGAAAAAGTGACAAAAACCAAAATTAGATATTTGTTAAGCTCAGAATATATCTTATATTTTAGCATATATATTATCTATGCATGATGAATATTAAAGGCTGTAGGTATGTCCTAAAGTATTACTCAAAAACATTTCATGTCCTTGAAAAAATTTGTAAAAAAGACCCCATACAAACCGCGCTCTAAGACGTAATTCTACGTCAAAAAAAGAAAGTAGCAAGCACAACATAGCAAGCTAATGATTGATTTTCTTATATAAAAATGTAAATTTTTTTCTTCGATTTTGCTTTTTTGTAACTTTAATATAATAGTGACAAAATCCAAAATTAGACATTTGTAAAGCTCACAATATATCTGATATTTTAGCATATATATTATCTTTGAACGATGAGTATTAAAGGCTGTAGGTTACCCTAAAATATTACTCAAAAACGTTTCATGTCTTTGAAAAATTTTGCAAAAACAAGCCCATACAAACAGCACTGTAATTGTAATGTAATTTATGGTTAATTAAAGTTTTTTGTTTTGTTTCAGAAAAATATTTACTCTATGTTAAGCGGTGTCTCCTTTTCAGAAAAAAAAATTAATTGACCACTTCAGCCCTTGAAAGAACTTGCAAAGAAGTGAATCGGACTTCCTATGACGTTGCTTAATGTAACTTATTCAATGCTTTCTTTGGTTGAAAACATTTTCTCGAGCCATAAAATTGGAATCGAAAGGTTCACGCACGTAAACACTTCGAAAGTATATTAAAAATTTAAGTCGATTTTAATATGTTATTCGATGTCAATTCATATTTTGAAGTTTTTACTGCTAGAAAGTATAAAAATCCCGAGTAGCTTAATCTTAAAAGAGGTTTAACTTACACAGAATACCCCTATTAAAAATATGAACTGTGGATTTATATATTTCCCGATGTTTTTGGTAAATTTTCAATGAGAATTTTGATTAAACAAACGTACATAATTCATTTATTGGGCACATCACACTTACAACACCGTTGCGATTTGAAAACAAGCGTTAAAAATATATCAATTGTCTCTTGTTTAATATCTTTTTCTTAGCTATATTCTAGCTAAGCAAATTCAATGCATTGAAAACTATTGGTCGAATCAATGGTAAAAATGGCTTGCTGTAAAATAGCGGTTTAATACCATCTTTCAATCTGCCTTTTAGAGTTTCCTGAAATCTTAATGGCGCCGCAGAATCAAACCGTTAAGATAGGCAAACCCTTCATATTGGAATGTGATGCCGATGGTAATCCAATTCCGAGCATAACATGGCAATTCAATGGCACTGAATTGATAACAAATGCACGAGTTGTACTGGAGAATGAAAATACCGAGCTGATAGTTAGTGAAGCGCGCGAAACTGATTCAGGTATGTTTTGCCAAACAACTTAACTAATTATTTAACAATTCTATTTAAATCAAGGTTATTATACATGCATTGCGACGAATGAGAATGGCATGTCCAAGGTTGAGGCCATGATTGTGGTGGAACGAAGTCGTGGTCCACCAAAACTAATATTTGAACCCTTTGATTTGGAAGCATTTGCGGGAACAACGATTGAACTACCATGCAAGGCAGAGGAAGATGAGGGTGTGCAGGTGAGTTAAGCTGCAAAGGCGGAAATTGTATTTTGATTGAGTTTTTATCATGTATTTTCTCTTTTTTTATTAGATTACTTGGCGTCGTGATGGTCGCATGATTGATCCAAATCAGAGCTTAATTGAAAAGTATCAAATAAGTGGCACTGGCAGTCTGTTTGTAAAGAATGTTACCATTTTCGATGGTGGGCGTTATGAGTGTACGCTGAAAAATGAATTTGGCCGGGTGACTGCTTCTTCACTTGTAACCATCAGGTAAATTTTAAACTGTTAAGTTATTTTATATAACATTTTTCTAGTTGACAAATAGGTTAATCTTCAACCTAAACTGTCAAAAACTTAGTGATCAGCTAAAAATTTCACTTTTCCTAAAATAATTGCAAAGCACGTGATTCTTTTTTTTTCTACTTTCCGAACAATCTTAACCCATAGTTCAACGAATTAGCACAAATAGCTGCTCTGCTGCTGCTGCTGCTGTTGCGAACTTTTTGTGACAGTTAATTAATTTCAATTGTTACGCCGCGAACAAAGCAAAAGATTCAAATTCTAACCAAAGATTATGAAGCAAATAACTAGTGTAAAACACAGACATACTTTTGCCATTTAAATAATTTCATCTAAATAATGTCCCAAAGTGCTGCCATGCAAAAGCAAGCCACCAACAAACCAGTAGCAGAACTAACAGCACAAAAGCTGCTTACGAACTCCAACACTACAAGGAATACAGAGAGAGAGAGAGAGACAAGACAGTAGAAGGCAAACTTCTACCCAAAGGAAAATCAACTGCATCAGCGACACTTCCACCCGAGGGATTCAACAAAATCTCTAAACTAAACGAAAACATTCTTTGTGTATAGTATGTGTGTGTGTATATGTATGTATGTGTGAACTTCTTTCCCTAATCCTCTGACTGTGATGAGCAGCAAGATTTTCTTTGCTTTAACCACAAATTCCGGCACAACCGTAACAAAGTGGTGGAGCACAAGACTAAAAACTATCAACAGGAAGGAACATCATCAAGATGACTCGAGGCTGCTGCACCAAAAACTTTGTTCTACATAAAAAAGTATAGCATTCACAGTAGGCAGTAAGCACCATTCCACAGCCTTAGTTGGGTAGCTGCTGACAAGCTTTGGCGTGCGGTGTTTGCTATTTTAATCCTGCTACTGCATGCAGCTTACAGGAAAGTCCGGATATTTAACTGCAAACTACAGGATAAGTCCTTGTATTCTTCTTGTTTTCAACCCGCTTATTCTGTTCGAAATTCTTTCGAGCTTGTCATAGTTATATTCCAAAAGCACTGTGTTGAAAGTGTTGCATTTCCTCCCTGCTGCACTGTAGATATCACCAAACAAAGCTTAATTTAAATTCCCTCAACCAGTTAGTTGGACGCCGCAATATGCAAGTTTATTGTTGTTTTTGTTAGAAAACTATGATAATATAATAATGATGATGCTGATGATGATGATGATGGTAACAGTTCCCACCAATTGGCGTGGTCATGGTAATGCTTAATATGCAAACTTTGCAACTAAATGGCTTAACGTTCTAAAGCACCCGCCTTAATTCTGTGTCGTGTGCGGTTAATTAAATTTTGTGCTCTTTTCTTTTGCAACTTTCAACTTTGCATTCCGGCTGCACGTTGCACTTCGACAATAAGTTGAGTTTTTTTTTGACGAAGTTTTTTGAAATATTTCTCGTTGGAGAATTTATTTAATACAAGTTTAAAAACTTTAATAAACAAATACTCAGTGTACTATTTTAAAAAATTACTGAGTGCACATCATTTTGCTTAACAATATCAGTTCAAATAAGTTCACATTTTTAAGCCAGTTAAACATTTTTTTTTAATAAAACAAAGTGCCCGACTTTGTGACCAAACCCACAAAAGTCGGGTAGCAAAAAGAATTCTTACAATTCCCTGACCTAATCCCAATCTTCAGAGGGGCCAAGATAAGAAACAAGTTTTCTATAATTTCATGTATCTACAGTCGGTAAATTATTCGTCCAAACTAACAATTAAACTTTCAAGAAACTATTGCGAGCAACATTTCCCCTTCTTTTTAAGCACTTGTGCGAAACCTCTTCAATACTACAAACTTGGAGCGCTTTAGAGGTTACAGGGTCGAAAATTTGTGCTTAAATTTAAAACCCTAAAAACTTTTTGTGGGTTTATGACTCGCTTTTAAAACCAAAAAGTTTATTTTTTAAACTTTTCTAGTTAAACGTTCGAAAAATTAACGAATTTAAAATTTTCTTTTTCAAAAAGTAAACCAAAAAGTTAAAAAATGTATGTATTGTTATGTACTCTGAAAGTTTATTATTTAAACCGAAAGTTTATTTTTTTAAAACAATCAAGTTAGCACAAGAAGTTTTAACATGTATATTAGATCACCTCAAAATGCAAAGGTGTTTTTTTCACTACACCAGCATTCTCTAATAGAATGAGGTTAACAAATAAAATCTGCATTAAAAGATTGGTGTCGTTAGAGGAAAATAGCCATCCGGTTTTCAAAAGCATCAAAAATGGGCTTAAAATAGCTTGGAAATACCTCAAGAAGTATTTGGCCTGTAACTTTTTAAAATAAAAAAAAAAACAAATTGGCCATTTCAGTCCGTGAAAGGACTTTGACAGAGCTTCTTAGGATCAATTGTGTTGTGTGTGTTATTAAATGTTTGCACACAATTGACAGAGAACTGGACCTACATGTTTTATGCCGACTCCGAACGGCTAAAGTTCATGTTCTCAAGAAGCTTTACATGGCATTATTTACTCTCTGAGGTTTGCCATTGCCTGCAGAGAGGTGGTGACCGATCAGAAAAATTTTTTATTGAAAAAACTTTTCGCCGCGGCTGGGGTTCGAACCCGACTCCGAGCATGCTAAGCCACACACTTAACCTGCATGCCACGGTCACCACTTTTAAAATATGGTTCTTAAATTGAGGTTCTTATTTTTTTTTTTTTTCTAACAAATAATTTCTCACGTATGACTTTCGAGTCATTATACCCTAAACCTGAAAGGTCAGGGTATATTAACTTTGTGCAAACGTTTGTAACGCATAGAACGAAGCGAGTCCGGTATAGAAAAGTATATATATTCTTGATCAGCGTCACCTCGTGAGTCGAGCTATTCATGTCCGTCCGTCCATCCGTCTGTCCGTCTGTGTGTTGTCCGTATACACAGGATAAAAAGGAGTACAGATAATTAAATGAAACTTGGTACACATGGTCACATGCACCCAAGGATTTGCACTATTGAATATTTTTGGAATCCGCCCACGGATACGCCTACCTCCCATACAACGCAAAAATTGAAAACTGCATAACTCAGCTCATAATTAATGTACAGCGATAAAATTTGGTGTGTATGTATTTTATATCAACACAAAGATGTGTTCGAAAAATGGACGTCATTCGCTCACGGACACGCCCACCTCCCATACAACCCAAAAATTGAAAACGCATTAAATAAGTCTGTGTTTAACCTAAAGAGCTAAAATTTGGCACATATGTTTTATATGACAAGACAAAGATGGTTTTGAAAAATGGACGTCATCCGCTCACGGACTCTCCCACCTCCCATACAACCCAAAAATTGAAAACGCAATAAATAAGCCTCTGTGTAACCTACAGAGTTAAAATTTGGCACGTATGTTTTTTATGACAAGACAAATATGGTTTTGAAAAATGGACGTCATCCGCCTACGGACACGCCTACCTCCCATACAACCCAAAAAGTTTAAAACTCAATAAATAAGGTTGTTTGTCATAGAGAAATTAAATTTGGTGTGTATGTATTTTATACCAAAACTAAGGTGTGTTCAAAAATTGGGAGTAATCCGTCCATGAACGTGCCTACCTCCCATACCGAAAGCACAATAAAGGCATTAACTGTGAGCTACAGGAATAAAACTTGGTATGTGTAAATTTTTCATCAACATTTAAATGAATATAAAATATAGGCTTCATCTGCCCACGGAGACGCCCATTTACAATAAAAAATTTTTTGTTTTTGAATAGTGGGTTTAGGGTATTTCATAGTCGGCCTAGACCGACTCTAGACTATCTCTACTTGTTGATACTATTTTAAGTTATTTTTCTTATCGATTCTGTTCCAGGAATTTCTGCCGCTTTCTCTCGAGATGAGGAAGTGCTCATTTCGAGAATTCCATTGATTCTAACCGATTAATTAACCTTTCCAGTTCAAGCACATTCAATTCACATTCAGTTTGCCTTGCATTATCATCTCCTTGCATCTGTTGGAATTAAAAAAATATTAAAATCTTTTCTTTGCTAACTTGTAAACAGCTGATTTAAAGCTGTTTGACACTTTTACCATTTTTACCCGAAGAAATTTCTCGGACTAAAACTTGCAACTTTTGACAAGGAGGGGAAATGTTTTACTCTCTCGATTGCACTCTCTTTTACCATTTTTTCGATTACGAGAATGCTTCTCGGACTAAAACTTATAAAAACTGGTAAATTGGACTAAAACTTTAGAGTACGGGAACAGACCTAATGTATCTTCACCAAAATGGGTACTCTGCTATTTTGGGACCTCCTAAACATTAAAACTTATTTAAATGAAAATATCGCAAAGGGACGTGGCGCAATTATCTAAGAGAGCAGGAGCTCAACCAGGATTTTTTTCTTGGGGTGGGGTTTTATCAAATTTTGGACTTATATATAAAATCAATTTTACAAAGGCTTCAAATCACAGCAATAAGTTTCAACTCAACTAAGGTGTTAATGGGTTAAGTTAATGGGCTAGGTGGGTTTCGAAGGCTCAACCAAAGAATATGATAACTAATTTTTGTTAATATAACAACTGAATATTTGAAGCACTAGATAATGTATCTTGAAGAATGTATCAATTTTAACAATATTGGTTATAACTTTTTGGGAAACCATGACAGCTAATTTGCAAAAATACTCAAGGTTTGGACTCAAGCTTTAGGGAGAATATTCTGGACATATTATACAATGTCATAAGGGAAAAAAAATTAATTTTCAAACCGACCCAACCCCTAAAAAGACAGTCATATTAAAAAATTTAAGTTTAGTTTTCATAAACAGTATTTTATTAATATTAAAAAATATTTAAAAAATTGCTATAATTGTATACTTATTCCACCAAAATATGCAAGCCTTGCAATCAAGATTGAATATCGGAATCTGTTTGTCCAAAAATGCTTTTATTATTTGGATACGAATACTTATCGAAATAATGCACTTTTTAAGTGTTTCCAAAGCCTTGCAAGAGAATAAAAAAAAAAAACATGTATATAAAAATCGAGTTTCTTTCTCAAAATTTGATCTCTCGCCGAGTAAAAGTTAAAATTTTTTAGTTCAAACTGTACAACAGGTACTATCAGCACATTTTGGCCGTACAGAAGCTGTACAGCAGTGGCAGCGGTCATTTTAAAATGAACTTACTTTTGCATTGTTTAGGGTCTTTAGAATCGGCCAAAATATTTTTAAATCGCCCGTTTTACAGCCGTTTACGAAGGTAAAGCTTAGCCGAAGGTTTTAGGCAGTTATACGAAGGTTTTAAGGCTTGAGCTACAATATTTTCAATTTTTCTCGGGGAAAATGTAATTTTTTCTCCCCACAATGACTGAACACTTCACTTCGTTGTAAAATAACCAATTGGCGCTAGTCTTAAAACTCGTCCTTTCCGAAAATATAAAACACAAATTTTCTGACTCCTTGGTAGTTTGAGTTTGAGTGGGAGTTTGATTCCTTATTGAATCACATGACTTCACTATAAACTTTATTCCTGCAGAGTTTGAGCAAGTTTATGTTTAAAAAATAATTATAAAAAAAGAACGAAAAATAACAATTTTAGAGGAAATTTCCTTGTTCACCCCGGTGGCGAGGGACTCAATCGCTTTTCTTCAAATTCAGGCTTTCTTATTTTGTATTACTTTTGAATTCATTTTCATCCAAATATTTCACGTCGTTTTAGTAGTTAATATCTTGGTCGAATTTTAATGGTTTTTCTAATTATTTCTAAAAGTTTGTTAAATTTTCTTTAAAATGTGATAACAATCACTATGAAGTTCTAGTGTTTTTAATGAATTTTCTTAATTTTGTCGTTTGTTATTAATAGTGCATTTCAACCAAATGAC
Organism: Tetanocera ferruginea; assembly: GCA_958299015.1. Classification (NCBI taxonomy): domain Eukaryota; kingdom Metazoa; phylum Arthropoda; class Insecta; order Diptera; family Sciomyzidae; genus Tetanocera; species Tetanocera ferruginea. Next base: position 78,270,414 of record OY282644.1, read on the forward strand.
AAGAAAGAGAAAAAAACTTTCTCAAATTGAATATTCTAAATTGGGAAGCCAACATTTCCGTCATCTTTGAACAAATTTCTTTCATATTTTTGTATTTAAGTCTTTTTCTAAAAATTTTACCATTGCTTTCTTGTTTGTATTTAAATTATTCCTTTTAAAAAGAGACCACAAAAATGTCACTTTTCTCAAATAATGAGGTACACATTCTGTCTTTTACTCATTAATTCCTGACATCTTCCTATAGCATTATTAATAAAAGCGCAAACATTAATACATTATTTGACCTTTTTTTAATTTAATATTACATATGTCCTCAAGCAAGTAAAATGAGATATACATATACACATATTTTTATTTAACAAAAAAATTATTTTAATGCTTAATAACTCTACCCTTAACACCTGAACATTCTATTCTTTTCATTGCAGAAGTAACGTGGATCTGGCTCCGGGCGATCGTTATGTGCGTATTGCGTTTGCCGAAGCGGCAAAGGAAATAGATATTGCCATCAACAATACCATAGATACGCTCTTCACAAATCGCAGCCGAACGAACGGTGCACCAACACCGCCCAATTACGGGGATTTATTGCGTGTCTTTCGTTTTCCCACGGGTGAAGCACGTCAACTGGCACGTGCTGCAGAGATCTATGAACGTACACTGGTAAATATACGCAAACATGTGCTGAAAGGTGATAATCTCACCATGACCAGCGACAAGTACGAGTTCAGAGATTTACTGTCACGCGAACATTTGCACTTGGTGGCTGAACTTTCGGGCTGCATGGAACATCGCGAAATGCCAAATTGCACCGACATGTGCTACCATTCCAAGTATCGTAGCATAGATGGCACATGCAACAATCTGCATCATCCTACGTGGGGTGCATCTCTTACCGCTTTTCGACGTATTGCCAAACCTATCTATGAAAATGGCTTTAGCATGCCCATCGGTTGGACAAAGAATAAATTGTACGCTGGTTTTGCTAAACCTAGTTCGCGTCTTGTTTCTACATCTATGATTTCCACAAAAGAGATAACACCCGATGACACCATTACCCACATGGTAATGCAATGGGGTCAATTTCTCGATCACGATCTTGATCACGCCATTCCTTCGGTGAGCTCTGAAAGTTGGGATGGCATCGATTGCAAGAAAACTTGCGAATTTGCACCACCCTGCTATCCCATTGAAGTGCCACAGAATGATCCACGCGTTAAGAATCGTCGTTGCATTGATGTGGTGCGTTCGAGTTCCATATGTGGCTCCGGCATGACTTCAGTGTTCTTTGAGAGCGTTCAGCATAGAGAGCAAATCAATCAATTGACCTCATATATTGACGCGTCTCAAGTATATGGCTACAGCTATGAGTTTGCACAAGAATTACGCAATCTAACAACAGATGATGGTCTGCTCAGAGTGGGAGTACATTTTCCCAATCAAAAGGAAATGCTGCCATTTGCCGCACCTCAAGATGGCATGGATTGTCGACGCAATCTCGATGAGAACACTATGAATTGCTTTGTTTCCGGCGATATACGCGTCAATGAGCAGGTCGGTCTGCTCGCCATGCACACTATATGGATGCGTGAACACAATCGCATAGCAATAAAACTGCGTGATATAAATCCACACTGGGATGGTGATACAATCTATCAAGAGGCACGCAAAATTGTGGGCGCTCAAATGCAACACATTACTTTCAAGCATTGGCTGCCGCTAATTGTGGGCGAGAGTGGCATGCAAATGTTGGGCGAATATCGAGGTTACAATCCAGATCAAAATCCAACCATTGCCAATGAATTTGCAACGGCCGCTTTGCGTTTCGGTCACACGATTATCAATCCGATACTGCACAGACTTAACTCCAGCTTCCAACCCATACCACAGGGGCATCTGCAGTTGCATAAGGCCTTCTTTGCACCCTGGCGTATTGCCTACGAGGGTGGAGTCGATCCGCTGATGCGTGGTATGTTTTCGGTGCCAGCGAAACTGAAAACACCCGATCAAAATTTAAACACCGAGTTGACCGAAAAGTTGTTTCACTCCTCGCATGCAGTGGCGCTTGATCTTGCGGCTATTAATATACAACGCGGGCGAGATCACGGCATTCCAGGCTACAATGTTTACCGAGAGTTCTGCAATCTGACTGTTGCTCAAACCTTCGATGATCTTCAGACAGAAATAACTGATGCGGGCACACGACGCAAGCTCAAAGAACTCTATGGTCATCCGGATAATATCGATGTGTGGGTTGGTGGCATACTAGAGGATCAAGTTCCTGGCGGCAAAGTTGGTCCACTGTTCCAATGCTTGCTTGTTGAGCAGTTTCGTCGCCTACGTGATGGTGATCGTTTTTACTATGAGAGTCCGACTGTTTTTCTGCCCGAGCAATTGCAGCAGATCAAACAGGCTAATTTGGGGCGAGTACTTTGTGATAATGGCGATAAGATTGAGGAAGCTACTGACAATGTGTTTGTGCTGCCCAAGAAGCAGAGTGGCTACAAAAAATGCGAAGATGTTGTGGGTATAAATTTGTATTTCTGGCAAGATTGCGCTGCCTGCAGCAGTCTACCGCCACTATTTGACACATATGTGCCACAGACTTATGTAAAGACGACAACGCGTCATAAGCGCTCTATTGAAAAACAATTCGCAGACACGCCCCAGTCTGTGGAAGCTGCCGAAAATAATTTAGAATCCTTGTTTGAGGTCAATGAAGAACGCGTGAGTGGCTTAGAGGAAGTCATCAGCAGCTTTCAAAAGGAATTAAAGAAGTTGCATAAGAAAATGCATAAGCTTGAAGAAAGCTGTTCCAACAAAGCGGTTGAAGAAACACAACGTTCCGAAGGCCTGGCGGTAAAGCAAAAACGTAATCACTGCGTTGATCTGGCGGGAAATACACGACTGTTAAATGAAGTTTGGTCACCGGATGCATGCACCAAATGTGAATGTCGACATGCTCAGGTCACATGCACACATGAAAAATGTGCCGAAGTAAAATGCGGCGAGAATGAGGAAATCTTGACGCCACCGGAAGCTTGTTGCCCACACTGTGTTTACGTGGGTAAACAGCAAATAATCAAAATTCAAAAAATCGATTAATTCAATAAAATTGCACGGAGTTAAATGATAACGATAACGATAATGTTTGCAGCAGAACTGCCAAGGAAAGCACTTGCAACAGCCCGCTATTATAGTAGTGTTGTTATATTATAAGTGAAACTTAAATCATGTGCATAATCTTAGCTCCGCCATTTTTCAGATATTATTTAAAAAAATAAAATAAATGTGCTGCACTGTGTGCGTTGTGTGCTATCAAGTACCGCATTTTAAAATAAAAATTAATTTCAATACTGTGTGATATCATGTGCTGCATTAAGAAAAATATGTACTCTAGTGGAATAATTTTTATGACTTGCTATGAGCACAATTTTCTATTACCAATGCGGTACATGATAGCACACAACAGGCACATCGCAGCACAAATATATATTTTAATTATAAAATATAAATAACGGAGCTAATGGTATGTACTTCTAAAGTTCAAGGTTATAATTATAATAATAAAAATAATAAACAAGGTGTTTTTTACTGCTCGCTTGCGTTAACAACTTACTTTATTTCCAAAGTAATTCTAATTATTTTTTAAGTTTTTGTTTAAATTTTCTATGCAAATTATAAATAAACTAACTTAAGTCAAAACGGTTTTAATATAAAACATTTGAATTCACAATTTAACTAATATTTATTGTGTTTTATATCTAGAAATCCAGAAAATTTATTTAAAATCCTTTGGTAGAATGCATTGAACTCTGCAAAAGAGAAATAAATAAATATAATAAATATAATATTTTTCAAATTCAACAATGTAACGAGCATGTTATCTCTGAATTCGAACTTGAGAGTAGTTTTTAATTGAAGCTCAAGCTTTTACCCCAAAAGTACATTACAAAATGGTTCGTTCAACGTTTTGTGAAAATAAATGGTAGACTTAACCAAAGTGACGGCCGCTATGTGACTTTTATACATAAGTAAACGGCGTAAACATTGTTGATACGAAATTAAACGAGCGGATCGACAGTTCAGGTAAAAGTAACCAAGTGTTGTATGATATGCGGAAAAGAGGGCCATAAGTTCGCACTACAGTACAAAGGTAAGCTGTTTTATATTCTTTGCCAAGAAAATATTTAAAACAAACCACTGAGCCTGTAGCTAGAGATGTCCATCCTTTATAGAGGTCTCCAAGCCAAATCGAAAATTATATTCTTACAATTTATTCTTAATAACTGCCTCACGGCGCAATATCTATAAGCGTAACTGCTAAGAGACCGTACGTCTGCAAAAACCAAAGAGTTTGGGCTTCAGACAACACTGGGAAAGCTACGAGGTGGTCGTTCGGCAGAGATCCTCTCCATGTATATCTTCGTACACGTGGAAATTCCATAGACGCTATAGTTGAAGACGCTATAGCGTTCAGACAACCCACACTCCTAAAGACCCACACTTTTTTAGCACCATAGTAAGGACTATCTTCCCGCCACAAACAACAATTTCGGTATACGAAGCAGACGGAGATCTACACCCAATTGTCAACGCAGACGAGGTGGTAACAATTGCCAAAACTATCAAGCATGTCAAGGCATCAGGGTCTAATGGTATTCCAAGCCGAGCGTTAACAATCGCTTTACTACATCGAGCCATAACCGCGAAAAAGATGTAACCATCAAAACTAAAATTTCAAAGGAGCAGATTTCTTTGAATTATTTTCGACTTAAGATTTTTATTAACGACAATGTTTTAACATAATCTTAACAAATAAATATTAAAATTATTATATTTACTATTATTTTATAATTATATATTGTTGATAATGAAATAAATTATAAGTTTTGACAAGAAAACAAATTTTTGCAATTTGCTGGTTACATCTTTTTCGCGGTTATGGCTCGACATAGTCAAAAAATACCGGGAAATTAGAATTAAATTTTTTGGCGATTCCGATAAGGACAAATGTTTATATTTTTATGTTGGCTACTAAGATCTGTGGCAAATTACACGTCAAATTATTTATTAGTGTTTGAGATACGCATCCTTTTGTAAATAGCTAAACGTCAATTTTTTGGTTTTTCTAAGCCTTACTAAAACTATTCAACAACGCAGTTCCATTAAATTTTTGTGAAAGACGAAGGAAGAAATGAAGACGAGACATTGCCAGGACGACCATCAACATCAACTTATGAGTTTTCACGTCAACGAAATCAAAGAATTGGTACTCCAAAATCGTCGATTGACAGTCAGAGACCTTATTGACCTTGTTTGAATATCGGAGGGATCAGTTTGAGATAAAAAATCATGTACTATATATCCAAAAAATAAATCATATATCATCATATTAAAATAGGAAGTGAAATTAAGGTTAGTTTTTTTTCTATAAGTTTTTAATTTTTATTTTTCAGACTCTTTGAATTGTGCTTTTCCTATGACCAGACATAATTATACCTTCGTAGCATAAAACAGCTACAGCAACAAAAGAAATTAAAAAAATTTTTTAATCATGTTGGAACACACATATAGAACATGATCTTTATTCTTTAGAAAAAACTTAGAATATAAATATAGCTCATTTCATTACGAAAGCTCAAATATTAAGACTATTAAGTATTTATTACTTAATAGAATATTAAGTATTTATTTTAAGTTAGGATGACTAGCGATCATAGTTTGTCTATATTAAAAATCATTTTTAACGTGTTGAATGTTTATTTGCAACGTTTCAAATCAAAAATGCTAATATGTTTTAGTTTATATTATATATTTGTTTTCTTTTTATTAACCTTTCTTATTAATTTTATTAAACTAACTATAGTCAAACAATTTAAATATTAAATGTTTAAATCAATAATTGAACTATATGCGCTGATTACTTTTTATTGAAAATCTACAAACTTTGTTTGATTCCCCTTGGCTATAACGGAACCATCCTTTTTATGTCGCAACTCGCACTCTATATATGCCAACTTCTTTCCAGCTCTGATACAATTAGCATCTATGATCACTTGATCGCCTTCCTTGGCCGCTTTCAAATAGCTCACATGCAAATCAACAGAAACTCCGGCATGACAAGGCTTTGACATGAGCGCATACGTTGTCACCATATCTACGAGCGTCGCAGTAAAGCCACCATGTAATCCACCAACACGATTGAGATGTTCGGAAGCTACAGTAAATTCGGCAGTACATTTGCCCTCTCCACCATCAGTTATTTTAACCTGCAAATTTACAATTTTATATTGATTTTGATCATATACATAATGCCAAAAATTTCTGATGAAACGGAAAAGTAACGTAAAATGATGAATGAGAAATGACAAGTTGGAAATATACAAACATAATAAAGATATTCTAAGGAACGCTCAGTTTTAGCAGATCATAAGTTTAAAGAAGAGAACTCTAAAGGAATTAAAAACGAACTTTTTTACTTTTTTTATAAAATGCTTGCAAGTTTTACAAATGCCATGATGTGAAGAATGTACTGAGGTTAATAGAACGATGTCTCACATATCTCTGAATTTAGGGACAGATAATTTATCGCTTAATGCCGACAACTTCCAAATAAAACAAACCTGGTTTTAGAGCAGCCGTGTCCGAACTCTAGTAGCACATTCTGTTAATACATTCAAAGCTATTGGAATGTAAAATATAAACACATGCTTTAAGCAGTAACAAAATTGGGTGAGAATTAACGCACTCGTATAAAATATAATAAAAACTTTAAAACATTTTTACAGAACAGACAAATAACTATGATGTCATAATGTCATTCGGAATTGGGGCAAGGGAACTTATGCCATAAATTAACAAAACTTCTCATATTTTTTCGGCTTAGCAATATATTCTTTAATTTTCATTATAAACTCCACACCCTTTCTATGAATCTCCCAACAACGCATTCATCATAAAAAATATTTTTTACTGCAAATAAAAAAAAACACCTTTAGAACAAATTGTTACCAGACACCAAAGACACAACAATAAAGACAACATGCTCTAATACAACAAGCAGAGTGTTCTTCCCATTTTGTATGCACTTTCAGAAACTCACATATTATCTGTGTGAATTCATTGTTTTAGTTGTAAACTGTTGTGTGAAATTTTGTCAGGTTATCTCAAAAATGAACGGTGGAACAGACGAATTAAGATTCTAAATCTATTAAATTTTAAAGGCTTTTGAAGAATATATAGACCATTCAACCAATCCAAAAAAAATTAACATGGAAGTTACTTATTAAATACAAGCAATGATCTAGTAAACATGTTTTTATATTACATTTAAAAACTAGTATCTGTGAAATACAGATTAAGTTAAAATATGAACATAAGTTTAATAAGAAACTTTAAACATAATAAAAAATTATTAATTTGTAATTGATATCATATGTCTAAGCAATTAAGGTACTCACTTGCATACGCAATTAGCTTTATATTCTATTTTATACAAAAGTTTTTTTTTTAAATTATAATTTCTTCTTTGCTATATTTTATATAACTAGCTAGTGAAACATTTGAAAACGTTCAATTTCATAATTGAACTATATTATATTCGAGTATTTTTTAAAAATTCCATTAAAAATCTACAAATTTAGTTTGATTTCCTATAGCTATGATGGAACCATCTTTTTTGTGTCGCAACTCACACTCAATATAGGCCAACCTCTTTCCAGCTTTAACACAGTTTGCATCAACGATCACTTGATCGCCTTCCTTAGCGACTTTCAAATAGCTCACATGAAGATCAACTGAAACTCCGGCATGACAAGGCTTTGACATTAGCGCATATGTTGTCATCATATCTATGAGCGTCGCAGTAAAGCCACCATGAAGGCCACCATGTAGATTGATATGCTCGGAAGCTACAGTAAATTCTGCGGTACATTTGCCCTCCCCACCATCAGTTAATTTTACCTGAAAATTGGAATGTTGACATCGACAGGTGGTAAGGGAAAATTGTCTTCTTCAAATATAATATTAAATGATCATGAGTAGGTGTTGACATATTACTTGGAAACTTCGTGAAAACTTCACGAGGATCTCACTTTTTAAGAATAACATTTTATAGGGCAGAAGCAATAGAAAACATTTAAAAACTCACTAACATTGTTTTGAAATTCTTACAGGTTTTACCAATGAATGATGTGACAACGTTGATGGTATGACGCCTCAACCATCTTCGAAAATAGGAATGCATGATACCAGCGCCAAATGGTGATAATTTCGATATATATCTATTTTAATCATGCAACAATCTATCCACATTGATGACACAACCAACTTTCGATTTATATAAACTAATTTTTGGCCATAAATGAACAGACCTTTTCTAAGGTTTTTTCGAAACCCGTTGACTTGGCAATAACTTCCGATATTTGCTTAATAAACTCCACACCTTTTTTTCGTGTTCCCGATATGGCATTCATTATAAAGAAACTATTTTTCTTGAAAGTTAAATAATACAAGGCGTAGAACAATTTATTACGAAACACCAAAACACAACAATAAAATTTATTTGCCAAAACACGGTCAACACAACAGCTGTCAAAAAATAACTCTAACACAAGGATTTTCCACTCAATTTGTAGGGTTGCATAAAATGTGCCATATACAATACATTGTTAACCTTTTTTTGCGCTTAATTTAGTCCTCTGAGGAGCAGGTATGTATATCCAAACCGGCTACGGAGGATAATTAGTTACAGCTAGTGTCCGACCGAATATTCGGTTTCGGTTTCGGTTTCGGCCAGTTTCGGCCCTTTTGATCAGTTTCGGCTATTCGGCATCAATATGGCCGAAACCGAATAACTCTAAACACTAAAAAGTTTCTTAAAGTAGTATTAAAAATGATCTTTTTATATTTTATTTTAAAGTTGAAATTTAATATTCAAAGAATATTTATCGTTTATATACGTTATTATTATCTGTTTGAATTTTTATGTTTTTAAAAGCTTTTAACAAAAAATAAAAATAAATAAAATGTTTTTAAAAAAAAATTTTCATGTAGACATTCAGTTTCGGTTTCGGTTTCGGTTTCGGCCGAATATTGCAAAAATGGCCGAATTTCGGTTTCGGTTTCGGCAAAAATTTTGGTTTCGGTCGGACACTAGTTACAGCATATCTTTGCAAATTTATAAAATTCTTTGGAGCATTTTTTATTCTCCAACTAACCTTAAAACTTACTTACTAAACACACAAGTTTTCACAGCTATTTTACCGTTTATTTCATATTTAAAAAGCAAAGAAAAGAAGTGATTTTTCCAATATCCATATTGGATTTGGATTAAGATTTTAAGCTATTGAAAATTATTTGACAACTTGTGCAAAAACATATCTTGCAATAACTGCAATGAATATATACCTACACAACTTTAACTTCACAAAAGAATATTTCTTTAAATTATTTTTCTTCTCAACATTTTTGTTAACGCGAATTTATTACACAATCTTAATTATAAATAACTACATTATTAGATTTGATACTACTTCTTTTCTGTCAAAAAATATGGCCACGGTTTTATTAAAAAAAAGCTTTGCTTTATGATCAATTAGAATAAATTTGGGCACAATTAAAATTAAAATTTATTGTACTACACTCTTATAGTTTTATAAAAATTTTTAAAAAAAGCTTAATTTAAAAAAAATGCCATTTATTCAATTTAATTTCATTTTTATTTCCGTCAAAAGATAGACTCATTTCTGGTAGTAATTGTGAATGCTTTTATAGTCGAATTGTCATTAAAAAGTAGGAAAGGACCATGAAAAGTAATAAAAACTTATATTGGTTTAATGAAAAGATGGACGCCTTTTTCAAATATATGACTTTTTTCAGATAGAGTATAGTATAACTTTGAAAATTTCTCTCCGAATGAACTCATATTAAAACGCATATGAACGGTAAAGTAAAACGGACAGTTCATTCTATAGATTATTAAAACACGCATTACGATATCTGCTATTCAGTCAGGTTACATGTAGTTTGCAAAACTAATTAAGATTTCAGAAGCGTATACTATATTTTATAATATATCTTTGATCAAGGCTACTTAGAGAATAATACCACTTAATAGTTTAGGCGACCACTCAAGATGATGTTATGAAATCAGCGATGAAAGCATATAAGATTTGAAATTATTCAAATAACAAATTTTAGTTTCAAAGTATCAGAAACCATCGTAGGTACGACGAAATATGTTTTACAATTTTTTGAAAACTGAAAACTTCAAAATGAAAAAATATAAAAAATTTTTGAAGTTTCAATAAATCCCAAATGCCTAAAAATATGCTACACTCACATTTCTAGGGAATTATGTTGTAGTAATTGTTTTATAAATATGCTATGATTTTAGTCAACCTCTGTATTTGTAGTTGATTTCTTTTTCGAGCTCAAAGTATAATTACAAACAAAAATTTTTATTATTAATTATTTCCTCTTATTTTACAATCTCGCCGAGAATCGAAAATAGCCTTTTAGACTTTGGACTGTTAATTATAAATCGTACCTTGTTTATGCCTATATGACACTGGCTAATCTTAATTTTTTTCAGCGCTTAAGTTGTAAGTTAAGAGCAGTACGACAAATGCTCACTATGAATTTCCGTTGATATGACTGCCTACGCTATATGTGCAATCGAGCGAATCAAGCGCTTAAAAATACAAAAATGTTCTACTTTTTCAGCTTCAACCAGCTTAAAATCATGAAAAAGTCATTGTATATAACTTGTTACAGCAGAAGGAAGAACAAGACAAATATTTTGCAAAGCAGACATTCTGAATTTTTGCCGTTGTACCTTTTAATGCTGTTTTTGCATTTCAAGTGGTTGCCTATAAATGTTTTTGATTGAAATAAAAAAAACATTGCGCTGCACGAGCTCGTATTTTTTTTTACATAATTCGGACAAGTTGTAAATTTTTGATTCTTGTTCTAAGATTCTTGTTCTCCGTTCTTGTTTAAAGATCTGAAAACAAGCCAGTGTCATAACACTATTAATAACATTTCATGAAAAAATGTAAAACCATTTTATTTTCAATTTGCTTCCTATTTTTTAAAAATAAATGCATTATATGAATTATTAAATTCCACTGCTTTGTGAAATTTAAATAAACTGAAACTTGTGAATTTTTCCATACTCATAAAAAATTCAAAGTTTTATTTTCAAAATTTACTGCTGCATAGTTTACTTATAAAACATTCTTATTTCATCATTATTATTGTATCATTTTCTTTTTGAACTATTATTATTATTTAAATTAAAAACAAATCACTATGCAAATAATTATTTACCTATAAGAAAAATATTTTTGAAATTTCTTTCTACTGAAGTATGTTACTGTTGTTTTAAAATTACTTACTTTTTCAACAGTTTAAAAACATTCCAATGGATACATGAAAAATGATTATTATCACTTAGTCATTTGTTTAAAATTCTAATTTTATGATTTCGTTATAGCTTTAAGCAATTTTAATAATTAATAATAAATCTAATAATTGTTTTTAACCTTCCATTATATTATATATATTTTCGTATGTAAAGCCCGTGTGATACTTCATTGTTTTTTTCCAATTTAATGTTTTGGAAATGAATTTAGAAGAGCTGAAATATTTTGCAAGCCTACATTCAATTGGTGTGATTGGATATGCATATAGTACGAATTGGAGAGAAAAATTTGACAAAAAAATGAAGTATCATACGGGCTTTACTTCATTCGTAGGGTAGTTTTCTACGCCAATCATAATTTAAATATGCCTTGCAAGGCCTTTCATCTAAAAAAACATATTTAATTTTGTAAATAAAATGTGATTTTCTTCAAATCACTTAAAGTATTCTCGTAAAAATATCAAGAAAATTACCCCACAAATGTAGTTCAGGGTTAATATAAGAAATTGTCTTAAGTCTTGACGAACCTTTTCTAATTTTTTATCAAAACTCTTCTCACTATTTAAAATTTCCGAAACATGCTCAACAAACTTTGAACCTTTTTTGTATGTAATCATCTTAGCGCTAGCCATTCCTTCTTTGCAAATTTAATTTCAACCGAAGTGTTCGCGTTGACAAGCTTATAACAAAACTGTTAGCATTAACAAGTTTTATTTTTATCATTTAGCGGAAAAAAAAATTAACTTTACGTCTGAGTTGAATAATTTGCGAATTTAGATAAAATTCTGACGAGCTATATCATAAAATTAATATATAACTCAATATATGACAATACAACAGACAACAGAATTTTAGGTCGAGTTAATGAGCACGTGCAGTGCTTTTAAACTTTTTATGATCATTTATGTTTTCAGGTTTTTTTTTAAGGTAAGGTAAACGTTAAAAGTTTCAAAGCCTAATAAAAGTTGCGATTTAAATTTATCAAAAACGTGCTCTCAAATTTTTATCATCAACATGAAGCATATTTAATGAAGGTTATGAAAGGTGTTATAAATAACATGAAGGCGTGCCAATAACAAAGTTTTAAAAATTTTTTATTGAAGCCAATGTTCATAAAGAAGAAAGAAATTTTCATAAGACTGATAAAATCCAAAAAATAATGTAAATATATCTCTTAAATCTTTCTTTATTCTAAGACCTATCTTTGCATAAATTAAATATTTTACTGAATCTAATTAAAGCAACATCACGATACAGTGTTTGAAATTTTTTTTTTATATTTTTTATAAAACATTTCATAAAGCGAAGCCATAGCCCTGGCAGCTAGTGCTAATGTTACTTATAATTTTACTTATAATTACTTATAATTTTAATGTGAACGGGACGTAAGAATCCGTAGATTTTGGATTTCTACGTTACGTCTTGTCAAACAGCTGGTGTTTGAGGTTGGATTCGTCTAAAGTAAATGCAAGTTTTCATTAAATAATTCCGCTCTTAACTTTTATTAACTTTTCATATATTAAACATATATATAAAAAAATAATAAAAGCAATTAAATAATATGCGTCTATTTTTCTTCTCATTATTTATTTTACGAATAATAAATTTAAAGAACAATTTGTACAACAATATGATTTTCAACAGCTGCTATTATAATTGCTTTAACGTTTTCTTACATTACACCCGTCACGATGACAGTTAACAACATTACGTTACTTTACATTACATCTATTATAACTGGACCTTTATATTTAAGTCAAACATTTATCATTTGAATAAAGTTTTCAACAAGTGAAGAAACTAATAAAAGAACAGAAAGAAATATAAAAGTTCATCGAACAATGGCAAGAGTTTGAAATGTGAAATTTTCGACGGAGTTCATGAAGTAACAATATTTTTCTTAAAAATTATTAATTTAGCCTTTACAAAGCAGATACATTCGCCAAAAATATTCGGCTATTTGGGGATGAAAACAAAGCCGAAAGTAAAAACTCTGCCGATTATGTCAAATACCGAATATTCGATGGGACACTATAAATCTGTTAACATTAAAAATAAAACGACTAATAAGAAAACGAATGATTTCATAAATATTCTTTTTTTATTAACATGATTGATTTATTAAATTTTTTGTTAAATTTTAGCTTTGGTATGTACGTATTTTGTGTGGCCTCCTTTTGCTATCACTGCATCGTCATTTTTCCGACGAAATTCACACTCAATGTATGCTAGATCGTTGCCAGCTTTAATAGTATTTGCATCTATAACCAGTTCTTCACCTTCCTTGGCTTCCTTTAAACTACAAACATGAAGATCAACCGAAACTCCTGGCTCGCATGGGTGCGACATCAAGGCGTAGGTAGTCACTAGATCTACTATTGTTGTTGTAAGACCAACATGTAATGCACCATTCATGTTTAAATGCTCTTTGGAAACAGTTAGCTCTGCGATACATCTGCCATCGCCTCCACCAGTGATTTTTACCTTAAAGATATTTACTTTTTATTTCTGTTGCATATTTTATTTGCAAATTTTTCTTTTATATTGTTATAATATTTGAGTCGATACTTATCAAAGTCGCCTAAGTCCATCGGTCCAAATTTTTCTGTTTTTTGCTCAACGTAGAGAGGCTACAAAAATAAATACTATTGAAAAAAGATTTTGTCGTTATTACCCTTTATTTGGTAAACAAACAACAAGAAAAAAAAGTTAACTTTTTTTCAAAATCTCTTAGTGCGTACAAATCAAAAATTCCTAAGTCCCTTTCAGCCAATCATGAAAATTTCAATAAAGCATTATTTAACAGTAAATTTCTAATATAAACACAAGCCAACAATAACTATTGATTTCCATTTGCTTTTTTGTGCTTGTTTTTATGCAGGGCCGGCAAATGTTATTATTAAAACGACATGAAGTTTATTTTATTATACTTTGTACTGATTAATTCCATTTTCATCTAAAGTTTTTAAATCACGACTTACAGTACAACAAATAAGGGCTGAGAGCCGAAAGTCAGAATTGTTAAAAAAAAAATATTGAACGAAATAGAGTGACAAAACGACACATCAAATAATTTGTATTGATTTTGACAATTCTGACTCTGTGATATAGAGGATTGATAGCCCTGAAGCTACTTTGATTATTGTACAATGTCACGATTTTTACTTTATACAATAAGAGAGAAATCTTTGAAAATACTCATTTATCTATTAATAGCTGCGCTCCTTTCGCTTTAAAATAATCTGGATTATTTTTTTACATGCAAAGCAAAAACAAAAATAATAATCCAATAACAATTAGGATTATATCCAATAACGATATATTTTTATGTATTTCTCTTTTTCAGAGAAGCTTTTTCTCATTTTTAGGGAATTTTAAGGATCACATTCAGAGAAAAGCATTCTCTGGAGCAAAGTCTTTATCATATTTCTCTAAATATAATGCATTTTTTATCATATTTCGAGAAACTTTTTTCTGAGTGTAGAACTGTGATGGAGGCTTTGAATATCATTAAAAAACATTAGGTCTGTTCACGTACTTTACTTGTTAAAACTTGCAGGGAGAGAGTAAAAGAAGAATTGAGGAAAATATATGTACAAAGAGAAAAATAGCAGAAAAAGTACGTGAACAGAAAACTATCAGAAACTTGCAAGTTAACAACAGCTGATCAAACGAATTGACAGCTTATTTCAACCGCCAAAAACTGCTGCTGTAACTTAAGGTTATAAATTGTTGAAATCATTTCTTGTGTCCTACAAACATTAACATTTATGCTAACATTTCCCTCAGCATCATTAATGTTTCTTTTTCCATCCAGTTTAACATTAAATCCACAGAAAAATTTTTGACAGCTTGTTTTTTTTTGACAAACAGTTTTTTTTCAGTCGGTGCAAGTTCTTGCAAGTAGAAATTTTGCTAGCAGAAACTTGCAACTACTTTTTTCTCTCTCACTTTTTTACGCTCTCGTTTTCCTCTCTCGTTGCAAGTTTTTCGAGTACGTGAACGCATTACTAGTAAAAACTTGCAATAATTGGTAACAATTTGTAACAATTTTTTGTTACTGAACAAACCTATTATAGGCAATAGGCCTCTGCGAAAAGAATTTGCTTATACAAGACCTGCCGCGATGGACATTTGGAAGGTATTGTGTTCCATTACTAACATTTTACTTTGTATTAAAATAATATGATCAGCTATTTTCGCAAAAATATTGGGTTTTCTAATTTAAACGTACACCTCTTGTTGAATGGCCCTATAGTATTAAAAAATAAATGCAAGCTAATATTAAAATAATTCATTGGGGGTTTTTTTAGTATGTTGATTTACTTTCATTTTGGCTTTGGAGCCATACAACATGACTTTTTTAATTGACAGCCTTAACATTACCATCATCTTCTTGATTATAAAGAAAATTTATCAGAATGGCAAAAACTCAACTAAATTATTGGTCAAATTTTATGTAATTGTCGCATACAAATACTTATTTGATGTGTGCGACTATTCATGGTTTTAATTTCATGGTATTAATACCACATGTGGTGAATGTCCACCAGTAGAGAGTTCTCAAAAACAAACAAAAAACATATTCAAGAACTATGCTTGGAAGCATGCATAAAAAATTTTAAGCACAAAATTTATATCACTCATGTCGTTTGGCACTGACACAATTTATTACTTAATTTTCTGATAAAACCACTTTGCACAGTTCATACCCGGTATAATATTAGAAAAGTTGAAGTCAGTTTAAAAAATATAATGTTTTAATTTAAATAAAAATTAAATTTTTGTAATCTAATGAAAGAACAGCTTTTCTAATCAATTTTATAAATTCAAAATGATTTTAAGAATGCCAATTCATATCTACTACCTTATGTATTAAATTTTGTAGTCAGTATCGTATTAAAGTCGAGTTGGTCGTTATGCCTCAACAGCAACCCTTACAAAAATTTGAATTCGGCAACACAAACTAAAATCACTCAAAGCCAACAGCTGATTCAATTCTTTAAATACTTTTTAGTTAATAGTTTCGTAAATATGCATAAAATATATTTTGACTAAACTTACACATCTTGTTACACTGTCAAAGCTATTAGTTTTAACCATATATTCAGCAATTCCTTTGAGGAAATCAACACCGCGTTTAGCAGACATTTATTATTTTAACCGACTGAATTAATTAAACGAGGTAAGCAGCAGACGCGCGTTGAACATTAACTGCTAAAAGTGGAAAACTATGTCTGGAAATTATTAAATCCGTCTAGCTATCTTGTCGATTCATTTTTACGATTTTGTTTTTGGCTTGAAATCCGTACTTGTATTTTATCTGTAATAAAAATTATGTTAAATACAGGGATGCCAAATACATTGTTTAGAAATTGTTCATGCACGAATGTCAAAAAGATATAAACGTTCGCAGAGTTGAAAACAGCTGTTGAAAAAAGGACCGTAATTTATAAAAAATTTCATATTTTTGCTCAAATTTATTCTCCGCGCATTTTACTCACATGAAATTTCTCATAAAAATAACAGGTTTATTCCAGACAAAGATATTCCAGGGTAGAATTAGTTGCTGACCAGTTGAAGAATAAGGTTATTTTCGTCGCGAAGAGTACATCCTACAGAATATTGTTAAATTTACTTTTTTAACTTCTTATTAACTTATAGATCGCGGCAAATATTCCTTGATTGGCTTGCAATAAGAAACAGAAAATTACCCACCAGAATGTACCCTTAAGTTCTACTATACCTGGTATGTTTCTAATTTTTTTAAAAAAATGTATATTAAAAATAGTTACTATTTCAACACTTTAGCACAAGAATGAATTTCAAACAACTCGCAATCACCGATTTTTCGCAGGATGTAATAAAGGATTTTAATATAGTTGCATATGGTTTCCGACTCGCGCTACTAGGTTCCACAACAGATATACTCGCTTTGGAGCTGCGAAGTACACAGTTAAATTTCGATTCATTCCCGTACAGGATTGATAGAGTGAACATACCTTCGCAACGTCCCTGCTCCAAAATAATAAAAGAGATTGACCTCTGCAATATATATGCTTATTCCAATGTGCTAGATAGTCAGGAACTGGCGCTCGATTCTGTTTATGTAGCTGAGTTTTCGACTGAACCACCTAAAGCTCAAATGCAACAACTTGCATGGGCTCCGACATACGCACTTCGACCAGACGAAGAGCCATTAGTAGCTGTGCTAAGTTCATATGGAGCTTGCCATCTTTGTGTAAAGCACAAAATGAGTCGCAAGTGGAAAAACATTGTTTGCGATATCAATAATTTATACATGCAGCAAGTGTTTCCAATTGCATCCATCTCTTGGCAAGAGGTGCACAATTTTCAAACATTCAAGAACGTTGTTGATCTACAATGGATAACGGCCATTGCTTGGCATCCAAACAAGCCAATATTCTACACAGCCAATGCAGTGGGCTGGATCGTAGCATTCCAATTGAACGATACGTACGATTTGGGCGTTTACTTTCAGTATGAAAGTAAAATGGAAAGGATCTGCTTTATGCACGCATTCGATGATTTCCTACTGATAGGCAATGTTATGGGTGTGGTTAAGCTATTTAGTCAGAAACCTGCTGCTGCTGTTAATACTGATACTGGCGTTCTTGTTGTTGCGCCTTTGATCGAAGTGGAGTGTTTATGGAGCAAGCCCGATCGCATATCATGCCGAAAAGCTGAGGTCACACATTGCAAGGATTTGAATTATTATAATGTGGTTTTTTGCAAATCCGCTCATGTGCTTGCATATCGACTGAGCACAGAAGGCAAAATTTTAACCAGTTGTACTCTGTATGTAGGTGGCGCCAAAATAACAGGTAACTAAAAATTATATCCATATTATATATATTAATATCCTCACAATTTTTTATATATTTTTTAGGTCTTGAAACACTTAGCAACAATGAATTTATTCTCACTACAATAATGGGTATAGTCAAACATATACGTCTGGACAGCAATAATATCAATGATATGCAAATAAATGAGCAAATTGTGAAAACTGACTTTGACAGCAAGAACTATCAACTGCTGGGCGTGGCAACGACACCACAAAAGCAACTCTGGACCTTTATACAATTTCGTGTCAAAGAATACGTTCATCATTCAAAATACTTATCAAATTCTGCTTTGATTAGCGTTTGCAAGCTAAGCACAATCGATTCATTTCAGCAACTGACAAACCTCAATATTAAAACACTGGATCCACTCGTAGATTATGTAGTAGCAGTACGCTTAGAAATGTTCAATAACTTACGCCACGAAGAGTTCAACAACTACTTTGAACTGAAAAATGCACGTTTCCCAACAGAGTTGAATGATGTTTTTATGCAAAAACTGCAACTGAAGCTAATGCTGATCAAAGCAAAGGCATCTTTGCAGGGGTATGAATTTTATTTAGACTTATCTTCTTGAAAAAAATTGCATTAAAAGATTGTTTTTAGGGAAATTTTCAAGAATATCAAATCCTTTACCCAAAATGAATTGGAATTCCTCAATTGTTGTGTGCAGACAACGCACATAATTATCAGTTTGCAACAGCTGAATGCTAAAATTGGCAGCAGCAAAGCACCGACACCTTTTCAACTATTGGCTGGAAGCTGCTTTAGACGAAAATTCCACAAATTAATCAGAGAGTTGCAGGTACAGGTTAGCGATGAAAATTTGCTAAAAGATAGCATTGAACGTTACTTAAGACTCGTCACGGAGGCTTTTAAAAAGATTCCAAATAGTTATGAATGCGAAGAGCAATGTTTACTATGTCAAGCATTGGTTGATGATGTCAGCATGGTGTGTCCACAGGCACACAAAGTAAGACGTTGCTGTATTTCATATGTGCAGGTACGTTGAGTTCCTGATGCTATATGAATAGATTTTTATTTGAAGCGTCATAGTGTCTGGCGTTAGTAATCAATTTAACAGTATCTTTGTTTTGCTCTTTCAGTTGCCCTTTTTTAACAGCCGTTATTGTGCGCAATGCAATGAAAGTGTTTTGGAGGATGATGCGCAATTGCGCGAAATTATAGAGCCTGATGAAGTATTTAAGTGCACATTTTGCCGTTTTGTTTTTGTAAACGAAAGTATTTAGCAGCATAATTTAGTTATTGTTAAGATATTTTCTGTTAAGTGCATACTTTATTTAAATAAATTTTATATTGTGTTTTAGTATAAACGTGAAATTTTTTAATGTTTCAGTTGTGTTCTGGGTGTTAGTGTGTTTGTTTGTTAATGTGATTCACATTAATTTTGCTTTTTAAATAAGTAATCAAGTTGAATTTTTAAACATTTCTGTAGCAGTTTCTAATGAAACTGCCGTACAATTCTAATGTTTTTTTAATATTCCGAAACAAACATAACAGGATTTGATTCGATCAATAAAATATCTTGCTCCATTTGTCGCAAATCTTTTTCCAACTTGCCTTTGCGCAGTTTCTTTGCAATCGTATCGGTGAATAACGATAAACGTTGATAGGATTTGTTTAGTTCTTGGAAATTTTCCTTAAGGCCCTGTGAGTAAAAAATAATAAATAAATACAAAAATAGTGCTAGTAAAACTTGCCGATAATATTTCATAGCGCTCGTTTGCCGTCAATTGACGCACTCCCGGGCTTAAAAATGTGCTCACGCATTTACGTTCCTCTTGCTCCTGTGATATTCTGCATTTTTCTCTGATATCCTGCAGCATTTTCTTCTGCTCAGTCAAATAACACGGAACTTTACCGTAATTCTTGCCGCATATGTACTGCGGTACCAGACCAGTATTAAGCAGATTATGCCTTTCACCCACCGGAGTATCAACATAACGTGGCGTATGCCTTTTTGGTTTCGAACTTTTGATACGTTCCACATTAACTGTTACAAAGTTAGCACGATGTTTGTGGCCCTTGAAGTAGCGTGGATGTGGACAGTGTACATTTATTTTATCCACAGCAACTTCTTTCTTAGGCGCTTCTCTAGGTTTTGTACTCTTGGAACGTTCATATCTTGGCACAGGTTCCATGCCAGTGGGCTTGGGACAGACATGATCTTTCAAGCGTCTCCATTTTATACCCTGATTCTTGCGTAGATAAGCACACGGTGGATCGAGTGGTGTCTCTGCGTAGCCCATAGTTTTGTGTTTGCATTTCTTGGAGTCTGTCAATATTTTCTTGCCTGTCTCAAGTTCGATGACATTTGGCTGTCTAGCTTCTTTGCGCACAGACTTTCTGAATTTGGAAACATAATTACAACATTGTCCATCGACATGTGATGCTCTATTATTCTCCACATCAAAGATGTTTTCGTTGTGATAAGTTATGTAGACGAGTGACATTTTTTTGAAGCGTGTTGTAACAAAAATATATCGTTTTGAAAGTTTAGAAAAATTGATAAATTGATAAAAATTATTTATATTCGGAAAAGTTTAGAAAGATTTTATCAAGTTTTTTGAGCACTGTCCAGTCTAGGCAAAAATTTTTGTTGAATATAACAGTTTAAAGGTGGTTGTGCGGCAACAAACAGAATATGTTGATTTTAACAAACATTTAGGTAAGCATATAAACCATGACAACAACGCGTTTATAATGCATTAAACTGCAGTTATATACATAAAAGAAATAATACAACGTTTTCATATTTTTGTTTTTTTTTAATATAATGTATGCATGTATTTTACAATTATTTATTTTATTTTATTTTATTGTTGAACTGTTGTCTTCTGTATGGACCTTATTACCGTTCGCAGTTCAAATGTCTACGGCAAGACAATGTTTAAAAAATTTATTTTAATTTTTATATCAAGGCATGCCAAAAATGCACCTAAGTTGGCCTAATCATTTGACTTGCGAATCATAAATTAACTCCATGATTACTTAACTGACATGTTCGTTTATTATATATTTTTTTTTTTTAAATTCAAGCAAGCACATTCATTAAATATTTCTAGTTTGCACTGGTTAAGCAGATTATTTATCAATAATTATATATATTGCGCATAAGTTTAAAGCAGTATTTTTTCAGCAGTTTTTTTCGTTAATTTCTAAAGAGTTAACTTAAAATATAGTTGAGTTTATATTTGTTATAAGAACCATGTTTCTGTATTAAATATTATATATATGAAAGGTTTTTTGATAGAACCATAGAGACAAACTTTTTTCAAAACATATTCGTTCAGATTATAACATACTTCACACAATATATTACCAACTACTATTTGTTATTAATACATTTTTAATTTCAGAGTTAATTTTTGCTCATATCAGCTATAGCAGAGCAAATCCTGCTTGAAAAGCAACAAATTTGTATATTCTTTAAAACAGTTAAATCTAAGATTGACAGTTAACTCAACTCAACACTACATATTCTATATTCTATAAAGAATGCATATCATTTATGCATAAAGATATAAATACTGGAGAGCTCAAAGAACACATTCAACAATTTCAATAAACTTAGAATAGATATATAATTATTTATTTATGACTCATATGCACACCCTCATTCTCCTTTTTACGTTCTTCACGTATGCGTTTAAATGCCTCCGTCTTAACGAAATCCACCGAGTTGTAAACAACGCTACTTTTAACTGGCGCACGTGCCGAAGGATCAGCGGACAAACCAAAGCGACCTAAAGCAGAGCCACCAGCATTAAGGTTTCCAACGCTCATGCTTTGTCGATTAATGGCTGGTGGATTCGCAACATCCAAGTCGAAATATTGTAGCTTATGCTCATTTCTTAATGGTAGATGCATGGTAACAAAATTACTTTGAGCCATTTGCAAGGCTGCAGCAGCTGATGCTGCACGCTGATGTTGAATTTGTAGACCACAAACAGATGTATTCATAGCCAAATTTAAAGCACCAGCATTAAAAGCACCACTAGACGTTACTGTGTAGTTAGGTGGACGTGGATGGCGCGGCAAAGTGCGTGTTTCCATTATGTAGCCACCTTCATGTTCGTTGCTCAAGACCATCGAGAGTGGAGCACCGGTTGAGCGCCGCATAGATGGCCCAATAGTTGCCGAGTGGCCCAGCTAATATAAACATAAGTTAATTTAATTCTTTATGCCTGTCATAGCAGCTGTTATGAGCTTACCTTATATGCACTTGGCTTTAATTTGCGATCAACTGATGGTGGGTGCAGTGGTATATGATCCGTAGCACACACATTTGTTGCTGTAGCACCAGGACTTCTATTACCCCCCGTACTTTGTATGTTTGAAACCAATAGTTTTTTAGTCAAACCCTCTGACAGATTATGTGGTGAACTTTGCTTTAACTGCGTCAGATTGACTGGCGGTTTTGCAGGCACTTCTTCTGGTGGCTTATCTTCCAAGCTGATTTTTGGCTTAAGCTTACGATTAACTGGAGGGCAATCAGCCTGAGATGCAAAATTTTATTGTGCAAAATGTGATTTAATTTAAGAACTTAATTATTAACTCACCTGTTCCATGAAGTCATAACTAAAGACATTTCCATCGATTTTACTTGGTGCAGCATTTGTATAGCAGTGTGGACGCGGCAATGTGCGCACATTTGACGGTGATTCTGAAGCATTATTCGGTGATTCTGAAGCTTTTTCTGCATTCGCCATAAGATTAGGTGTCGATGCAGCTATTGGATTGACTTCGGGACTTGCAACTTTCTCAAATAGTTGACCCATATTGTGGTAGGGTAAATTGTGAGAACGTGGTATGTCATAACTTTCCTCAACAACCTGCAGGTAGGCAAAGAAGGTGTTTTTGTTATTAAGCTCAATTTATTGATTGATAACTGAAGGAGAATACCAACCGATTTTGCATCACGAGGCCCAATGGCAGGTGATGTATTCTCTGTATCAGAGAATTGGGGAAAATCTCTTGGTGCTCTGAAGTAATCATCATAAAAAGTAAAAAGCATAAAAACAATGTTTTGACTATGCATAAAATATCAAGAAAAATGTATGTGCAAAAAGACAAGCTTACTTTTCAGTATCCTTAATGTCCAAAATTAAATTATTTTTATTTTTTAACACCTTTGCAAGTTTTTCTAAAGGATCTGGATCTGCCCCATCGGGAGAATTATCACCCGATTGTTGTTCCCTAGTGCCATCATCAGGCAGCTTCGAAAAGCGTTGCGAGTATGTATAAACGAACGATTCATTTTCCACAGAGCTATCCGATGGTCGAGTACTCCGATCTATATGTTTATAATAAATATATGTTGTAAAAATACAGTGCTATATATACAAAACTCAAACACCTCGCAGAAAGTTATTTTTTAAATCAGCTAATTGCAAAAAGCGTTTGGACTTTGCTCCCGAATATCAAAACGAATCGATCGAGTTCTAGAGCCGCATAAGTTTTTCAGAAAAATAAAATAATAATAAATTGGCCCTTGAAAGGACTTTGACCCCGCTTCCTATGATCAATTGTGTTGTTTGTGTTATTAAATGTTTGCACACAATTGACTGAGAACTGGACCTACATGTTTTATACCGACTCCGAACGGCTATAGTTCATGTTCTTAAGAAGCTTTAATGGCATTATTTACTTTTTGAGGTTTGCCATTGTTTGCAAAGAGGTGGTGACCGATCAGAAAATTTTTTATTGAAAAAAACTTTGCCGCGAGTGGGAATCGATCTTGCGCTCCGGGCATGCAACACCCACACTTAAGACGCATGCAACGGTTTCCACTAGATAAATTTCTCAGATGAGTCTAAATATAACCTTTTAAGAATTGATGGCAGACTAACAAGTGCGCAGAAATCCACAAGAATATTTCAAACCAAAACTTATTAAAACTGCAAGACACGGCGAGGGCGGTTTAATGGTATGCATGGCACCAGGCACTGTATTTGTAAATAATTTAGAACATCAGCCATAGAACATCGTAAATATATTGAAATTATAACGATAAATTTGAAAAATTGGTCTTTTCAGTAAAAATTTGCATTTTACTGCAAGATAATTTTAAGCAAGATAATGAGCACATGAGCCCATAATTAAAACAATGTGCATTGTATATGATACCACACATTTGCTCAAAACATATGATTTTATAAATTAACGACGTTTTCCATTTTAACGTGGTTGGTTTTGTTATTCATTTTGTTTTTTAATTTTTTTTAATCAATGAACTGTTAATTCATAATTCTTTTAATTATTTTTTATTAACCACATCAAACTTATTTGAAAATAAACAAAAACTTGCCAGTTGGACGATCAAAATAACATAAATTTGGATTTGAATGATATTTTTAAGTTTGTTCCATTATTACTATGAGCCACTGTATATACAGAAATAAGCCAATCCTAACGAAACTTAGTGAGAATGCTAGGCAAATAGTAATAGCTAGGCAGTAAAAGATGTGTACTGAAAATGGTAGACATTGGTAAGATATTAAGGGTACCACCCTTGCACCTATATTACTTATTTTTTAATTTTTTTCAAAATGCCTGGTACTTATTACTGTTTTTTCTTACAAAAAGTTTAACTAGCAGCTGCAGGAGAACTTTTGTGGATCACTGTATGTTTATAATAAAATATTTCTTAAATGTTTTGCAAATACACAGCTTTAGCACTTACCGACATTTTCTCTTAAGGGCATTGGATGTGTCCATTCTTCATCATCGGTGAAAACACTTTCCGAGTCAGAGTCTGAGCGACCACTGCGATTTTTTGCTGGCGTTGGTTGTTGCTTAAAAGGAGAAGAGATATTTTTATTAATTCTACATAGTGAGCGAGCAAATTTTATTGTGGGAAATTTGACTAACACTTACAACAGTGCCGCAATTGGTAATCTTGGGCGAATAAGATTGATCATTTGTTAGATTCAAACCAATGTTGTTATGACAGCGTGGTGTATCATAGAATTTTGGATCCAAGTTATTCAATGGCGTCGTAGAATTGTTGCTATCAGGCTGTTATCACAAGCAAATTAATACATAGTTAATTCTATGTTTAGTTATAATTTTCAATCAAATAAATACCAAAAATTTTGGACTGCCTGAAAAACATTCACTAATTGGTATGTAAGGACCTGAAGCGGTGCTTAGTGCTGGTGATGGCTGCACGCTATTTTGCTGTGAATCCGATAGAGGCGTGTTGTTAAGAACCAAGTTCTCTGGGATTTTACGCACTACGCCATTGGAGTTGACAGCTAAACGTGCAGCTGTATCGTGCATATGAAAAACAGGACTATTAAGATAGAGCGCTGCTGCACCCGGAGAAGCTGGTGTTAGATGGCTCTGCGTAGAGACTGTTGCGGCCGCAGCAGTAGTATTGGCGTTGACTTGGGGTTGTCTATCCAAACGTATGTCACACATAATGGTTTCGCGATTGGTGTATTCAGTGTTAACATAGGCGCAATCATTATTTTGATATGTTGCCGCTGTAACCGCTTTGGGTAAACCTACGCTGGCAACACTGTGCGGCTGTTGTTCTATGGCAGTCACCGGAGGACGTCGTAAAATTTCATTGCTATTATTAATAGACTGTCCCAAAACAACCGCACTCTTAACAGCACCAGATGAGTTCAATGAAGTTGTTGTGGTATTATTGGTATTGTTGGATGATGATGATATGGTGGTTGTTAGGCTTGACGAAACATTAGTTTGTGTGCGACTCTCCTCTGAAAAAATTAAGAAAAAGTACTTAGGAACTTGACTAGTTATTGTTTAAGTTAAGTTTTGTACTTACCTTGCAAATCATTTGCCTGTTTGGTATCATGCAAATGGCACACCTGGCATATACAATTCACCCAATCGCGCATATCCGCTTCCGTATCTGCAGCTAAATAATATGTGCGCCTTGGCGTTTTAATGTCAAACATGTATTGAAACTTTTGCTTTCGATTCTCTAGTCGCAAGCCACAGTCCACCTGTTCACATTGATCCAAATCGATGACACCTTTAAGCTTGCGACAGTTACGATCGGTATAGTATTCAAGGCAAAACTGTTCTGGAATTTCACCCTGCTTTAGGGTGAACCAACGGCGACGCCAACGCTATAATTGAGTGATTGAAGGAAAGATGTTGATAAACAAATCAAAACAAAACAGTGAAATACTGCAAGTTAAACAAATATAAACACATCCAGCTTAATTGAGATGTAAACTTATAGTAGAGCTATTAAGAGCAGAGTTGTTTTGATGAGACTAACTTAACTGAAGTTCAGTTCAAATACAACCACAGTTGTGAGGCAAGCAAGTCGTTATTGTGGCTGATGCAGCTCTTGTTTTCGTCACCTTATCTCTAATGAAAACATGGAAAATATTAATATACAAGTCAATATGAACATACATTGGAGCAGCAAAGCTGTCAGCTATATGGCTATAGCAAGTTGTCTACAATTTCACTTTGTATTTGATGTAATGACTAACATAAGCTTCTACGAATGTACTGATCAATAATGCAGTAAATATTACAGTGCGCGGCATTTGTAGTTGAAGTTGTTTGTGACAAAGTTTATGCTAAGGCAGTTTAATGCATACTGCTAAGCAATGCAAACTGACCGAGCGACTTGAAGCAAAGAGCAGAGCGCCTTAGCAGCCAATAAGGCAGTCAAACTGCCACAACAATATGACAGCAATTTTTCTTGGAAATATTGAATTTTCATATATCAAATACTTTATTTGCACACCTTGGTAGCATGCATAATTGTTTTGCCCAACTAACACATTACATTACAAAGTAGCGGAGGTGAGGAACGAAACGAGGAAGGCGTGCAAATAAAGTTAAATTCAAACCATTAAAATGCCATAGAAACGCTAGAGTTTTTTATACATACACTATAATTGTTATTTTATTACACTTACCCCCACCCAACTCCCTCTCACCCCATACTGATGTCTTACTCAAACATCAAACTTTATTTTAGGCTCAATGAAGTTAAGTTTCGTTTATATTTATTTAAAATGCACTTTAATTAAAGCTAAAATACATAAACGATGAGTAATAATTAGATGCTGCTTTAAATAGAAAAGACTTCATGTTTTAACTGGTAATCGTCGGTACAAAAAAGAAAAACTAAATAAAACTAAATAAAGCAAGAACAATGGCTCAGCTTCTAGACTTCGAACTTTGCTGTTGGGTATCGTTGATATGAGCTGCTCGGAAAGTCACAGAGTTTACCCATGATAAGCACTTAATCACATAATAAATAAACTGTTGTTTAATTAAATAAACTATTTATTGTAATGGATCAAAAATGTCAAATATTTTCAGAGTATGCGAGAATTCGGAGAATTAATAAAAACAAAAAAATAACCGCTTCTAAAAATAAATCTTTTATTTGGCATTTTTAAATTTAAACGTTCCAGTAGTAGTAGGTATGATTATCGTATATTTTGTTTTTTTTAAGGTCAACAAAGATTCGTGTTTATGCTATTGTGTAAACTGTGTCGATGACACTTCCACTTAACTAAGTTAATACTTTTTATTCATGTATGTATTTTTGTTCAATTTAAATGAATAACGATTATGTTAAAAAATGTTGGCCAATATTGCAATTTGTTGCTGAAATTTGAACGTATTGTTCAATATTCGATCAAAAATTACATAATATAGATTAAAAGGAATTATTATGTAAGCTATGATCCATTTTAAGTTCCATTTAGATTTGTTTGGCTGTCTCTAACCGTAGTTCTAGTCAGTGGTCAAAATAAGAAAGCAAACATACTAATATTGTGAAATAAATAATATCCAGAAGATCAAAAAAAATGTATGTTCGACAAAATATCAGCTTAACTTTGGATTAAGTATCCGAATATAACAATCATTAATATAACTGCATCTCACAAGAACGGACGGAATATATTTTTTACGATATTTTGGAGATAAAAATCAAGCAGTGGGATAGTGAGTGGCTCGTTTGAAAACCGTCGATCAAAAAAAGCAATGCGTTGATGGTTCAACAACCATCTTGCGTGTTGTCAGCGTTTTTGAGCGGAGTTTTGTGACGATGGATGCAACATGGGTCCATTACCAGGGTAGGCGACAAGTAAACCGCTGTATACATATAAATGGTTACAGCATCAATTGTGTCTATTGTGGGTTATTGTGTTATCAGCTGTTTTTGATTGTCTTAACATCTGGCAGCACTGAGAACCGCGCAACAACAAGTGTTATTTGATAAAATTCGTTTTCAAATTATTAAAGAAGTCGAATTTTGTACCAGAAAACGTTGATTTTCGGACATTATTGCGTTTTTGATTCCTTTAAAAAAAAACTGCAGCTGAGTCGGAGCGACTGCTTGTGAAAGCATACGAAAATCATTCTTGAAGATGCCGATTTGAAAGTATTGCTGGCTGACGACGATGCGCAAACACAACAACAACTCGCAAAGAAGCTAGGAGTTACTGGACAGACCATTTTTCATCGTTTATGAGAGATGAAAAGATTCAAAAGATCGGAAAATGGGTACCGCATGAATTGAATCACAAATAGATGGAGATACGAAAAACCACATGCGAAATCTTAATCGAACGGTACAAGAGGAATTCATTGCAGCATTGCATCGTCACAGGCGATGATCCATTTTGAGAACCCTAAGCGAAACAAATCCTGGGCAGATCCAGGCGCACCATTGACATCGACTGCAAGACCCAATCGCTTTGGTAGGAAGACTATGTTTGGTGGGATCAAAAAGATGTGGTCTATTATGAGCTCCTAAAACTTGGTAAAACGGCTAAAATTATGCGCTAACAGCAAGAACTGATCGATTTCAACCATTCATTGTTCGAAAAACGCCACGAGTATCAAAGTAGGCCGAAAAAGTTATTTTCCTGCATGAAAATGCTCCATCGCATACGGCAGAACCGGTTCGGGACACATTGGAAACATTCAAGTCAAGGCGCCATCTGATTATAACTTGATTGCATCGATGGGTCTCCACAAACTGCCAGAAAGATGAAATAAATGCATAAATTGCGATGGAACATACTTTGAATGATATCTGTTTTGATACTTTTTGAATAAAAACCTTTATTAAAAGAGGAAAGACCACTGGTTTCATACTTGCACACCTGGTACTATACATATGAGTTTAATACGCAGAGTCCAAATAACAGTCAGATTTGTTAAAAGGAAAGAACAGTTACAGGAGTGTATTATGCTGCGTTATTGGACAAACTGAACGACGGAATAAAAAAAACGCCCCCATATGGTTACGCTTTTTGGACTAAAATTGTAAAAACTGTCAAATACGAATGTTTGTCCAGCTTTGACTTGATATGGAACATCGGCAGTGCAAACGAAATGCTTGAGATTTTAATAGTTTCAAAGAAGTTTTGATGTATCGCAATTTCTTTGCTAACTTGTTAACAGCTGATTTTAAGTTGTTTGACACTTTTACCATTTTTACCCGAAGAAATTTCTCGGACTAAAACTTGCAACTTTTGACAAGGAGGGAAAATGTTTTTCTCTCTCCATTGCACTCTCTTTTACCATTTTTTCGAGTACGGGAACGCTTCTCGGACTAAAACTGGTAAAAACTGGTAAATTGAACTTAAACTTTAGAGTACGGGAACAGACCTAATAAAACACCTTCCCACAATTAGAATTACGATTAGAATTAGTTGCTTACCCGCCCGCGACTTTTATCTGTTCCCAAATCTCAAGCGGTGGCTTTATTAAAAAATATTCAGATCGAATTAGGAAGTCGTCGAGGAAACGGAATGTTGAAAAATCGCTAAGCCAAGAATATTGCCTTCGAAGGAAACTATGTTGAGGAATATATATAACTTTGCCAAAAAAACGCTTGTTTTCATTAAAATGTTTCATTAAAAATCCCGGGATTTTTCAGCTCATGTACTATCTCGTGAATTTTGTATGTAGTCTTTCAAATCTCAGCGATTAAGTGGACGAAGATGCCCAGCAAACACAAGAATAAAAATTTTCTAACATTTGAGGATTTGTAATTCTCAAGTTGAGCTTCAACATTTCTTATCACTTGAGAATAAACATTTTCTCAAAAGCTATTCTTCAACTTGAGCTGGAGTTGAGGGAGATTTGAGCAATTATTTGGAGCTTTGATATCAAGTGGAGAATTACAAAATTTTCAACTTGATAACTATGAAAATCATCATATAAAAAAAAGTGCCTTTTAAGTTGAGAACACTATAATCCGCCCATTGAGATGTTGTTGAGAATTAACGTCGGAGATTTGAGAAAGCCATTCGATATCAAATTAACCTCAAGTTGATGTCAAACAAAAAATGTTTATTGGGTGTATTCTATGATAAATAGCAATATTCTAAACTAGTGCAAAAGCCCGACCTATGTCGGGTTACGCACAAAATATCTAAATTCACCTCGAAACCATTTTGCAGTTGTCGTCATATAACGGATTGAAACAGATTTCATAAGTACGCTTGAAACTATCTCAAGATTTAAGGTATCATTACAGTTGTGAATAAAAAAAATTAAAATTTGTACGATGTAAAACTTGCGCGCGTTTTTAGTCGGTTTAAACGAGTTTTTCTCGAAACAACATTTTTTCAACTGGCGGACAGTTAATCTCAGGATCGGCTGGGCTGATTTTGAAAAACTTTGTTTTATTTTCTTTATTAGCGTATTTTCTAAGGCAATCGTTCAAAAAATCTTAAAGAAATTTAAAAAAAAATTAATAGGCAGAGGTAAAAGGTTAAAAATGTGATCGTTTTTTTTTAAATATTGCACAATTTTTTCTTTCTTCAATTTCTCAAACATGGTAGATTGCTGGGCGGAAGGCATCCCTCTTTAAGAATCTTTTTTGTTTCAGACGTCCATTACAGAGATTAACTGTCCGCCATATGGACATTGGATTTTTGAGCACTTTACTTTGGCGCCATCTATAACTCATACAAATGATGACTTTCTATATTTAGTTTCTTTATTTTTGTTTTCATTCTTCAAAGATGTACAAATTATTAAAACAAATGTATGTTAATATCTAACAAAGGGCCCAAGTTATTAACTTTAGAATATTGCTTACTTTTTTTGCCTATTCGAAACTGTAATGATACCTTAATTGGATTTCAAGAGAAGCAAGATTAAAAATGAATTGCTTATGAAACACTTTATAAAACGCCTTGGCGTTATTACAACTACATTATTACAACTGCAAAGTTTGTAAAAACGAAATTGCAGAAGAGAATCAAGTTTGTCGTCGTTGATTTACCGGTTGATAGGTCATATTGTCCTATATGATTTTATCGAAGACATTAGAAACACAAATAAGTTTACAAATAAGTGTTTTTTTAATATCTAGATAGAGACAATCTGAAAATTGTCTATAAAACACCCACACAAGAAGAGAGATGTCGATAATTTTTAAAGCAATTTGAACTATACCAACAGGTTCTGCATTGGAACTCTTTTCAAGGTTTGACAAAGTAGATTCAATATCTACTAAAGAGCAGCACGGATGTATTTACAAGACATTCGTTTGTTGTTCAAATGTTTATTCTATTCGACTCTCAATTTGAATCACAATGTTTTGTAAACTAAATTTATATCGAGTAAAATGAGTGTGGCGTCAATCAATTATGGAGTAAAACGAATATGGAGTAAAACGAATATAGTGTCAAACGAATACAGAGCAAATCAATTATAACGAAATACTTCAAAAATACTAAAAAAAACTTCAAGCAATTGTAGCTATATTCAAAATAATCGAAGGAGTATAAAGAGTATTTCGGATATTTTTATTATTTTCAACAAAAACAAATATATTTGTTATAAAAAAATTGAAATTTTACAGTTCGAACAAAATATTAAATTAATTGAATTAAGCAGAAAAGGAAAAGAATGAGTAAATTAATTGGCTGGCACATTACATTTTAAGGTATATGTACACATTCATTGTTTAAAAAAGGGTGTAGTATTTGGAAATTATTTAACAACTAAAAAGGAAGTTGAATTCCCATTTAGAAACTATATTTATTGAAAATCTAACCGTGTATCATAAAATTGCAGTATTTTTATATCCTCCAATAAATAAGTTAATACAGTTCTTTGAAAGTGATATCAACCTTGAGTGCAAGATCATAAGGTTATCTTGTTAACCTTGTAAAAGTTGAGTGCTGTTGAACCAGTTCAGTTATGTAACTTAAATTTATATGATGTATTCTTTTGAGTTCGTTTTTCTCTTGAAGAATATTTGTAATATCGACCCAATTTTTTTTTATAGAATCAAATAAATAGAAAATTGTATTCCATAGAGAAGGGTAGTAGCTTCTTAAAGTTGTTGTAAGTGAGAAATTCATTCTTGAAACTTTAAAATACGTACCAATTTAGTGCACATGTGGCAAAAATCGACTAATTTTTAAATTTCTTTTTTAGATTTTTCTACAATATTGTGCAGTAAATTATCGTTGATGCAATTTATGTGATTGTTTGATCTAAACGTTGCAACCATGTTAGCGCCTCTATCTGTAACAATTATGGCTTTATTTGAAAGCTCATTACATATTTTTTTTTTTAAATTATAGCAATCAAAAAATTTCCCTTTAATTTATTTTTTCATGAAATTTTTCTGAATTCATTGTATTTGAAATTGTACTCGTTTTATCCGATTTCCTCGTTTGAGTAAAAGGAGTATTTCGAAAACACGATTGAGCAAAATTTGTTTTATTCGTTTTATTTGTTTGAACAAACTGAATGAATGGAGTTTTTTTCAAACTCGATTGATTATAAAAAAATAGAAAAATTAAACGAATGTTGTTTAGCAACTACTTTTTAAAAGAGAGTATTGTATTGAATTCATTCTGTTGTGAACGAATGGAGTAAATAGAATAAGAGTAAATTGGATACTTGGTGTCGTATACTGTTTTGAGTGTATTCATGCAGCTCTTTAATATCTACTATGGAAAATTAAGTAAAAAGATTTGACCGATGTCAAATGCGGAATATAAAAGACGGAAAGAAAATTTTAATTTTCTTTTTTTTATTAAAAGTCCAACGAATATTTGACCTAAAGTGCTTTTAAGCTTTATTGCTTAAGCTTTATTTTTCAAGTTCGAAGACCTCTTACTAAACTAATGAGCAGTCCTTTACAGTTCCGTGCATATAATTAGGAACGATGCCATTTTATTCATATTTCATCCAAAATTTCTATTTAAATTTAAAAAACATCACTCTTTTATCATCCGTTACTGTAACTAAGTGACAACGTTTCAGAAAACAGTTATGTGCTTGTTGTCTAGCTCACAAACAAATTTCCTGGGAGTTTTTTGCACACTTAATGCGTAAATGAAGCGTGCATATAATTAAGAACGATCTATGTTGTCAGTCAATAAGATCACTTGAATTGATTTGAATCTGTTGTGCTGCCATTTATTTGTTGTACACTATCTATTCTTGTTAATAAGAGTTTAAAACAAAAAATAAATCCTGTGACCCTAAAACTCGTGAGTTAATTTTAAAACTTTTTGATCAAAAAAAGTTTTATAGTGAAATAGCAAAAGTAATACAATGTTCAAAAACGATGGTTTTCAATGCTATTCAGCATTTTCGAAAGCATTCAACACCAAAAAATGTGCCCCGAAAACGTAAACCTCGTATAACAACTGAAAAGGAAGACAGAATGATTGTTCGTGAGTCCAAAAAATTTCCACATAAATCAGCAAGGCAGGTTTCAGTAGCTGTTTTTGGTGAAAATGGCTGTGGACCTTCCGTTGTCACCGTAAAACGTCGTTTGAGAGAAGCTGGGCTGTTTGGGCGTGTTTGCAGGAAGAAGCCTTTACTATCCAAGCAAAACCGGAAAAGAAGAATAGAACTTGCAATGAAATATGGACATTGGACCCATCATGATTGGAAAAAGGTGTTATTTACTAACGAAACTAAAATAAATAGAGTGTGGTCAGATGGCAGGTCATACGGTAGGCGCTCTGTACGAGCTGAGTTAAACCCTATGTACACTCGCTCAACACTAAAGTACGGCGGAGGTAACATTATGGTATGGGGTGGTATGTCATGGCGTGGTGTTGGGCTTATCGCAAAAATTGAGGGACGCATGGATAGATTCCAGTATACCGACATATTACAAAACCATCTCATTCCATATGCCGATGAAAAATTATCCGTAACTTGGATTTTTCAACAGGATAATGATCCAAAACATACTGCTTGTCATACTAACAAGTGGTTTGCGGACAACATGGTGAATGTTATGGATTGGCCAACCTGTCGTCCGGATCTAAATCCGATTGAAAACCTCTGGCAAGTTGAAAAGGAACGTGTTGGGGCATTAAAAATTACAAATTTTACAGAACTGTATACTGAGGTGCAAAGGGCGTGGAATAGCATTTCTAAGACTGTCGGCGAGCATCTAGTTGCTTCAATGTCTCGGCGATGTGCAGCGGTTATTTTAAGTAAAGGGTTTCCAACCAAATATTGATGAAATATAAACAAAGCATACATTTCTTAAACCAAAAAATTCAAATAAATAAATCGTTCTTAATTATTTGCACGCTTGGTTTTGTTTCTAATATGGTAAAAAGGTCTCCCGTGCTCCAACAGCTTAAATCTGGTAAATATTTGAATGATTTAGGAATGTGGGAGTCGGCTGCAATACATCGACATTAAAGCATAATATGCTGCCCAGGTTAAAGTCGCCAACAGACTCAACATTCACCATGAATTCATTCAGCATGAATAGATTTTAGAGGCCGAGATGGCAATTATAAAAATGAGGAAAATATATTTTTTGCAGCTACCAGATGGAATGTAACTCACTATGAAAAAAAGTTGTAAATTATTACAGGATAGAATGTTTAGTTATAATGATATCAATGTAAGTAAGCTGCAATTATTTACATTGGAATTCATTTTTAATTGACGACAAGTAGTCTCAGAACAACGATCTTAACAGAAGACATTGTATGCAGTGGCTTAATCCTTTTTCGGAGTTTGTTCAGTAAACCTAATTTCAGTAAATATGATGAAGTCGTATTGTAACGAGCAAGCGAACTTAATTTTCAGTCTCATTTTAAAAGACTAAATAACATGAATTTCAAATTTTTTTTTTCCAAAATAACACAACAAACAAAAAAAAAATAGCAAACAAGTTAATTACCTTTTTTTCAAGGGACATTTTTTTGCGCAATAACAATATCTAAGCAAAACAATAATAGTAGCAAAACTACAGTTTTATTGACACCTTATCATAAGTAGTGAAACTCCCAGAAATACAAAAAGCACAGTCCGTATCTTTCCGATTGTATTTTATAATTGTTTTTTTTTTTTTTTTTTGTTCTAGCGAGAATACAAAACCTACGATGGGCATACATTTTTAATTATATTTTTATAAATTTGTTCTCATGCTGATAAAATTCAATAAAAAAGCGTTTAAACATTTTAAAAATTTTTACATTTTTATAGAACATACATGCGAAGTTGACGATTGTTTATGCGATAAAAACAAAAATCATGCAGAGCAAATATTTATTTTACGTACAATCAAATATTAATATTTTACTACGCCTTGTTTCCTAACAAATATTTTTGAATAATGTAGAAAATTTTAAGTGGGTGTTAATAATTTTTTAAATTAACAAAAATTATTTCGCTGTACCGATTATATGAAGTCTACTATATTATTTTTTAACATTAAAAAAAAGTAAAAAAGGTAATAAGAAATATTTCGAAATTTTTATATCATCTTTTTTTAAAAGTAATAACAAAAATGCAGAGAATTATAATTCGCAAATGAAAAGTATCTATAAAATCGGACAATTAAGCTAATCCAGTAAGAAATGAATACTCAAAAACCAAGCTCAGTGCTCAAGGAATATGTGTAGAGTTGATTTAAAAAAATAAATGAGTTATTACTTATGTTACATAAACTCTATTATATATATGCAACTAACTACGTTTATCTGAACTAAATTTTATTAATTCGTATTAAGTGTGCCATCGAAGCAAGCAACGTTGTTTATATTTCATTAAATAGTATATTTGATTAGCTCGGACAAGGGCGAACGAAGCTACTACATTTGTTTTTGTTTATTTGCTAGCTTTGTTGTGCGTGGTATACATTTGCATTGTCTCTATTAAGCTAAGAATGAAGAAACCTATGCTTGTGTTTGGCCCAGTATGCATACATATGTTTATTTGTTTGTTAATATGTGGAATTATTAATTATGTGCACGTTCGCAACAATCAACAAACAGTAGCAGCAGCCACCACAGCAATTGACAGAACGAACAAATGAAGGAATGAATGATATAATGAGTGAACAAAGCGCTTCACCCACGACAATGGAAGTGTTGGTTTTTGGTATATTTTTCTTATTCGTATTGCGGGAGGAAATCTTAAAGCATCTGTCTGCGAACACCAACCGTGTTTCTACTGTCAACAATCGGCAAACGTAATCAAGCAGCGCACGGACTGGCGCTGTGACCGATTTTGTTTTGCAAAGTTTTGAGATAGTAAAAGTTTATCGCACGGTTTTTCCGACGAACTAAATACTTATATGTAGCTAGCTATGTGCTATATTTTGTTCGATTAACTAACTACATATAAAAAGAGCATCATGAGTCAGTGAATGCCCCTTGCCTTCTATGGCGTCTCGCTTAAATTTGCTATTCTCGGCTGGAACATTTTGCAAATTCTTTTGCGCTACGCTTTCAGGGGTGCTGGTGCATTTATATATATATATATATATATTTTAAGTGTAGGGACATGCTTGGTTGTTGCAACTTTTGTACTTACAGCTCTCCAAATGCGTTTCGTCGGTGGCGACTTGATGAGCCATCCCTCATAGTGAACCTCTTTGTTCATGTTGACTTTTGGATGTTTCCACAGATGCTTGAACACAATTTTGCTTGGTTCTTGCCGAATTCACTTGCAACAATTCAATTACTGGCTTTTTTCGATTACGTCTGTAATTTCGTTCTTGCAGTTCTTTTGATACTTTAGTGGTATTTTTCTCCACCCAGTTTTTTGTTTCCTTTCGATAATCTTCTAGTAGCGATATGAATTTTTTTTAAGTTTTTGCTTTGCACTTTTTTAAGGTTGCGTTATACACAGCGTTTTAGCAAGAAGTTAATTTTAGCTTTAAAATATATTAAATATTAATAATTTTCTATAGATACATATATGCAGAAATATTTTTTCAACGAATATTGGAAAATAAATTGCGACAACACCAAACAACGAAAAACAACTGACAGCAGAAATGAAGATTACGGCGAAGAAGTCTTAGAAAATTCAGTGTTGCAATTATGGCTACACGGCGAACATTTTAGTAAACCATAGCTTACATTAGACATTACTGATATGGCAGTAAAGAATATGTAACCACGAATATCAGTCTCATTAGAGCGCATTATAATTAAATTGTATAAATAAGAATAGCCGAAGGAAAATCGATTAGTCGATTTGTTTTTAAGATATCGATGTTTTAATATAATTTTATTTTAATAAGATGTTCTAAGAAAACTGGCTATATATTTCTTAGTATGCAACCGTTAATGATGGGTATGGTACCATTTTGAAGAGAACATTGTAAGCATTTACAGCCTTATTCAGAATACCATTTTAAAGGCTGCGTAATTTTAAGCAGGCGTTAAGCAACAAAACCTTATTCAGAATGAATTTTTCGTCTTACGCAACGTTGTTTAAGGGCTGCGTTACTTAAACGCCGAAATTGGGTTTAAAGGCTGCGTAAATGCCATGTAAATTTTGATTTGGTTGCACAGGATAAGCATGTCTATCATTACTTCATCCTGTGGAACTAAGAAAAGTTTACAAAAAAGGTTAAATCTTATGAAACTATGGGAAAAGGAGCTTCGGAAAAAATATCGTATTTCCAAAGCTTACATGGTAAGCTAATCAATATTATCCTCCCGGAATTCAGTAACCACAAAAAATGGTCACATTCTAGTGGAGCTGCAAGTCATGATCGCTATGCGCTATTGGAATGGAATTTTCGGTTGCATTTTCTAAATGTACAAGATTATTGTAATAAGTTTCGTAAATTTTTGACACAACGATAGTTTAGTTAGACCCCTTTTCCACTCGGCAATTTTTCTTGCTGGCAAGTCGAGTTTGTTGGCATCGGGACGTGACGAAAGGGAATGAGTACAGACTTGCTCGTACCGGCAATTTTTCTTTTGTCCTGCTCTTTCTTTGAAGTTTCACTTTAGTTTTTTTCAGAATTGCTCAGTGGAAACGCAAATGGCAAGTTCAAAAGAGAATTGAAAACTTGCTGGCAAGAAAAATTGCCGAGTGGAAAAGGGGTCTTACACAATACATAAAAAATGATTCTGAATAACATTTTAAGCAACGTTGCGTAAAGGCTGCGTTAAGGTTTAAACAGTGCGTAACTAAACAAGCGTTGTACGACTGTTTAAGGAATTATATTGAATAAGACTGTTAGAATACTTTTGTATACACAATATTCAATCAGTGTTTTAATTTAATGCCTGTTTATGCCTGTTTGTATGTAAAAGTAAAATGTTTGCATAGTACATAAAGCCGTTATTTTTTCAAAAACTACCATTATTACTAAGAGTTTTAAAAATTATTGGTGCTTGAAAATTTATCTTTCGTTTGGTAAAAAATATGTAGGAATTTTTTGATTTGCTATGGTTTTTATGATGTTGCAATGATTTCTCCTTGTACGGAATGTTAAAAACAAGCTTGAAATGGTATTAATTGTTCAAACTTTCACGAACTTTATCCTCTAAACCACTTACGCGCGGTTTTCATATTTATTTTACCTTTTGTGGGCAGTTAAAGGGGGTGTGACCAAATTTTTGTACCTAAATTTATACCATACTCGAAAAAATCTGCTGCCAAAACTGTAGACTAATCAGCTCAGTAGTTTCAGAGTCTATTACAATCAGACGGACGTACAGACCAATGGGCAGTTAAAATAGGGTTGGCAACATTTATGTGTATAGTATTCTCCACTTATGGGCCGAATAAACGATACGAATTACTTGCACAAATCGGATTTTGTGCAGTTCAGACGCATAGCACCAACACACCAATTATCACTATGCAAAACATATATTTATACAACCAAGGAGTTATGATTTCTGAAAAGTTGGCGTAACTTAAAACTAATTTAAAACATTTTAGTCTAATAGAACCAAAACCGTTAGAGAAACAGATTTTTTTTCTTGATTGGGGCGGCAAAAGGGAGTGTGGCCCTGTTGGTTTTCTAGATCATATCGTACACTGAGAAAACTACATTTTCAAAACTAGAAGAAACATACTACTTTTGAAAACGTTTAACCCAGTTTTTGCGCCTCTAACGTTTATTTTTATTTTAAAAACGCACATTTTAAATAAAGCTTATAAAACTTTCGTTTGAATTTCTGAAATAAACATTTTAAAATGAGTTGTTAAAACGTTCGTTTGAATTTCTAAAATTAACATTTTAAAATTAGATTTGAAGACATTCGTTTTATATTTCAAAATGAACATTTTAAAAAGAGCTTTTAATTGCCTCGGTTGCATATACTTAGCAAATGAAACATAATCACCTTTTACTAAGTTCGAGCTTAGCCGAGCTAGCTAGTGGTCGAGTTTATTACTCAACCGTCCAGAGTTCAATCCCTGACGAAACCAGGAAGAATTTTTTGTTTAAAGCACATTTATTTTTTATATATTTTAATAGATTGTTTTTATGATTGTAAGCCCGAACTTATTTCGAGGGTTTTTTCTGACTTATTTAATTAATACTTTTGATACATACACAGTCAGGATGCGAAGCTACGTCCTCCGCATGCCAGTCTAGCACAGTTCCACTGAGCTATTGGTAACGATATGTTGACTGTAGCAAACTTATTTATAAACTGCTCATCTTAAATAGTGTCAGAAAATCTTGTCAAATTTATGATAATTCTTGTAAAACTTACATTTTTTTCAGTTAATTAAATATGTTAAAACGTTCATTGCTGTTTCTAAAACGTTTCATTTTACTTTTGTATTTTAAAATGTGCGTTTTTATTTTTGTATGGCGTAAAATGTTTTTGAAAATATTAATTTTAGCGTACTTAATCATTGTAAAACGTTCGTTTTTGTTTTAAAAACGTTACATTTAACTTTTGAATTTTTAAACGAAGCATTTTGATTTTTGCATGGAGTAGAATGTTTTTAAAATAAACATTTTACTAACCATTTTAAAAATGTGCATTTTACTTTTTTTTGTTTTCTCAGTGTACTCAAAGAAAATTAACTACCAAAATTTCAGCTCATCAACCTAGCAGTTTTGGGATTTGAAGCCATCAGACAAACAACATTTAGCTTAATATAGATGTAGGTGTATAACAAACATAGCAATATATAGTGGTGATTTAAAAAAAAATGTAAACTTTTCTACATCAAATAAAAGGTAAAGCCGTGTTTCCATGTGATCTTATCTTATCCCATTTTTAGTAAGAAAGAAAGAGCATGCGTGCCATATTTTATGGGGTTGACTAAAGTAAGTGTGAAACAAGCATAAATTTTCTATTTTTATAGCATGTGATATCCCCTGTCATTTCATGGAGAACTAGAGGATAGAAAAAGTTAAACTTCTTGAACTTTTCCTATAAAAGTGTATCACATGCTATAATATTTTACAACTGTTTTGATAGCTGCATGACATTTTTAATTTCATATGATATTTCTAAAAATTTTAATAGTAAAAATTCGGCAGACAAACAACAACATGTTGTAAACATGTTGTATGTATCACTTTCCGCTACTTCTGTCTTAGAAACGCAGCCAATGCCACGGTCTGCACGCAGAAAGGTGACCACTTTGTTCAACCCAGACGTGGCCGTAAAAGCGATGGCAGTCGAAGTGGAGTTCGTAGAAGTGCTACAGCTAAAGCTGCTGCTACATATGATGGCATGCTACATATGATGGCATAATTGCCAATGAAGCGATAGGGGTTGTTGTTGCTGTTTCTGCCGCTGCTATTGATTGTTTCATATATTAAATATTAACAGCTTATGTATGTTATGAATTTTTTTTCGTGTACTTTAATTATAAAAAGGCATGTTAAACCTAAAATGCTGCTAGTTATTAATTGAGAACATATTAATATACATATATAACATATTTATATTTCAGAATAAGAACAAATTTCAAAGTTTTGAAAAATAAATAAATTTATTTTTTGTTTACAAATATGACCAAATGTCAAACGTTTATAGTGAAAATTATCTATATCCATCTCGCTCATTATAGCAAATGTTTTTGAAATGGGATAAGATAAGATGAGATAAGATCACATGGAAATGCGGCTTTAAGCCTTGGCTTTAGAAATAAAATACGTTTTAGCACCTTAATGTTGCAAATCTTTTAGAAAAAAACTGTTTTATCAATATAAAAAGTATATATGATGTGAAATCTTTTATTAAATTCAATGCATTGCAAAAAATTTAGTTTATTTACAGTATTTCTCAAAGATAATTTAATTACGTTTCATATAACATGTCAATATTTAAGATATATTGAATATTGGCCAAGATATAGATGTTTTTTTTAACAGATGTTGTAACAAGGAAACAATATAAAAAAATCGATAACTCGATAAATAGATGATGCATTAATTTTTTGTTCGATCAATTCCTATTTTGAATATTATATATTTAATATATTTTCAAATCGTGGTGCTCAGAAAATCGTAATCGTGCCATGAGTTCTGCTGGCTTGGCCTTTTTATTAATGCATTAATCTTCCATGGAGAAGGAGATAGATGAAAAATTAAAAAGGCGAGTTTTAAGGGACTATAGCAATCCTCTGGAGCTAGCAACGTCGGACTAAGCACAATCAACGGATTTAATTCAAACATGGAGATTTACTAGATTTTTTCAGATATGTAGCCCCATATCGCTTGAACAAGGACTCATTCATTTAAGGATTCAATACGTCCTTAGCTTTTATTGACAACAACGTTTTTTTTTTAACAATTCTTGTGTTTTTCCCTAAAACAAGAATTATTTAATACATTTGCACAGTACCTATTCAAATAATTTATTTTACTTGAATGTTTTTGTACTAATCAGGCGCAACAAAAAAACATAGTTTCAGAGTTTCATTCATAGTTTCATCATTTCGCTGGTGAAAAGCTGTCCGGCTTGTTTCCGATTATCAAATCATTGAAATCTATTTCTACAACTCCTCAAATCGATGCAATATCTGATTCGAACATAAAACCAGCACATTTGCCTAATTTCTATCGGAATCTAAACCAACTCTGGCAATAAACGGATTCCACAACAACCCCCATAATCACAGAATAAGGTTTAACACCGAAACTCAGCCAAGTAATCCAATCACGCAGGAAAGACACAATAAACATAATACTAATAATAATGGTATTCCCTTAATGCCTCGGAAACAGCTTAAACCTCGTAAACTGCTTAATTT
Source organism: Tetanocera ferruginea (assembly GCA_958299015.1). NCBI lineage: Eukaryota > Metazoa > Arthropoda > Insecta > Diptera > Sciomyzidae > Tetanocera > Tetanocera ferruginea. The sequence continues at coordinate 78,313,182 of OY282644.1, forward strand.
TAAGAAAATGGGAAATGATGGAAATATTTTGTATGGCGATTTTTTTACGATGTTTAAGCTACAATTTCAGTGCTTAAACAATGTAAAAAAGTTTGGTTAAACTTTCAGCTGTCAAACTGTCAAAAAGTGTGGTGTTTTTTTTATTTATTTTCGCGCTTAATTCATCCCAATTGGCAAGCATAGAAGTGGATAGTGGCAGTGCTTGAAAAAGGAAAAGAAACACTTCGACACATGTTGGGTGCTCTGTCAGACAGTAGAACTGCTGCAATTGGTATTGGATGAGGCTAAAGATTGCCCGGAAAAGTTTGGAGTAGATAAATACTGAGCACTTAAGTTTGGCAGCTAACTCAATTATTCCCATTTCAGAAACCTAGAGCAAACAGATTCTACGAACAAATTTTCGGTCGATTTGTTACGGCCGATGAATAATGAAGTTATATTATTTTTAATTTTTTTATTGATCTGCTGTTTTTTCCCAACGAAAAATTCTTCTCTCTGAAGCTGCAGAATTTTTTTCCATTTTGACATAAAACCCACAGAATTCTGATCTGTTTTTAGCTGAGGATAGATCACAAAAAAAGCAAAATTTTTTCAATGTTTTCGAGTTTGCTGCCTTTTTGAAAAACTACAAAAAAATTAAAGATAAAAACATTTTTAAAACTTTAAATTCAAAAATGTTTTCCCGCTAGAAGAAATTTGATGTTTTTCCACAGAAGAATTTGACGTTTTCCGTAGAAGAGCTCAATCTTTTCTGAACTGTCAATGGTAACGTTAACTATTTTCCACATATGTCATTTATTTTGTTTATTCAGTTGGTAGCATTTGAGGTCAGAAATTTTCGAACCATCGAAGTAGAAAAGGCAGAAATTCGGAATTGTTTCTTCTTTTAAGGTCAAAATTTTCGAGAAATGAACACAATTCAATTTCAGTTCAGAATTTTATTTGAGAAAAAAACGAAAAAAATCAAAAAGGGCAGAAAACCTTAAACAATTTTATTTTCGAGAAAAGGAAACGCACATATAATAACTGTGCATCACATTATCTACTATACCGTCATATTTACTGATTTTACTTTAAGATTGCAGGACTTAAAACGGCTTGCAAAACTGGGCAAGCTAAAGCGATTTTATGACAATAAGATTGCGTACGGCTCTTGATTTTTCCGTAATCAAGCTATTGAAAGTCCATCGCATTTTTTCAAAGTTTTAACATACATAAAAAAATTAACGAAATATTTTGTTAAACCGAAACTGTACCCCCTATAGTTCCGAAAATAGAGTGTAAATAACGAAGGTCCAAATTTAAAGTTAGTCGATTAGCTAGAACTTGAGAAATCACGCTGGACGTTTTAGAAAAAGGAGTTTAATTTTAAGTGTTATTTTATTAGTATATTAATTTTTTAATTTTAATTTTTTATCGAATTTAATAAGAAACATCCCATTTGTTCCCCTTTACTTGAAAACCTAAATAAATTTTAATCAATACGTTTTTACCACTATAGCAATATTTGTAATTCACGCCCATTGCTGATATTTTTAATATATTTATACACAAAAAGTTGATAAATATTTTTTTCATTTGTCAAACTGAAACAAAATTAAATTGAAAACTGCATGAAATTTCCAATTTTTAAGTTTATGTACGGCACTTCGGCTCAAAATCTGTTATCTCATTTTAACAACCCAATTTGTATCCGTTTTCATTCACACTTTTTGTTATGGGCATGACGGTCTAAACAGGCACATATGAAACAATTGCATGATAGTGGATATGTTCTTCAAACTATTGCGAATGCATTTAATTGAGAATGGCGCTCAATATAAAACACAAAATCAACATATACTTGAACGCACTCTTCAACAATAAATTGTGTGATTAAAAAAATCACGCATGAGTGAAAAATCACTCGCTTCATTTCAGAAATCCACGTTATCACACAGCCCTCAAAAAATCACGAAAAGTGATTTATCACACGAAACTGGCATCTATGCTTATTCATTTTTGGATATTATAATGTATCCCTGGTAACTAACACCAAGCATTATATTCCGAACACCTCCTTAATCCTATCGATTATTTGCTTTCAAGTCTCCAATGTCAGCCGGCGTGTACCTCCAAATATTTTCTGTGCATTTTAATGAAAATTATCTATCGTGCCGTAATTTCTTTGTTAACTACTCTTCGTTGTACTGAAAACCGAGAATTGATCGCATAAATATTGCAAAACTTTAAAGTATAAACAGTATTTTGCTGAATTATCACCTTTTAAGCTTTGTGGAGCTTATTAAATTGAATTAATTAAAACACATCTCTGCACAGTCTCCCAAGTGTTTGTGCTAGTGTGCACGGTATTAATAAAAAAGATGGCGTCCCAAGTTGCAAACAAATCTGGAAGTGGCTGGCCACGACGTAGCAGTCAAGGACAAATTGATGGCATTACAACCAATGGATCGCAAAAATACGGGCCCAATGCATCCTTGACGATAAATCGCACAATAAATTTGTAAGTTTATGAAATCTATACTATGTATGCATTTGTACAAGTGGCGCGCATAGAACTTTCTATGTACATAAGTAGATAGGATAAAAATTCAAGGGTTCTTAATAGCGGCAAAATACGAAAAAAGGAAGATGTCTCGATTAAGTCGACTTAATTTAGATTTTAAATTATACTAGCCAGAATTATGGTTATTTTCGCTAACTGGAAAAACGGCTAAATCCATAAAAAAAATTAGCTATTAGGATAAAACTTACACTAGTGTAAGCTGTTATGTAAGCAAAAGCTATAAGGGTCATAACAAAACAACCTCAATATATTTTCGGCATAATTGAAGAATAATGGAAATGCAAAATTTGCTGTTTTTTTTTTTAAACTAAATGGATTTGGGCCTCCTGAGTTCAATTCTGCAAGAATTAAACGTCGCTCTCAAGTGGTTTAGAAGTTATAGGGGTCGCAATTTGAAAAAATGGACTTAACACATTTGCCTTTTTTTCGATTTTTTTGCAAAATTTGCTGTTTTTTTTTTTAAACTTAGTTTTTAAACAATTTAAAACTAAAAAAATAGTAATTTTTATTGAATTAGTGTAATTTTTTTCCAATATGAAAAATTGTTATAAAAAATCGCGCGATTTTTTATAACAATTTTTCGCCTGCGGCGCTTTTTCCTTTAAATCAAATCATTTCTATAAATTTCAGGTACTATCTAAATATGAAAAATTGTTATCAAAAATCGCGCGATTTTTTATAACAATTTTTCGCTTGCGGCGCTTTTATTTGTCTCAATATAATATCAGTGGACAACAAACTTGAAAAATAAAAATACTGGGAATACTTGTTATAGTATAAAACACTTCATATACTGTTGCATACTTGACTGTTCACCCTTTTACGTAATAACACACACTTTTTCGTAATCACGATAATATTTGCACGACTTTTATTAAACCATGTTTTTCTAGTTTTCAAGACACACACTTCACACACACTTTGAGTACAAAAACAGTTATATCTTCCAAATTAAAATATAGATTTTTGTGGTTAATAGCTCATTGAAAAGGTATTAGCATAACCTTTCTTTTGATATCCATAACGTTAACTTTTGTTTGAAAACAAACAAAAAAAACACGGGTTTTTAAGCCCATTTTTACAACTCTTGACCCCTATAACTTCTAAACCACTTGAGAGCGACGTTTAATTTTTTCACCATTCAATTTGTTAGCTCAAAACACACATTTTCAAAAAAAAAAAAATAAAAAAAGGCCATTTCCAGTATTCTTCAATTGTTCCATATTTTCTCTATCATAACCTTTTTCTGTACAACTTTCATTCTTCAGATATCCACTAACAAATTACACATTCGGCACCAAGGAACCCTTGTTTGAAAAAGATCCTTCCGTTCCTTCTCGCTTCCAACGAATGCGTGATGAATTTGATAGAATCGGCATGCGTCGTTCAGTCGAAGGTGTTTTATTAGTCCACGAACATGGTCTGCCACACGTACTGCTGCTACAACTTGGCACAACATTCTTCAAACTTCCCGGTGGAGAGTTGAATGCAGCAGAAGATGAAGTCGAGGGCCTCAAACGTTTGCTAACAGAGGTAAACACAAGAAATATATGTATAAATAAAACACAACATAACAAAATTGTCCACAAATTAATAAAAATTTAACAATTCATAGTTTTAATTAATATTTTTAAAAATAATCCCTACCTATTGTAAAACTAATTTTAGAAAATTGTAATATTATTTTGTAATGATTTTTTTATTAATTCTGCTGCATCTACAAATATTGCAACCTCAAAATCCAATATAGGAGCTGAGCACTAGTTTTAGTTTGAACTAGAAACAATAAAAAAAATTATAACTTTTTATTAGTAACATTTGTTAAAATTGTATAAATTTGTATTACTTCCCGTTAAAGTCTGCCTTCATCAATATTGCATTGTAATCCATTTAGACTTTAGGCCGTCAGGATGGCGTTAAGCAGGAATGGATCGTTGAGGACACTATCGGAAACTGGTGGCGTCCAAATTTTGAGCCACCACAGTATCCATACATCCCACCTCATATTACAAAACCTAAGGAGCATAAACGATTGTTTTTAGTACAGCTGCATGAAAAGGGTAACGTTTGCTCTAAGCTTATTTAAATATTTATTTTATGAATTGTATTTTAAAGTATGTAAATAATTAATTTTAAATAGTTTTTACATTTGATTGTTTCATTAGCATAATATTAACACTAGAAAATTGCTAGTTTATTTATTTGGTTTATAAGAAAATAAGAACTCTATCATTGCAACTGATGATTACAAAATACGTGTGTGGCCGCCATGCACGGTATAAGTAAAACTTTAACTCAAAAAAATTAGAGTTTTAAGTGCTTAATTGATTAACTCTTTAATAAAGTCTTACTTAAAAGTCCCATTTTATTGCAATATTGAAAAGTTTAAAAGTTTTGTAACATCAACTAATCATTCTATTTCCTTCCAACACAAGCGCACCATTTTTGTCTTAGTATGTGTGTATAATACAAAAATTCAACATATCAATTTGCGCATAAGATGCTTACTGCGTGAAGATCAAACGCAAACTGATTCAAAGATAGCGTCGCAAAAGCTAGGTAGCTTCGAACACACGACTTGTCTGTGAAGAATGGCTTCCCGAAGCTCTTGTGTGCACCTCTGTTCTATATCCATCATACTATACCATTCACTTTTATTTGTTGTAAAAACATTTATCCAAAAATTTTAAATAAGCAACTGGCGAATTGATTGTGACAAAAAGGAAATAAAATTGAAGAAACAAGGTATTCTTGCCGCTAATTTTTTGTAAAGAAAATTCAAATGGCGAGTTACTGTTTTAGATGTTCGGCAGGTTTAGTTCCTTTTTATGGAATGATGTCAAATGTTGTAAAGAAGTTTCACTTCAACAATTGCACACTATTCCATTTGATGAAAGCAAGAATTAGCGATGCCTTCGATTGACTTAATTAACCTTTACAACATTCATTGGAAACTATGCTAAATTTATTTTAGCATTTTAAAAGCACTTAAGGACTACAAAACTTCATTACTACCATTGTTCTCATTGCATAGAAGTGGAGTCTGAGCGTAACCGATCCGGAGTTTTGTTCTGTGTGGGTGAAGTTCAGAATCCGTTCGCACATGTTGCACTTCTGTTATGTGTATAGAAGTTCGAATTTAGGGTGGGAGCCCACTTTTAATAAACTGGACTCTTTCTCTGATTCCATATCCCACATGTTGAGGTTGTTCCCCGACAACGAAATCGTTGTTATCGGCAATTTCAATGACCACAACACGGCTTGGCTATGTCACTCATGCCAATTAACACCTGAAGACCAATACGTTGAGCTCTTTGCTGAATCGAACCAATTGATTCAATTAATGAAGGAACCAACTTTCATTCCTAAAGTTGGTCCCCAGAGCAAAAAAGTCTTAGACCTTTTTCTGACATCTCATCATGAAAAATATGATGTAAGTATCCATGCGCCTCTTGGAAACTCGGATCATGGTACCATCTCCGTTTCTTCTTCATTTTCTAACCTTTGCACCTCAACGCCTTAAGCCCCGAAGAGGGAGGATTGCATAGTTTTATGAAAAAGCAAATTGGACTGGGCTATATAATTGTATCACAATTTCAAATGGAAATCTTGTTTCGCTGATAGAAATATGAATACTGCAGAAGTTATGGAACAAGAAATTATTTTATTGGACATGCTTTATCTCGAATAAAATGAGGAACATTAAGCAAAAAGATCACTAATGGTTTAATGAGATTTGCAGGATTTCAGTCAGGTGCAAAGAGGAAATCTTTCAGAATTGGCGTTCTAACAAAAATGCTGATACTAAAAGACTTCGCATCGTGGCTACGAATCGCTGTAATGCAGTTTTAGAGCGCGAAAAGTTTCTTCACGAAATTCGCGTAAGAGAACAGGTCTCTGCTGTAAACGGAGCAAAACTTTTGGTCGTTCGTTAAAAGAGTAAAGAATCAGACATCTTCGTCGATAACGTCAATATAAAAAAAGCCTCCGGTCCTGATGGCATAACACCAATTGTGCTTAAAGCGTGTGCTTCTATCCTGGCTCGGCCTTTGCGAAACCTTTTCAAGATCTTTTACAGGGCAGGAATGCTCCCATCTTGCTGGAAGATAGCAAACGTTCCGCCAGTACCAAAAAAGGGTCGATGTCATAAGCCACCTGCAAACTACCGAACCATAGAGATATGCTCTACGCTCTCCAAAGTTATGGATACCATTATAAACTTAACCTCATGAATTTTCTGAAGCACAACGAATTGCTTAGTGAAAGCCAATGTGGTTTCTGCTAGTGACATGATGGCGCACCACACTAAAAAATGAAACCAATGCGTTGATTTATTTCGTGAAAGCAAGGCAGCTGCTCTGAATATTTCAAGGGTCTTTAATGGAGTATGGCATAAAGCGCTCCTTCCAAAACTAATCGCATAAGGTGTTGGTGATAACTTTGCTCGATGGATCACGTGTTACCTTAGGTTGCGTTCATAGTGAATGCCGATTCAGACAGACAGGCTGAAATGTGTGTAAATAAGCGAGATAAATAGCTATTTGTATCTCGTTTGTTCGCATTGTTTGCCTGCCTGCCAGTCTGAGTTGGCGTTTACTATGCATACGGCCTTAAGGACAGAACCATACGAGTCGTGATCGACGGCATTTCGTCCAGAGAACACTCCATCGATGCAGGAGTGTTGCATACCACAGGATTTAGTTATACCACCTTCTTTGTTGTTGGTTTTCATCAACGACCTTCTGTCGTTGACTTATAACCCGAACTTTTCGTTTGCAGACGACAGCAGCATTTCTCATTCTAATTTTTAGTTTATAATTCTTAAAAAACATATTTAGAGCTTGATGCCAAATATTTCATGAAGAAAACAGGTTGAAAACAACAAAGTTCTTTGCAGAACAGACCGAGAAGACTAGACTATGGTTTCGTTGGACGCTACTCCGACTCATCAGTAGTCTGTGTGGTTTATGCAATCCACTTACTTTGAAAAGCTGATAAGTGCAACTGCCGCAAAACCAAAACGGAATTATTGAGACACTTCACTTTATTAGTGAATCAGTGTTTTTCTACTCTTTCGCTAGTAGAAAAATTTCAAAAAATTGGCTGCATTGATTCTGAAAATATTTTGTTGTTTTATTTATGCTTGACATATTTTTCTAAATATCGTGCTGAATTTCTGTTCGATTTAAGCGTTTAAAAACACTGGTTGCTTTTAATTTTACTTTGCTGTGCTTATTGAAAATCGAACAACAACAGCTAAAGCAGCAGCACTAAAAATAATTTAGCTTACTGCGTAGTGCTACGAAAGTATAAGAAATTATTTTTTTATATTTTCCATTTCATTTGTTTTTCTTATTGCCCATGAGAATAATAAGCTTTTGCGTCTCAGCTTTTGATTATGGCTTACGAACTAATGCTTGGCTTTCACTTCGTCATTTTTTATTTCACATGAAAGTTTAAAGTGTAAAATATTACATAAATAACAACTATTATGCAATTTTTGCTAAAACCATGTGAAGAGATCAGTTTTCCTATTTTTCGTCATTGTCAAACGGAAAAAAAATTTACAACGCGTTGGCATTTTAGACTCACAACAACTGAATATTGAAAATGACACAGTGAAAAGGCTTAAAACACCTTTTATAAAAAATGTCTACTTAATTCAATTAAATCGACATTCTTTTAAATTTTTTTTTGGGTGAATAAAGAGTCTCATTTCGTTGCTTTAGGAGATTCGTTTCAAAGTTTTGTTTTATTCAAGTTCGCTACAGGAACTTTTGACTATTTTATGTAACTAAAGTAATGATTAACTAATTCAAGTTGGATTGATTTATAAGTTTTTGTTCTTTCATTTATTCAGTTATTATTCTTTATTTTTAAAATGATGAAACAATCAAACAAAAAATATTTTATAAATAAAGTGTTAAATAAAAACAACTTATGTATTTATTTTTTAACCGTCTAGATATAGATGTTATTACATCATCGTTTCTATTTACAATTTCGCCATTATTTTCATGCTATGCAATAATAAAGTTTTTCTACACACCAACTGCATTTTATATGACATATAAATAAATATATATATTCTTTTATTCAGGGCTAAGATTTGCAATTTTTAAACGCGTTATTTTTCTATAAAATAAATCTTACAATATAAGTAATCATCTTTTTAATATTGTCTAGATTCGGATTGGAACTCCAGTTTTGATGTTCCCTGAGCAGTTCTTATTGTGAACCATATTGTTGAGCACAAAATACAAATTCTACTTTCCAATCTGATAGTTAAGCACTAACAGTTTTGCTGATTTTACTTAATGAATTAACTAATTGTAGCGCCATGCAAATTCTTATTTTTTTTCTCTTACCTTCTGCGAAGGAAACTTTGTCGATTGATCGTATGTGTAGCAAAATGTAAATGACGCCCTTGTGTGGCGCATGCCAGACAAACAAATAGTATATGAAGAAAACGAATGTAATTAACTTTGTGCAAGAATTTGTCATGGCATTTTGTTGTAATCATTTTAAGAGTTTAAAGAAATGCTGTGTTTGTTTTTGTATTGATGCGAAAAACAACTTTTTTGAGCGAACTATATTGTATTGAAGTATTTAAAAAAAAATATGTTTAAACAAACGTTGAATGTCTTTTGTATTTAACAGTAAATGTATTTCGAATGTACTTTTTATTGTTAACACACAATTAGAGGGTATTTATTTTTTCTAGTAAGAGCTTAAGTTTGAACCAATATCTTAAATCCATTTTTCATATTGATGTGTATTGCAAATAACAATGAAGAATTCTTATTATTGAACACTAGAATTATGTGTCAGTCTATAATCATTCCCTGTGAAATTTATAAATTCTTACGACACTGTAAATAAAGTAAATATAAAATGATATAAAAAATTTTTTTTTTAAATTTAATTAAATGTTAAGCTGCCAAAATTACACCTTAAAAAATACATGTCAATAGATAAAATGCATTAAATAAACTACTTTTCAATAGTTTTAATGCATTGTTACATAAGCTCCTAATGCAATTTGTATTTCAACGTATATCCATTCATTTTAAATTTGATGTATTAATTTTAAGATTGACTTATGTTATACCAATGTTTGAAAATATGTTTTGTAAACAGACTTTTAAATGTATTTCTTTATTTTTTTTCACCCGTTTTTATATCAATTTAATAGCACTCTTTGCTGTACCCAAGAACTACAAGCTAGTAGCGGCACCTCTCTTTGAACTTTATGACAATTCACAAGGATACGGTCCAATAATCTCATCGCTCCCGCAGGCGCTTTGCAGGTAAGATTTAATATTTTTTGTTTTTTTAAAAATTAATCTTAGTAATAATATTTCTGTTCTTTTACAGATTCAATTTCATATATATGTGAGACGAGGCAGCGCCTGGCACGTCGTCTGCAGATATGATGCCAACCAGCGCCTCGAGAGACTTTAGTAGTTATTTAGGAGATGAGGAATATCAAGCATCATACGACCATTTTAATTACTCTAGACGTCAACATCCCAATCCCCATGAAACACATAATTAATGTAGACTAATGTTAATATTTAACAAATATATTGTAACAACAACGATTATTTTGTTTGTTTGGCCCGCAACCAACACACACAACACTCACCGTATTGCAATTTGTAATAAATAACCAATAAAGTAAACTTGTAATTATTTGAATGATTATAAATTTAAATTATTGTAAAAGAATTAAAAGATTGACTTTAAAATTAACTGAACACATGCAATGAATTTATATGCACTTAGATGACTGCTCTCATTGAAGAAGTCATCATTATTCGTTAAAATTTTATATTACGAAGAAAAATAATGGGAAATTTTTGAAGTTATGTAGCTTAATATTAATGTAGCTTAATAACTATGAGAATTTTTGGTTTTAATAAAAATATGAGTTCAACGGACGGAGAAGCATGAAGCGAGCTAATGTTGAAAACTGACATCAAGAAACAACTGCATTCTTTATTAGAACTGTTCGGCATGTAGTTCTTAAATTAGACCTCTGTACCAATTAGAAAACCAACGTCGGAAATTTTAATTTTTCAACGATGCTAATTCCTACCCGTGCCCTGTTATTCGACGCAATAAAATGTAGACAAATATAGGAGTGGCTCGATTTTTATGAACATTAATATGCAGATTTGAGGTTTCTTTGCCTGCAATTCCCTTAAAGTAACCCACAGATACTCCATGAGATGGAATTACGTTCTCTTTACGATACGGTGTGGTGTGCAGATTCATCTAGGTTCATTGTCTGGTCGCATTTTTCTCTGCAAAAAAACGGATCGAATTGTATGTTCCGAGAACGAAACAGCAATCGGACGAATGAAAATGACGTTACCTGTTTGCGTACGATTCACGTTAATTAATTGGGATTCACGTTTGAAAATAACACTTCGAGGAACGAACACGAAGTTTATTAATTAACGTTGAAAAAATACCAAATCTCGTTAGGTCTAATTCGATAACGTATGCTATAGTACAAAATATACTTTTTTAAGTAATGAGTTAAACGTTCACGGAACAGACAATTCGACCCCTGATTTACTGTTACTGTCAATGGAATCTAATAATTTTCTTTCTTTCTAGAATAACAAAATTAATGCATTATTCAGAATAACGACAAATGAATAATAGAAATCAATAATTAATCAGTTTTTAAAAATTGATTGTGAATTGAAAATTTTATTCATGGATCAATTTTGCATTCATTGAATGCATTCTTATTTCGTTTTTCACCGATTCAAGATTTTGTAGAAGCAATCAAATTGAATTACAGCATTATTTTACAGCTCTGAAATTACCGGACCACAGCAGCCGCAAAGATAGCTCCTAGAACAAACACTCATCATTCTTTAAATAACATATTTGTTGACAGCCAAGCGGCAATCAAATCCATGTGCTCCGATACAGTCAAGTCCAGAAATGTCCTTAGAAGCAAAGACGCATTGACGGAAACGAGATGGCAGACGGACTAGCTAAGGAAGGTGCCGGGCTGGGATCAGAGCTCACAGAACACGTAGGTTTTCCACTGCAGGAATTGTACAAAAACCTCGAAATTAGAGTAAAACAAGCAGTGAGTTGTAGATGGAAAGAAACGGCAACATGCAAGATCTCGAACCAGGTATCCAAGAAACCCTGGCACCTTCTTTGCACATGTGCCGCCTTACTTAGATCGAGACTTTAATACTTAGACTCATCGTCACTAAAAGATGCAGCCAAAATTCCTCTAGAATCCCTCCTGAAATTTACAAATTACACACAAATTTTTGAAGATTTCTAATCCCTTCAAGGCTTTCATGAACCGGTACTACTTAGGACCATATGGTCAATCTTAGCCTCCAAAGAGAGCCAACCGGATCAACCTAACCTAACCTATACAAACAACAAACAATTCGACCCCTGGTTTACTGTTACGGTCAATGGAAACTAATACTTTTCTTCATTCCAGAACTGCTCCGGACAAGAACTCTTTATCTCATTATGGATTCAACAAGATGATGCGACTAGTCACATAGCCAGGCCTGTTATGACAGATTTGGAGTTTCCAACAAGAAATTCCATATTCCGTTGAATACAAACGTCCCCTCACCTTTCACGTCTGATTTTTCTTGGGGGTTGTTGCAAACAGGAAGCTTACAAAATAAAACCAACAAATTTAAATGATTTAAAACAATCCAATCGAACGATAATTGAGGCAATTCTCGATGCAACCCTCGAGGCGGTAATAATTAATTTTTTGCTAAGATATCGCACATGCGTCACCGTGGTTGGAGACCACTTAAATAAATGTTTTAAAATCAATGAACTTGTTGAAGGATATTAACATTTGTTTTTACTTGCTTCAGTTGAATTGATTTTTTGTCTACTCTTCGATACCTTTAGAAGGTTCACCTGAAACCTGTATCACCCTGAAACGATACTGAACGATAAGCTTAATACTTACATGCAGTTCCACAAATGAAAATAAAACATCTTTGTGATAAATGCTTATATTTATTGATATATAGTTGCGATTACAATTGTTTTAATTTTTTTGGTTTTTATAAAATGGTTATGATAAGTTGTGCTAAAGATGTTGCTTCCATCTAACATCTCGCAATGCATACAATAATAAATTTTTGTTTTTTGTATTGTTTAAGTATTATTAAATTTTTGATATAGATCGACTATTTGTTGAACTGACTAGTCATGCTTTTGCTTTGTTTTGTTATCGTATTTTGCAAATATATTGTGCGATTATTTTATGTATTTTATTGAATGAAACTGCTTCTGCATAACAATTTTACAGCATAAAATTTTCATAAATTTTCTCAAATGATGAACAGCTGCAACAAAAATTGTAAACCTTCAGCAACGAGGTGTAAATAACATTAAGTGTATTATAATGTATGTATTTTAAAGTTATTAACAAAGAGTTTTAATGTATTAAGTAAGAAAATAAATGAAAATTTCACAATTAAATAACTGACTGGTGTGCGTGTGAATATTTATAAAATGTGCAGTTATTGTGCACGTTTTGTTTTAACAGTTTGCGAGTTATAAGCGTTTGTATTGTAATGATAAAAACAAAAAAACGAAACAACAAAGTTACAAAAATTGCTCAATATAATAAATATATGTATGTATATTATTAACATTACTATTTAATATTTTTACTATTTATTTCATATATAAATTCTCTAAATGGAGGACTTTGGAATTTGTATTTATTTGAGGGTTTAAAGTTCGGGTTGGAGACAACAAAAAACTCGTATAAGAGCAAGATTAATAGGAGAGAGAGAGACTTAAGTCACTGAGAAAACAAAGCTAGAAAGTCGTTTAAGAACTTTTTGCTATATAATTGGACATATATTTCAATATGTTTCTTATAATAATTACAGAATTAATATACAAGCATTGGAGTCTTTTTGGTCCATATAAGATTGACTCAAATGTGCCTTTTGTAACATTTAGAAATTATTTATTACAAGTTATTATCACACATATTAAACTAACTAAAGAGGCAATAAAAATAAAAAAAATAAAATGCAAGAAATTAAAGCTTTTTTTTAATTAAGATGAGGAACAAAATAATCCTGTAGTTAAGTCAACGTCTTGTTTGAAACGATAGTTTGGTCGCAACTGAACGCAAGGGACAAGGAACAATATTTTGACATTTTATTCTTTCATTTTTTCACATTTTGTTCTTATAAATTTTTTTGCAAATGCATATAAAAAGTGTTGTTTTTTGTTTTGTTTTATAATATTTTCCAAAATTGCTTTACCATAATTTATTATGATAGAATTTTAAATCATAATAACCCTGATCGGTTAGACCCTCTCCCGAAGATATTGTCGAAATGGCATCAGTATGATCTGGCGCTGGCGTTGATGGTGAATTTAATTTGCTGCCTATGGGACGATTGATTTTTACCACACCAAAATCCTCGCGCGCTTCTTGATCAAATTCCATTTTATTGGTAGGCGTTACAGCCATGCCCACACCAAAGGACATGTTCTTCATGCCAGTATGTTGTTTGCTTAACTGAAAGGTAGCTGGTTTCTTCATATTCATAAAGTTATCACCACCACTGCCAGTTTCTGTAATGGATGCACTTCGCTGCGTTTGTTCATCACGTGGTGAGCTGATCTCTAGCTGTTGTTCAACAGCAGCTTCTAGTTGAGGAGTTGTTAGCGCCATTTCAGCAGCTTCAGCGGCCAATTCTGCAGCTTCGGCTATGGATGCAGCTTCATCCAGATCGTTGGTATGCAAATCCTGTAGATCGATTGCAAGTGCCTCGACAACAGGCAGTGTCGCGATTGGTGAGATTAAGCTAAGAAATATTATGAGTAGTGAAAAAGGCTGGGTCAGAGTCAAACGCAAGCTTTCGAGCTTAGAAATGGTTCATGCTTGGAAAAGTGGAACTGAACAAGAAGAGGAAGGCTTGTTTTGAAAAATAAAACAAAAAAATGCAATTGTTTGGTGTGTGGAGTGCACAGAAAATTGCTTAAAATAACAATACAATTATTCATAAAATATGTTCTTCAATTTTATTTTAGTTTATGTTTTAAATGTGTACAAGTTTGTAAAAATTATTTATAAATTATTGAAAAACTTGGTGAAAATTAAATAAACATTAATTTTAAAAAATATTTGAGTATTATTAAATTTAAAAACAAATTGTTTTAATATTTTTTATTGTGTTTTTACAATAAATCAAAACTAAAAAATTTTAAAAATAAATTTTGTTTTTTTTTTTTTTTCTTTCTTATAAAATACACAAAATTATATTAAAGCTGCAATTTATACTTTTGTCAAAGAGCTTCCTGAATGTTAACATTTAACTACAGTGTGTGTTAAAATAACGTGCACTTGAACTGTTTTGTTTTTTTAATGATAATTTTCAAATATGGAATTGAGGTAAATAATAACTTAGAATTTTAAATTAAACCGCTACAATTTTTTGTACAACTTCGAGTCCATTAATTATGTTATTCTGTAAAATAAAAACAAACAGAAAATAAAGTAAAGAAAACAAAACATTTTTTAAATGAACAGTTTAAGTAAAGAAATAGTAATTATGTATAATTAAAAAACAAAAAATTGGGCTTATAATTTTTTATACTTAAGTTAATGTTGTAATAAATCAAGTAAAAAATAAAACAATCAAAAAATATTGAGTGCCAACGCAAGGATAAAACATTGTTCGATTTTGATTTAATTACATGCAATAGGTTTAAAAAATTTTCTTTTATATAGTTTACCTGCTCGATTCGGGGCCTCCTTTTTTTGGTGTAGAATTGCTGTGAATTATCTGCAAAATTTAAAATTTGGTATTGTTAGTTTTAAAAATAATGTATTTGATAATAATGTATGTTTTTAAAAAAAAAATATTTTACTAAAGCAACAACTTAAATAAAAGCCATGTTCGAAACACTTGTAAAATTCTTCAACAAAAATATCACAAGACAGTGTGAATCGCTCTTTATAAGTACGAGTATTATTTTAGGATGAAAGTATTACTTGGCCCAACACTTGTTGGTGTTATCTTTGACGAAAGATGTTGATTTGGTCATACATTTCATGGACAAAAGTTACATATCGTCACCTAAAATTCAAAAAGACGTAACAACAAAATAATGTTAAATTAAATTTTTGATTTATTATAATTAATTTGACTAAACTAAACCGTCTAGCTAAATTTCAAACACATACTTCCAAGAATAGCTATTTTTTAACGAAATTCAAAAGAATGATAGGTTCTCAAATCTTAAATATGTGCCTTTCCATTACGTTTTTGTTTTCTCCTTTGAAAATATAGAAAGTGTTGTTACTTCTTTTTGCATGCCTCGAAAAACAAGTTCGATTTGTACCCATCTTATTGAACCTTGATATATTTTATGACGATTCCATAGAGACGGGTGTGACGTTTTGACTTCTTTATCGTGCTGAAAATGGTATTAACCGGTTAAAATTTTAGCAATTTACTAAAGGGTGTTCTAATAGAAGATACCCCAAGGTTTCAAAATGCTAAAACATAATGCAATTGCATTCACTTAAACATCTGGGACGGGTGTGACAAGCTCAAGTTTAAAAACTAAAAATTCTAAGTTTAACATTGAAATTCAGTCCATCTGCCACAATGAGACCATTTTTGACTTACATATAGTCAAATTTAATATATTGTCTAACAACTATTGAATAACAGTGAAAAATATTCAAATAATATAATAATACTAGTTCTTTCCCGTCAAAAATGACGGCCCCGTTTCCACTTATTCGATTTTAAATTATTCAAATAATAATTTTCAGTTCCAAATACTTATAAAATACCTCAAAGTAAAAACGAAAACCATAGTAGGTATGATGAAATATTTTTAAAAATTTTTTGTAAAACTGAACTTTCAAAATGAAAAAAAAATATAAAGTTTTTGAAGTTTCAATAAATCACAAAACAGAAAATGCCTAAAAATATGCTCTGAAATTTTTCAAAAAAATCAAGCGTTCCGCACTCACATTTTACGGAATTATGTTATAGTAATATTTTGAAAAAATGGCGATAACCATTCTTTTTTAAACTTTTAAATGGGACGGGTGTGACATAAGATTGTACCTGGTGTGACGAGTGAGAATTATATGGGAATTCTAAATAAGAACTTAATGAATAAAATAACCATTACATATTTTTGACACCAAAATCAAAAAAAATATGTTTTTATTTAAATTTTTTTTATATAGATAGGTATTAAAAAAAAATATTTTTTTGCAAAAAATTGTTTCGCATTAATTTTTGAGCAAATGAATACCATGATGAATACCATGATAATACAAATGATTTCGCTACACATGAATTAACAAAACTTGTTTTAATCAAAGCATTTATTCATATACATGCAAAAATTTCATTATTAGAAAAAACAAATTTTAAAACCGTTCCGGGTGTGACCAACTTCTTGTAACGGAAATTAAGGATAAAAAGAAATTATGTAAAAGAGCAATATCCTTACTTTAGGATAGTTTCATTTTTATCATAAGCCCATGTTGCTTCTTATGAAAACTATAGCATTTTTCTGGGACGGGTGTGACACTGAAAAACACTCAGTTTAAATATTTTTTCTTTTTTAACGCAGTAACCAATCCTTGTTATAAACTGTTCTTAGATAACAATGTTATCTTTTTAACATTGCAAACCAAATTTTTTTGAATGTACTGTTTTCGACGTTTTAAATCTAAACAAAATGTTTTAAGTTTTTCTCAACTCCAAGTTTGCTTACTTAATTGTCAAAAAACATAAAAAAGCATTAAAACTAAAACTAATTTTGCAACAGGAGTAACTCAAAGAAGTAAAATATAAGGAAATGGTGTTCTTCTCACATACAGTGTACGTGTGATGCGGCATGTGATGAGCGAGACGAAGGGTGTTTTTGACAATTCGATATCCCAACATTGGATATCGAATTGTCAAAGTACTATCATTTCTCCATAGGTGCATTCATTTTCCATAATTTCACACATTTTTAGGGCGCGTTTTTTAAATGAATGAATGATTGAATATAAACCAAGTGTATAAACAAATTTTTTTTTTGAAAATTAATAACTTTTTATATTATTTGCTAATTTTATTCTCAGCTTTAGAGTGAAACCGAACCGAACACCCAGAAAAAAATCGGTAACGCACCAAATTGTGTACCTAAAGGGTGGTGTGGAAATAGTAAAGTAGTACAATATCGTATTTTATTGAACAAAACAAATAATATAGCGATTGCTTTAAACTTGATCACATATTGAACAGTCACGTTGTTCAAGTTTCCGAAATCCGAAAGTTTGGCCCTTTTTTAACGATGCCACCAAATACGACCCTTTGTGAATGTTAATGTATTTGTGAGAACCAACACAAATATGAGAGGTGCCGCACTTTTGTTCAACTACAGCACTTCCTTATATTTTACTTCTTTGGAGTAACTTAAGATTTCATTTTAATGCGAGAACCAAAAATTATTTCAATTGAAACCATTTTAGGATTCATGTTTCTGTTCCTCATTTGTGTGAAATCAGCGTATACCAAAATCCGTCAGCGAGCTGAACCATTTTGCAAAAACCTCCATAAATCATGTTTTCCGTATATATACTGGCTAGTGCAATAATTGTAAATAAATAAACTGTCTCAAATTATAGGCCTGAAAAATATCTTTAAATCTGCATCAAAAATTGGTATAAATTTGCATTTGTATTAAAGATAATTAAATGTTTCATAATTTTTTTCATTCAAAACATATTTTAGAACATTAATTTGACATCTCGTTTATTGACCAATGCTCGTTCCAGTTTCCAAACGTGAGGAAATCACCAAAAATAACTCTATTCTAGACTTCAATATTCTGGGATTATTGTTCCCAAAGCTATGTATGGCAGAGCCAGCTATGTATGAGCAGCAGGACATCGCCAAATAGTAACTCTGAATTAAAATGTTACGTGACTTTTACTTCCATAGCATTCTGTATAGAAAATTTTACTTTGCCATTCCCGCAGCACACGTTGCCAAAGCTCTTCAAGGTTCCGTGGGACTGTTTGTTACTAAACCAACAGTCTCTTCACTATTGACCCCAAATTGTCTATCACATTGAGCTCAGTACTTTCTCCTGACCACACCATCAATTTAAAATTTTGTTCACTCAGCCATTCCCTTACAATTTTCGAGGTGTGTTTTAAGTTGTCCTCCTGTGACAACTAAATATGACTTCTTCAATGAAATATGATAGGCAATCATCTTAACAAAATTTGGAAGAAGAGTCTAAGATATTCTAAAAGACCTCTATATTAATTTTTCCATCGATTTTTTGCAAAAATCAAACATTCCGACACGATAATCAATCCCACATCGTTACGTTACCACTCAGTTGTCGGTAAAGGAAGTTGTTAAGACACGGTCAATATTTGTAATGCAACATACAAATTTAACTGCATATAGACTCCAAACAAGGAATCTGGTCTGAAGAAATTAAATTTTATCGCTTTAAGAGAAATGGTAAACAATATTACTGGCACCGACCTGAAAATGCCATATAAAGACACCATGATGACGTTAACGTCATGGTGTGGGCCGTACTTTATTTTGTTTTTATCTTTTTTCGAGATATTTTTTCCTATTCTCAGGCTTTTGACAGTTTAACCATTTTTAGTCCAAAAGGTACGGGCAGAGATAATGAGATGGGAAACTTCTTTTTAGCAATGACTTTTTTCATGTTTCCCGCCATATTCATGCTTCTTCTTTAACTTTTTGTATACTTTTCGAAGGCTCATGTATTGTGTACGCGATTCACCTCATAGTTGTCAAGTATTATTGTCAGATTTTATAAATAGGGTTGCAATGCAAAAAAATAAAAATGTACTCCTAAATCAAAGTTGCTTTGAACTAAAATGTCGTAAGCGGTGGACTTTGGCATTTTCTTTTCTTTCTAAAAGAAATAGAGAATAAATTACATTTTTCTGTTGACCCTCTAAGCAGAGAGTGCAGAATATTTTAAATTTTATCTTGAACTCAACAATTTTTACCTCTTCTTAGTCGAGATAAGTGCAACAAACTGTATTTTGCATAATTCTAGTTTATGGCCCACACCTCTTTATTTTGTTTTCGAGTCTGATCATATGTATATAGGCTTCTTAAACTCAATAGGGGTAAAATAAAAGAAGCTCTTTTATATCTTAGGAGATAAAATTCATTAAAGTTTGGAAAATTAAATAATTTTTTGCCGAATTTTCACTACATAACAATAAATTCAAACGGTAAACTTACTTCAATAATTAACTTATTTTAACATTAAATTATTTACCATTTTAAGCAAAGTTGTGCCAAAATACAACGCACTCATACTTTTACTTGAAGCTGCTAATGGCCTTCTAGATTGAATATTTGAAAATAAACGTCTTTTAAATATTTAAGTGAAATTTATTGCTAATTTTATGTTAAGTTTTATTACGATAACTTATTCATTTAATGTCCTGAATTCACAGATATATATATAATATATATATATATATGAGATGAAACATAATTATTTTTGTGTCAAGCGAAAGCTTCATCGATTACTTCCAATGACATGTCTTTATAGAAATAATGGGTTCCGCAAGCGAGATGGTAATCCACGATTCAAATTTTTGGGATTACTTTATCGATTACATGTTAGCAAGGATTTTGCTGGTGCTTAAATGAAATATCAATAATAATGTTAATTTATTTCTTAACATTTCACTTTTCCGTTCCTTCAGTTTGTAGCATTTGAGGACAGAATATTTAGAGGAAACTGCAATTAATCTTACTTTTGAGATCAAAATTTCAGAGAAAAGATCACGATTCAATTTAAAAAGATAGTTTTTTTGAGAAAAGAACCGAAAAACTGCTAATTCTTAATAAGGGCAGAAATAATGTTAAATTGTTCTGCACCTTGATGTTATACCTAGTGGAGACGTCCTGTAACGCATACCCGACCTATATAAAATTATTCTCAATGAAATAGTACTAGCACAGTACTATTATAAATTCGTACTTATTAATTCGTATCGAAAAAACCTACTTCAAATAATACAAAACTACGTTTTCAAGCAACACTGCAGTTAAGATTCAGGCCGTGGTGGCTTTCAGATTAAAACAGTGACCGTCTTCAGACGATACAAATGCTCTGGTAGAGATTCTTAACTTAGCGCTTTTTTTCTATAACTGAATTGTTAAGTCAGACTTCAAAAATATTGAAAAATTGTTCGAATGCAAGTCCAAGTACCAAATAACAACGAATAAATATACTGCGGTCGTTAAAATGCATATTTGATGAGAATTTTTTAAAAATTTATTTATTTAAAGTGATGAAAATAAATTATATTTTCGTAAGTGTTCCAAACTGTTGGCTTACTGTCTTACATATCACTAGTTTGACAACTATTATGACGTGTCAAGTATCAAATATTCAGCGAAAAATCTAATGCAGTTCGTTGAATGTGACCAAGGCTCGCTTTCGGTGAATAAATCTCCTTGTGGTGAGAAACGGTTTGCCTCCCTAGGGGTGAACTCCTCCCTACTGGTGAGTTTATAAAAAAATTTTACTAACACATTCATATGATTTACGTTGGTATTGGCGTAATTTCGACAGAAGGCTATCTCTTTCTTGACGAATTTTGTTTAAGTTTCCCATCTCTTTATCTCTGGTACGGGACCAGACGCGTAATTAAATTTATAGCCAAACAGCTGATCAGATTAAAACTGATAAAAATGTCGATTAACCAAAGCTTGTTTCGGACTGTTTTGATTAATTCCGATTCGAAATAAATATCGGAATGCATGACACCAATGAGCGGAAGCAAATTCGATTCCGACTCAAACGGAATTGTAGAACAGGACTGATTAATTTTTGTGCATTCAATTTTTTCATTTAAACGTAATCCAAAAAAATCAAACGAGAAAATGTCTTGGCCGCATTTTTGGGTCAACTACTCCATAGTGCGTTGTTATAAAGTTATTTAATTTGTACGAAGAAATCTGGCAATCACATCAGTACATCGCGGTGTCAGTGTGGATTATGGCTGGACTATGAAATATGGCTGAAACCGCACTGAGAAACGTCGTTGACACTAAATACGTTATGGCGCAGAAATATCAGTGTCGTGGGAGTTACCATGTCGCCCAGTGTAGCCATCAAAAAAATTTTCATATCGTAACTTTTGACTCAGTTCGTCGGATTCCCGTCGGATCCGTGAAATTTTAAAAAAGAACAACAACGTAGAAATTTTCCGAGAAGGCAATTGAACATTAAAGAAGAAATATAAAAATCAATGTGGAAGTTTCAAGATTTATTATAATAATTATTAAATAAATCAAATTTTGCTTCAAAAGTCAGTTCATCTAATGTTTCTAACATGATTATATATAAAAAATATTCTGATAAAATATATTGAAAAATACTTTTAAGCACACAAAATAGAAGTAAAAATAAAAAAAAAATAGTCTCCATTAAATATTTTGTCATTGGTTAAAAAGAGTTGACACAGAATATTTAAAAGAAAGTTTAAAGTTGCTATCTTCCTAACTTGCTATCTTTATTTTTTCATTGCATATACTTAAAGAAAAATACACCAAATCGGACGTCGGATCTATTTTTTCTGAAATCGTAACATTTTGGAGAATTATGGCCATATATCGGATCATCGGATTTAATACTGAAAATCGTAACAAATACGATATACAAAAAATACAAAATACGATCGGACCATATGGCAACACTGATGTCGACTGAAAGCAGCATTAATGTCACTCTCACAAAAGCTTTTTCTAAAAAAATTCCTCATTATTCGTATTTCTACGATTGCATATGCAAGATAAATTTTTCCTGTATAGCAGTGCGCAAGGCATATTAATCCAGGTACTATAATAAGAAAAAACTGAATGGGAGTATAGGGGGTTTCGCACGGACGTACATGTCATCCGACTTGGGCAAGTACGATGACATGTACGATCGTTCGAAAGCAAATGAGACAGTCGGACCGACATGTCGTTCGTGCGAACGCATGTCGGTCCGACTCGCTGCATTTATCATTTGTTTAAAGTTTTCAACGAGTGAACATCAACTTATGCAACAACAGAAACTAAAGAAAAAAATAAAAAAAACAATGGCAAGTGCTCCGAATGTGCACTTTTGGACAGAGTTCATTGAACTCTATAAAAGTTTTCCTGAAATATGGAAATATATCCAAAATTTTATCAATTATAATACCCGCTAAAAATTGCCTAGCCATTATAACACCGATGTGTTACTCTCGAGGATCAGCATAGAAATGAAGTCGTCGTACATGTCCGATTGTCCGAAAGCTCAAAAAAATATTCCCGTTAGTTTGTCGTCGAACAATGTCGGCTGACATGTACGACCGTGCGAAACCCCCTTATAATGTCAAAATCAGAAATGACAATGAGCAATGTTGCTTCTGCACCAAAACAAAACAAAAGGGGATTTTTTAATTAAAATTAACTTACACCTAATATCAAAAGTTTAAAATTGTTCTTCACAAAATCTCCAAAATACAATTAAAACATCAAGCACAAAATTCAATAATTAAAAAATTAATAAACTGTAAACTTACACATACGAAAATTAGAAAAGGCTAGCGTAAAGTTTTTCTCTGAAAAACAAAAAAATCCCCCAACTCGTTAATAAGAGTGGGCATTATTTGATTTTGACATTTGACTCCCAAAAATCGACAGCGCAGTTGCGTTTTATACTACCTGGATAAATATGCCTTGGCAGTGCGGAAGCATAATGGCATAATGTGCATAATGTGGCATAATGTGGTTGATTGCCAACAGATAACTTGATAAAGAGTTGGCAAAACGACCGAGAAGGCAGTCAAAAACACGGAAACGTAAACCCGATGATATCAGTACTGGGCTGGGCCACAGGATTCGAATTCAGTAGCAGCATTCAGTCATAAATACAAAAAAGAAGTATTCTACTTTGAGTGCCATCGAGCAATGACAAATAATGCTAGCAAGAGAAATTGAGTGAAATATCCATGCTTCGCAAATGAGAAATGCATTTAAGGGGGTCTTCTCATTGAGCAACTTTTTTTTCGACTTTTTTTTTTTTGCATTTATTTATAGCTTGGGTAGTTGTGAATATGCCCCTAAAGAAATTCGAAATACTTTAGAAGATACAGCCTTTTTTGTGAATCAAGGTCTTCGTCAAAATGAGCTATTTTAAACTTTAAACGCGTTTATCTCGAAACCACGTTTTTCGAACTGGCGGCCATGATATCTCCAGTTCAACTGAACCGGTTTTCATGAAACAAAGTGGAATCGACGCAGAATTGTCACCATTCTCGGGTGAACCTCGACCATAATTTGAAAAAATTTTTTACTATTTTTTTTTTACACTAAACTACAAAAAAAAAGCCCGAAATTGAATTTTTTTTTTTGAATGGCCGCCATTTTGTCAAAAAAAATCACAAAATTAAGCTTGAGGTTCACCCGAGAATTACATCTATACTGATTATAACCCCGTTTTTTTTTCATTTCAGACGCTCCGGAGACCCGGAATCGTGGCCGCCGTGACAACACCTTTTTTTTTCACCACCAACTTTGAAGTCTCATTACTTTTTGAACAGCCCATGTATCGAGGCAAAAAAATTTTTTTATTTACTTTGAAACTTTTGTAATACAATAAATAAAAAAAGTTTTCAATTATTCTTTGCGTTTTCAAATAAGAATTTTTTTAAAAAGGGTCAAAAAAACGGGGTTTGAATGAGAAGACCGCCTTAATAAACTATACTTTACGTGTGGACGACATGCAAGAATGATAAATTACAGATTGCGAAATGCGCATGAGTTGCTACGTCACAACAGATCTGATGTACAATTCATGTGTATTTCGTTCTCTCACAATCAAGCAAACACACAATCACACAAATATTAAACAGGCAGCTGTTGGTATTTCGTGACGTGGACAACATGCAACGGCCTGCTGCAACCTGCACCTTGAAAGAGAAATCAAATACAAATAACATAAAAAATAAATTATTTTCTCAAGAAAAAATTGTGAAGTGAAATGTTGGCTAACAAATTATTTTTTGACGCCACCTTTTTTTCAATTTTGATTGGTTGATTTTGAAAAATAAAATTCAGTACTTCCGCAGCGCAGTTGCGTTGAACAACAAAATTCAGGAATATACATTATTTTTTTTTCATTTTTTTTTCTGCTCAGAGAATATTCAATTATTTTTTAATGTCGACCAATCAGAATGAAGAACGCTCTCAAAATTATTTTCTTATTCTCAAACATGCGCGAAAATGTTCTTCTCTTTTGAAACAGACTATATCACCAGCTTCATATATGTATCTGCTCATTAATGGTATTTTCAACCACTAAATCATCTAGATACTTTGATCTGCGAAAATTTCGTCGAACTGGTTGGATCAAATTTCATCAAATTTTCATCGGTTCTTAATTCAGAAATGGTGCATTGTAGAACTTCGATTGATAGCATTTGTATTTGTACTGGTTTAGCATGATTAATAGACCAAGGGACATGGCAATATAATCTCCATCTTAATTACTTGTGGAATTTTTCTTTAACTTTAAGCGATCATAGAAACTATTTCTGAAAAACTGCTCAGCTATCAAAACTATCAAAATATGACTTATGTAGTTTTTCCTTATTTCCACAGTATTGTAATTGATAGAAAAATAACTTGACTGAAGTTAATTGAACCACTGTATGAACAATGATTAGAAGAAGACGATGTTTAAGCAATGCTCGTATGATTCTGATAAACTAAATTTCGTTAAAAAATTATCTACATTTTCAAAATTTTCGGTCAAGATAAAGGCCTTATTTGGGTCGAAGAATCTATTTTTGCTATTTATTTTGGCAAAAAATGTAAGCCAGAGGGGGCCCAGCACAAACATTTAGAGAAAAAAAAATAATTATTAATCGTGGTTTTTTTGAACTTGAGATATATTTAATTTTTTTTAAGTCATTTTTATATAATTTAATACAATAAAGAAACTAATTATTCATTTTAAAAAATTACTGAGATTTTCGTTAATTCAGAAAATATCAACAAATTGTGTGTCACTTTTGGCATTTGGTAAAAATACACAATTTGTAATTTGGCAAAATTTTAAGAATTGATTTTTACAAAAAAACTTATGCCAGAAAAACTTATATGTTTTCAAGAAAATTCGAGAATATTTTAGACAAAACACAAACGAACTTAAAAACTATTAAATTTCACTGAGACATGTTCTGCCATTTATTGCGAGTCTGATTTATGCATAAAATTACAGTTTTCCAACAAATGTTTACTTTACCTTAGTTGAATATTTTTAATTATTTTTATAAATAGATAATATATTCTTAAATTATTATTTGAAGAACACAAAACCACTTCTTACACTGACGAACTGTTAGACAATGAAAGGACATTGTCGAAATTAACTACAAGAAAACCAAGCTCTATTTTAATGCAAAGTAGAGCAATTTCACAACAGTTGACCCACGTGTTAACTATGTAAACTCAATTGATAAACTAGAACAGATTTTTGGCATTTTGGAACAGCAGTGAATTTAAAATTTAACCTCTTTAAAAACAAAGTAGCAAAAGCAATGCCATTATTTAACGAAACGCCTAAAAGTATGCTCTTAAGCACGCAAAAACAGTACCGTCTTGTCTAGTCAATCGTGTGCCATAGTAAACTTCCGTTTCCTTTGTACTTAGCATGCTAAAACGTTGGCCACTTTTTGTGCTTAGATTTTGGCTTGAGTGGCTGACAATAAGCCAGAACAATAACAATGCAAAGTGCATGTTTAAAAGAAAACACAAAAACAAAACGGCTACACTTGCCGCAGGATAACTTTAAGTCGGTTGGTTTGTCAAAGCTTTAAGAGACAGGCAGACAGTTGGGCGGGCAGGCAGAGCATGAATGAAGTAAGTGCAGCAATAAAAGTGAAAGTGTTGACAATGTTGGCAATGTGCCAAACGTGTCATAGAAAGCTTTTAACGTCTAGTTCAAACTTGGCAAGCGGCCGGTCAAGCCTTTTATTGGCCAACATAGATGAGTCATTCTGACAGTGGACAACAGCTACACATATTTAGTTGTTTTTTTGTTTTAAATAGAGAAGTGTTTAGTTTTTGTATTTTTAGAACAAATAATTTTATTTGTTAAACAAATTTAAAACTCACAAACAATTTAAACAAATTAATTTAAACTAATGCTGCGGCACGAACAATTTGGTTTTTTTTTTTTTTTTTTTTGTGTTTTTGATAATTTAGTTAGGCCATTACTGAGCTGGTGTATTAGCTACATTCTCATGATTGCCATGATGAGCTACCTGCATTCCATGTTCATGATTTCCTTCATTGCTGCGCACTAGATAGATTGTGGTCTGACAATTCGGGCAAGTGGTACACATTTCGGGTTCATTGCTAGCCATTACCGCCTGTGGTGTTGCCTTCGTCATGGAGGAGAGTAAAGGAGAGTTGTTATAGCGATGAAATCAATGAGTTAGAAAATTTAACGCATAATTTATTTATAAATATTGAGATAGAAGTAGGAAGAATTTACATTGGCTTGATTGGCATTGAATGTTTGATTTTTGCACTGCATCTGAGGCTGTTGAGCGTGCGTATGCTGCATTTGCTGCATCTGTTGTGGATGTGCATGCATTTGTGATTGCATCTGTGCCTGCATTTGAGGCTGCTGTTGATGGCCATGCATCTGTGCCTGCATTTGAGGCTGCTGTTGATGGCCATGCATCTGTGACTGCATTTGCGATTGCTGTTGAGCATGCGCCTGAGCTTGTGCCTGTTGCATTTGCATTTGAGATGCAGTTTCGCCAGCTCCGCCATCTGCGCTGGTTTTAAGCTTAAATGAGGACTCGGTTGGAATCTTTATACCGGATATGGGTTGGGTAACAAGCTTAGCTTACATAAGAATGCCGAGTAAAAATAAAATATTTACCAGAGGCGGCTGTGCTGCGGCGTTTGCTGCATTCATATTATTGCGCATTTGACCATTCATGCCATAATCATCATTTAGACCCTGCGGAACAAAAGTACTGCTTTAAAATTTGGCAACAAGAATGCAGTTCATATGTTTTTAAGGCCATTTAAATGTTACCGAGTGACGTGGAAAATTCGATCTTGCAAAAATATTATTTCTCATATAATCATCATCAACATCTTGAAGGCCCTGAAGGAAAAGTAAAAAGTAATTATTTAATAAAAATGTCTCGTATACACTGCAGCAAATTAAGCATTACCGAACGTTTTTCAATCGTTTGATGCCGAATTGACATACGACTTAATGCATCCAATGGATTTTTGCGCTAAAATTATAGAATGTTTGGCTTTATTAAATTATTTTCTTTTGGCGTCTTAATGACGCCAACAAACTTACCGCATTTATTTTAGCCTGTTCCGCCGCTTGACTTGGCGATAGACTTACTTCGCTGCCCGTTTTCTTGGCACATAAAAATTTGAAAGAAATTTAATATTTTTGAACTTGGCACGCATTTTTTCCCCCAACCCCTTTTCCTACACTTACAACAACTTGTGTCTTCGATACTGGAACCTTGCTGTGCAGAGTTTGGACACTATTGCGTTTGGCTTCCATTGTTACGTATATTTATACAACGTTTCTCGTTTATATTCGAAAATTTTTTTGTTATAAAAAATATATACATATATTTCTTGAGGCGAATTATAATTAAATTCTTTGAATTTAATGTTTTTTGACTCTTGAAAAAATGTCTTCTAAATAGTTTTTCGTTGAAAAACTTTTTACAAGTGTTTGAAAAGCTAAAAATATACGTATAGAAAATAAAATAGAAAAAATAAATATTTAATTTATGTGGTTCAATTGAAATTGAAATAGATGTGGCACAAATTGGTGCATGCAGGAAATATCAAGTCAAAGCGTGGTAGAATTAAGCACAAATAAGCTTGATAATGTATGTATATGGGTTAAAATGTTTAAGTAAGGTAAGTAATAAATCATGTTGTTAAGTTCAAGCATACCTCAGCCATGCTGCATGTTGGCCGTCTAGCACCATAACGCCCCACCGGTGAGATCTGTGTTATCTGTGCTGCAGCATTTGGAGCCTCCTGTTGACGCATTCGACGTTTGTGCGTTTCATCACCCACATAATGAGCACCAAAAAGTTGTGTGTTAGGACTATTTGCATGGATGTTGTTTTTGGTTCCATGGATTTAAATGAGTTTAGATTGTATGCGGTTGTTGGTTTTGTTGTGGATGAAAATTAGCGCAGTGAATGAAAAGGTTAAAAATGGTAAATGTTATTTTTGAAGTTATTATTAATCTTATCAATATAAAATTTAAAAAGAAACTTAATACATATATGTGTTATATATTTGCTTAAAATACATGCAGTTATTGACTTTTAAATATCATCCCATAACCGACAAATTAATGGTTGAACCCAAACAAGATATTCTTTATTAACCAACAAAACAAATAATTCGATGATGATGTTTTTTTTTTTTGATGGGTGCATTATTTCACTGTGGGCCTTACTACTTATTTCAGTATGGGCCGAAAAAAGCTGAGTTTTGAGCGAAATTCCAAAAATTGGCGATCATTTCAATCCACCGTAAACTCAATTCTGCCGACGCATCTCTGTGTGAACAGCTGCATTTAAACTCAAACGAAACGCAAACTAAACTCTCTGTGTAGACATGGCATAAGGTGCGAAGCGTGACATTTGCGTTTTAAACTTAGTACCCTCATATATTTTGGTAAACGGTTTCTTTCTCATAAAATGAAAGCAACAAAAGATTTTTTGAAAACTATATTTGCTATTATTTGAGTCCTTCATTAGCTACAAATTGAAGAAAAAATTATTTGAATGGGCATCATTTGATTTCCAACTCAAGCGAAGTTGATCCGGCAAGTCATCGATCGAAGCACGCACAACATGTATGGGATATTTGTCCACTGCTCGGACCAGAGGACTTCACTTTGGATACTCGATATTTGGATGTCAATTAGAGCAAGCCATACCCTCTAAAACAGACCACAATTGTCATGCAATGAATTCAGGGCTGGACTACCCGCTGGCCAATGATCCGTAGAAATAAGCCCGGTACATTGCTTTCGAGTCACTCTTGAGTCAATTTAGCTTTATGAGACGACCCAGAATTTTTTTGAAAGTTTGTATTGAAATAATGTCGAGTCTATTGCGGACAAGCAGCTGAACACTTCAAGCGGTCACTGTTTCCAATGAGCTCTAGGAAGCCTAAGGAATTGATTGGTTGGTTTTGATGCCATATTCTCTGTTTAATGTGCGTTTGGGGCTGTGACAAAACAAAGGATCTTCAGAACCTAGCGGTGACCTTGTAGGTTATGCGTGTCAAATGCGTGGCATGCATGCCCGTGCACGAGATAGATTCCCAATCGCGGTAGTTTTTTTCAATAAAAAAATTTTCTGATTGGTCACCACCTTTCTGAAGACAATGACAGACCTCTGAAAGTAAATAATGCCATATCAAACTTATTTGGAACTTGAACTTTAGCCGTTCAAATCAGCATAAAACATGTAGGCTCAGTTCTCGGTCAATTTTGTACAAATATTTAATAGCACACACAACGCAATTGATCATAAGAAGCTTGGTCAAAGTCCTTTCAAGGGCTGAAATGGCCATTTTTTTTTTCAACACATAACAAAGTCAGAACATCATAAATGGCTATTGTGTGCATGTTGTTGAAAGCTCCTTCTATATCTAAGAAGACCGCTAAAGTGTGTTGTTTAGAGAAAAGAGATCTTTCCTCTACTGTTAAGATAAAGGACTGATAAAGATAAAGACTGCCTCATAAAGGGCAGTCCCCGTGGATCAACTTTTCAGGTGTGCATTTTGGGCTGCTGATATGCAAGTACTACTTAGAGTAGCTGTGAGGAATAAGTCTAGAATACGTTCCAGAGTTTTTATTGCGACTGATGGAAAGCTGATCGGTCTGTAGTCCTTAGCTGCTTCATGACCTCGCCTACCTGTTTTGGGTATAAATACAGCATTAACTTTTCTTCAACTCTTTGGAGTATAGTTAAGAAGGAAATAACTAGAAAATATTGATAGTAATAAGGGCGTGGCTATATCTTAAAATTTCTGTACTATCATTGTTAGTATGCCGTCTGGTCCTGGGGATTAATAGGGAGAGAAACTATAAATAACGGAATAAGTTATATTATCCCTTGTGATAATTGAATAGGCTAATAGCCTCGTTAATATGAGGCTAATAGCCTCGTGGGAATAGCCTACGGCATTATTGTGCCTGTGACTACTGCTACAGCTAAGAAAATGTGTGTTGATTAGGAGCTCCAACGATTCTTCAGTAGATTCGTCTACGTTCCATTCTCTTTCCGTATGAAGGAGGTTTTGGAGTGCTCCTTGCATAAAATTCAACTTAGGCTTGCCGATTCCGTTAGGCTGTCGATTGGATGAGTTTAGTCTTAACAAGATTGCTTTTTCGAGTGTCGAATAGCTTTCTTGTAAGTGTTAAGGATTTTTTGTATGATTGCCACCTGTTTTCCATATGACACTTGCTGAATGATTTTCTCACACTTTTTCACTTTCACAAAACCCTAAAAGCGACCTGCATGGTTTTTTCAATGAACTCAACAGAAGAAGTAAGTTCCTCCACTCTCTAAATGTGGGTATTCGTTATATTGAGAAGTTTTGATCGAGCCACTCCGGAAAATTTGACCCAGTTAGTGCGTTTGGGATTATCAAAGGGTATAGGAGCAAGTTGAAGTGGAAAAGAATCAAGCTATGATCTGAATATGACCCTTTGTTTTACACTCTCCAGTGAACTACTTTAAGAGACTCGTTGTAAGAAAGAAGTGTTCAGTATACATTCGATTTATTTGCTCAGTTTAATCAATAAAAAAAGGTAAAACCGGTGTGAATCCCGAGATTCTTAACAGAAATTTATTTCTAAGTTAATATTTTCTTTCAATGTTCTTATTTAGTGTCAACTCCCGTTTTCTCGTAGACACACCCACCTGCCATACAATCCACAATAGCCTATAAAAATACCTCCCTGAAAACTTTTTACGCTCTATTCAAATAATAATGGTATTCAATGAACGACGTATATATACTGAAGCGTATTACTATAAGTTTACGCTGTATGCTTACACGAACCCATCATGAATTAAAACCAATTAAATTTTAGTAAAAAAAATTTGTTAACTCAAAATAAATTCAAACTATCGGAATTTTTTTGAATATGGCAAAAGTTTATCATATTTTAGTGAACACAAAGTTTAAAATATTCTTTTAAAGTGCCAAAAACAAGTTGCAAATGCCACAGTTGCATTATACAGACTATACGTTCTGTTTATACCACGTTTTTGTAGTGTAAATTGCGTATGTTTAATCCCTTACAATTTTGTTGTTGCAAATTATCGGAATTTTTTTGAATATGGCAAAATTTTATCATATTTTAGTTAACACAAAGTTTAAAATATTCTTTTAAAGTTCCAAAAACAAGTTGGAAATGCCACAGTTGCATTATACACACTAAACGTTCTGTTTACACCACGTTTTTGTAGTGTAAACTGCGTATGTTTAATCCCTTACAATTTTGTTGTTGCAAATTATCGGAATTTTTTTGAATATGGCAAATGTTTATCATATTTTAGTTAACACAAAGTTTAAAATATTCTTTTAAAGTTCCAAAAACAAGTTGGAAATGCCACAGTTGCATTATACACACTAACCGTTCTGTTTACAACACGTTTTTGTAGTGTTAACTGCGTTTGTTTAATCCCTTACAATTTTGTTATTGCATATTACGTTGCCGTAAACTTACCGAACATACGCTGTTTACATCACCAATACGGCGTTCATTGAATACCACTAATATATGTTTTTTATTTAGTAGAACAATTATGAATTAAAATGGGTGTAAATTTTATGTGGAGAGTTAGAGACAGATGTTAGATTAAAGTTTTCGCCAAGTTACAAAGAAAGTTCAAGCTGGCGTTCGTATTTTCAATAATAACGGTTATAAACTTGAAAATGAAAGACTACTTCGAAAAGTAAATGGAAAAATGTATGGGTTGTTCCTGCATTCCAATGTGCCCACAACAAACAACGTGGGGCAAGGAAGGAGGGTGAATTGCATTTCGATAAAATGTGTGCAATACCGTTTGACACCGTTGATTTTGATCATCTAAGACCTTTTCCTCGGAGCTCAAAACCAAATTAACGCATTTAAGTACTGGTAGATGCTTTTACGAAATACACCATAATTCGTCCAGTAGAGCATACCAACAAAACATGTCGTTGATTTTTGAATGAGGTGAGTAGCTGCGTTGGAGAACCAAGACGATTAGTAACGGATCGAGAACAGCGTTTAAAACAAAAAATTTTTAAAACTATTGTCATTTGAATGATATTCTATTATTGTGTTTACAAGCAGAGTTAGCTCGGTGTTTACTCGGGGTTAACCCTGCATGTAAACGGGAGTTGAGTTAGGTTTCGTTAAACCCAAGAAAACTCCACGAAACTTCTTGGATTTAACTGAGTTCTATCTGTCAAAATCTATTATGGTATTTTTCATTAAAAAATGGCGGCTGCAAGAGTCTTGGTCTGTTCGAGTACTTATAATTTGTGATAATTTTCACAAATTATCAGCTTTTGGCGTTCGCGTACGCAAAAAACTTGCAGAATGAGAGAAATTGAGAGCGCAAAGTGACAGTTGATTAGGAGGGGAAGTTGCAAATTCCTGCTGGAAAAATTTTTACTGTCGAGAATTTGCAAGCTAGAAAACAGCTGATTTTAAACAGCTGCAATTTGAGCTTTCAAACAAGCCAAACAAATTTAGTAAAAATTTTGTAAAATTTAGTAAAAGTCACCATCAGTGTGGCCATTTTAGCCTTTTCGAGGCTAGATTTAGCCTTTTTATTTGCGGTTTAGCCTCAAAATTTACGATTTAGCTTCGTGATTTTTTAGCCTTTTTTTACTTAGAAAACAGCCTTTTTTAGATTTATTAACAATTAAAAAATTTGCCTATTAAATGCAACACTGTAAGGCAAAAATAAGTACATACTAAAAAATTTCCAAAACAAAATTACACCGGTGAGCGAATATTTACATTTTTTACACCGAACGGTGTTTATTTACACCGCTTACCTGGTGTGATATGACAAACTTATCCGATCGGTGTAAAATAAGAAAGGCATAGAAGAAAAGCAATATGGAAATCACGTTAGCATTGACAAACAAATTGAAAATTGAAATTTCACAAGACTGGAAATAAAAGTCCAGAATTATCAGTCATGTTCGTGAAATCAGTTCTGGCCAAAATTGACATTAAAGTAATAAAATAAAAAAACGGTTAAAATAGAATTAAATCCAATCTAAATTTCGAGCATGAATGCCATTATTTTTGGTATAACATTATTTTTAGCATTTTGAATGAATATATTAAAATTCTAAAAACACATATTTCCGAATAGTAAAAAATCACACCTTTCGGTGTTGAAAAAAATCATAATTTTGCGTATTCTAAATAAACACCTGACCTGAAAAATGTCCCCTTTCGGATATAAAATTCTAGCATTTTGACACGGTTTTTTTTTTAACACCGAACGGTGTAGCACTCCCTGGAACACTGATCGGTGTAAAAATTCTATACAAATTTTTTAGTGTGTAGTCATGAAAATTTGCATCTGGCAGCAACGCTGGGCCCTTAAGAGCTCTCTCGTTTCACAAGTAAATAAATGTTAGATCGATTCTGTTTCTATTGAAAATTCTATTAACGTTGTTAAGCCAAATATATTTTCTCATTTTGCAAATGAAAAGTCCAAATATTCCGCAGACGAAGTTACCTCGATTGAGCTTCAATGGCGAAAACTATTGACTCGTAAATGGTCAAGCCTGTCCTCTACAATTGAGTTTTGGGTAGAAGTAAAGCACTTTAAAAACTCATTGCCTGAAAATCCTTTTTCTGAGCTCGTCAATTTGGTTTTCAGTTTCTTAGTTTTACGACTTAGTAACGCTGAGGTTGAAAGAATTTTTAGTGCAATGAAAATTGTAAAAACTAAGCAAAGAAATTGATTTAAAATTAAAATGCCTAACTCGTTGCTTACTATTCGATGTTCACTGAAAAGATTACAAAAATGTTGTCATGACTTTGAGGTAACTGATGATCTCATACGTCTGTTAGATTCACGTAGTGCTTATGCAAGCTGCAGTTCCTCCGATTTATCTGATGAAGAGGGAATAATTATATCTGAGATATAAACCATGTTGAAATAATATAAGTTCCTAGCACGACAGTGATAAATTTTTCAAATCTTCAATTTCATTTAAAATTTCTCCCGAGAAGTGGAAAAAGGAAATTTCCATTTTTAAGACCCAAAAATTTTTGGAAAATTTTAAACAAATTTGTTCATCAACCGTGAATATTCATGAGTGTTTTAAGATAAACTTTTAACATAACATGTGACGTCTGTATCCAGCTGTTTTAAAAATGAGAACTCGCTTTTACAATTCCCATGAGCATATTATTCTTTATAGGACTGTTAGGCCGAAAACCTTAGTTGTTAGTGCCTCTCTCTTTTTTTGTTTTTCTAATTTATTAGACTAATAAATAATCAATAATAATAATAATAATTTATAGGACTCTATATACATATACATGAATTCAATATACATATTATTTTCATTTATATTTAAATGATGAAATGAAAGTTAATGCAATGAAAATTTAGCTTATTTAATGAAAAGTAAGTCATTCTGAATTAAAAAGGCTAGTATTATTTTGCTTTATAAATATATACCATATGATTTTTGCTTTTTACAAATTTGTACCAATGATACTGATGTACCTATATTAAAAATGCATGTTATGTTGAAACGAAAATAAAACTTGAAGTTGTATGAAAAATCTGGATTTTTTTTTAAGCTTCTTTTTTCAAAACTTTTAGCTTTTTTTGACTTCTTTTTTTGCCAATTTAGCTTCTTTTTTTTCAGGTCGTGGCCACACTGGTCACCATGATTTTTGGTATACTTGTTAAATCTAACCGCTTTCAACCTTGTGAAATGTTCCAGGAGAACACTTTATGTCCTATTTGCGTTTGCTTGCCATTCCACTTTAAATGTAAGCAAGACGTTAGTCAGCTGTTTTCGTGGTTTGCAAGTGTTTGCAAATTTTGCGTTCGCGTACTTTTTATGATATTTTTCTATTTGAGAGAGAATTGCGTGTTACTCTCTTGCAAGTTGCTGTTGGATATTTTTCACTGGATAAGTACTCGAACAGACCATCTGTTGGAGTCTTGGCAACAATTTACTCTAAATATACTTGGCAAGCCTAACTCAACTCCATGTTTTGCATGTAAACAGCATCGAGTTAGCGTAGCCATGTTTTTAACTCGACGAAAACCCTAACTCCGAGTTAACTCAGCATGTAAACACAGTATATGTTGTCAATAATAGTTTGCCGTCAATTTAGACGGAGCAACATGAAGATGGTAAAAATATCTTAAGTCGGTAGAGATGAAAACGTTTCGAAATTATGGGTTTTTACCCTACCGTTATTCATCATAATGAACTTGAAAACCCCTCCCTCCCCCAAAATTGGTAAGCTTGTTGATGTACGGCTCCATTTTTATTTTGCACAAAAATTTCCGGCACCTTTTGAAGATATTGAGGATTACCTGACTAATATATTAATATTCGTCTTAATAATGTTATTAAACTCCCTCAATATCTTCCTTAAAGAATACCAAAACAAACAAAAGGTCTGTTTCCGTACGCACTTCAAGTGACTTCAAGTAAAGTTCGGGTAATAGAGAGTAATTTGATTATTTGTCAAAATGAGAAAATTTGTCAAAAAGTACGGAAACGCTTTCAAGCAAGTTTCGAGCACAACACCTGTTTTTTGAAAACAATAAAATTTTATTGCTGTGTTTCTGTATTTCAAACGTTTTCGTAAGCGTTGATTTGGTAATTTTAACTATTTTTATTAATTTTCTAACCAATTGCATACATTTTGTTTGCAATACAATGCAACAATTTAATTTTATCACTTTGACAATCAGCTGTTTGAAGCTAAAGATTCGTGCTCGAACAAATTTTTCAAGTAAAGTTCGAGTAATAGAGAGCCACAAAAAGTGACATTTTGCTTGTTCTTCTTCTCTCTCGAGCTGGAAAAATGTGTACGGAAACGCTTTCGAGTAACTTCAAGTTACTTGAAGTGAGTACGGAAACAGACCTAAAGTCATCTGGCAGGACGAACAAGGTGTTGAAAGCATAAAATAAACCATAAAAGTGTACGCACAAGGCATATATTGAACTATAGAGAATGAAAGGAATATGTTTCGATGATAAAAACTCTATTTTCTGATTGTCATTGACAGGTTTAGTTGAAATTTTGTTGCGTCACACTGTCAATGCCAAAATAATAACATTCCAACCTGACTCAAGTATGACAAATAAAATTAGTCATATAAAATATCTTATAGTCGGCGTCTACACACACGCAGCTTATTGAACCTAATGGAACTTATTGTTATTACTTAGTTTCTCAAATACTCTGAATGCGTTCTTTTATGCAACAAGATGTATAAATATGTATGTATGTTTCTTATTTTTGTTTAATACTTCAGTCATAAACATATATATTTTGGTTAATTCTGAGTTAATTCATAGCGTGCTGTTGGTAAGGAAATGAAAAGCAAGTTAAAAATCTACGACTATCGCATTTCATTCAGCGGTTAGAACTTAACAAAGCCTAACGGTTATTTATTTACAATTTGCGTGTTTGTTTCAAGAAAATATGTATAAAATTTCTGCAAATATTTGGTATGTTGTTAATAGAAAAGGCAACCACCCCCTAATGACGCCTGCTGTCGCAACAACAGTCAACTCAACAGAAAACTCCACCACTTCAGATCTCGACGTCTGAAGCTAATAAAGCGTGTGAGCTGACGTTAAGGTGTCGTGTACACCTGCACGAGAGCAGCGTTTGAATACATTAAGAATTTTGTTTTTTTTTTATTTTTTCTATTTCTTCTTACTGTTATATAAATGAAGGCCTAACTAATAAAACCCTAAAAATATATAATAGAGCTAAAAATTGTAATTGAAACTCACCTGGTTGTGATGTGCATGCCATTTGTATGTTGTTCGTTTGCTGCTGCGCCATTATCTGCACGGTCAAAGAAACCTTCGTACAGCACGAAATTATTAGCTTGTGGTATTGTGCGCACCAGGCCATAATGTTTCTTCAAAAAGCCTAAAAGTTTTTCCGATGGTCTGTCCACTGAACATTTTAAGGGTGTCCAATGTTCTTCACCCAACATTGTCTCGAACATGTCCTTGCCGAGTCCAGCTCGCTGACGTGATTCATGTATATAAAAGTCAAGAATGCATGGAGTGTTCTCTATTTTACGCGTCTGTCCAGTTTCATCGAAGAGATAGAGATCCTTGGTGCCAACCTTGAGAAGACCAATCACAGAACCACTAGAAAAATAAATGTAAGTGGCAAATTATAAATAATAATATCAATTCTTAGAGCTGGATGTAGCTGAAAATATGACTAGCAAAAATTGCTGCTATAAACATTTTCAACAGAATGTACGCTTATATTATTTCGAACCTGACAATGAATTAAGCAAGAAAAACGCACCTCTATAGTTTTTTTTCTATTAAATTTCTATCTCGTTGTGATTTGGTCGCATTTTTAAAGCTAAATATTAATAACACATTAAAACTATGGGCTGTACAAATAATTAATTTTACACTTTTTTTATTTTTATTTTCTTTTTAATTTATGTGTTGGACAGCCGCCCACTTTTGTGACCACCAAAAACAAATTGTTCAATTCAGCTTGACGTTATTCACAGAATGTTACCAAATCTTAAATATATAGTACATTTAATTACCCTATTTAAAGAAAGTAACTGCAAGTAGAAAGTAACAAAATTCTTAAAATACACAATTTTAGGAAATGTATTAAAATTTAATAATTAAATCATTGAAGCAAGAACGAAGAAGAGAAATTCCAAAGTTACCATAGATTAATTTGGTCTAAGTTTGAAGTCATTAAAGTTAGTTTTAGATTTAATTATGTTAATAGAAATGAAAGCATGACTGAACATTTCTATGAACGCTAAAGGTGGCCATCTTTTTTTTTTTAAAAAAAAATTCTTAAAATTTACGATAAAAAATGACACTTCAATGAAATTTTTGGTCAAATGAAAGCTTATATTTTTATATTCGCAGAAATTGATTGGAAAACTTTCTTATGCTTTTTTTATACATAAACTAGCTGTTTATCAGGTGCTGGTTGTTATCATCTATAGCGAGTAAGATTTATGTCGATACAACTGAAATAAAACTCTACACGAATGTCAAAATTAAATCAAAATAGGTTCAAGAGTTGCAAAGTTAATCGGAGTCAGAAAAAAACTTGGTAAATGCAGGGATGGAATTATATCTCAATACTAGCTGACCCATAGAATTCGACATTGCTTCAGATATGCGAAAAACCTCAAGAAAATGTAAGCATAAAAAATGATCTGAAACACAATTACAGCAACTTCACTTATCCACACAAATACATACAAAATAATTTCATCAAAACTGGTTCAGTCATTTAGGATGAGTTCAGTGACATACAAACATACAGACAAATTTTACAGGATGGTCCAAAAGTTTCTGAACACTACATAGTTGTCTTTTTAATTTAAACATATTGAAATTTTATCAAAATTTGTCATATCAATTTTACTGCTTTTAGCAATACAACAAGCAGCGTAGAAGTCGAAAAAGGTTTTATTTTATTTATTAATTCATTTATCAAAAAAAAAAAAGGGCTATTTCATGTCAACTCCCGTTACATTCAGAAATTTTTATAGAATTAAATTAAGCATTTAATTTGTATTATTAAGATTACAAAATACAAATGCACTTTTTATGAAAAGAATGAGTTTTATATGTTAAAAATTGCTTCAAAAATTCAGTGGTGACATAATATTTACTCAGTGAAATAATAATATAGGTTAGTAATTAGCTTTTTTTACATTTTGCATAAATAAAAGCTGCAGGATTTCAGCTAAGTTTATCTTTACAAAAAAAACCGATACAGGTTTTTAACTTCAAATTCAACCTTTTCTATTTCAAATTAAACCTTTTCCAAATCAAATTAAACTTTTCCATTTCAAAAAAAACTTTTTCCATTTCAAATAAAACTTTTTCCATTTCAAATTAAACTTTTTCCATTTAAAAAAAACTTTTTCCATATCAAATTAAACTTTTTCCATTTCAAATTAAACCTCAGCCAAGAAAAAGATTTATTTTAGATTTTTATTGAATTACTAATATTTAATCGAAAAGTATTACATAGTTCTTGTGTAAATCGCTGTTTGAATAAAATATATTAAAATTAATATCACTAGTTTACACCACATTTTCAATAGAAATGGTTAACCAAAATTACATTTGTTAAAAAAAAAAAAACACTGCAATCCAAAATCCAACCGATGTTTACCACTAACACTTTTTAGAACTTTTCCATTCACTTCACCACACATATCTTCAATACTGACATGGTTTTTATAAAACCTCCAAAGAAATGATAGAATAATAAATGAAATTTGAAGATGAGTTTTTTTTAATATTTTGTTTTAATTTTTAAAATATTTACAAGAAATATCAACAAAATACAAAATTAAGGATAAGTACAAAATTTTAAGCAAATATATAAATTATTAAAGTAAATATTGACAAGGGTACCCCTGCAGCAGCTGAAGGTATATAACAATCTGTGGAGGTAACAGTCGTTATAGAGTCCTTGATAATGTTCCTTAAATCAGCGCGTGCATCAGGAAAAGCTAGCACATTTCTCGCAATTAACTTGACTTTTGAAAAAACTTCTTCGATGGGATTATATCTTATATAATATAAATCTTAATAAATCTTTTTCTTGGCTGAGGTTTAATTTGAAATGGAAAAAGTTTAATTTGAAATGGAAAAAGTTTTTTTTGAAATGGAAAAAGTTTAATTTGAAATGGAAAAAGTTTTATTTGAAATGGAAAAAGTTTTTTTTGAAATGGAAAAGTTTAATTTGATTTAGAAAAGGTTTAATTTGAAATGGAAAAGGTTGAATTTGAAGTTAAAAACCTGTATACAGCAATGTATTCAAAATAATCCAATAATTATGCGGTAACTTGCGTTACAAAAAATTGGTAACTCGCATTACTTTCGGTTTTTATATTAAATAAAAGAGCTCTAAAGCACCATTTCTAGGTCTAATGCTCAAAAATTAAAATTAAATAAGGAACCGCAATACTAAATCAAAATTTTAATATAATAAGGAATTAAATACTTCAGGCTTTAATGCATAATAGTTTTTTCTAAGGGCACTTTTTACCTTTGAAAATAATTTTTTGTGAAATTTTTATTTTTTGCTTATACGAACTAAAATAGTATTGGGAACATATTGTTCCAATTCTAATAAATAGTTTTCTTTTGGTGAGTTTTTTGTATAGGCCAGTTGGGTTCAAAACCATACAATATGCAGACTTATCATAACTTTAAATGTTATTATCATAAAACCACTATTTCGCGGTTGGTTGTATTAAGAAGTAATCGAAAAAATTATCTAATTTGAATAACATGGTACAACGAAATCGACCCTTAAAAAAGCTCAAGAGGTTTGATAACCAATCTTACATAATTGAAGGATGAGAAATAAGATGGCGATGGGATTTTTTCTAAAAAAACGTCTAAATTTTGTGAAAAACCGCTTTGAATATGCTTTAATTCTATACGTTTTGATTTAAAAAAGTTATATTAATTTTTATTTGAGTATTTGAAAATATTTTATTTTCAACTGGGTAATAGAACATTTTTACGTGATAGGGAAAAACAAAGTACGAAGCATAGTCTTGTTTTACGGAAAATATGCTTACATTTTTTGAGTAGTAAAAATAAAACTTTGTTATATCAAAATGTATATCTTGGCCGTTGTACTGGTAATTTTTGTACAATTCTCGTTGGTACTAGAATCATGAAGGTACCTCCAAAAACAATACCTGTTTTTGTAAATTTTGATTTCTGGAAGCTTTTAGTTATGTTATTTGTTGAACGACCTTCTATATTATAGTACCGACGATAACGGCATTAATTCTCAACATGGATAACTACTAATTTTATAAAATTTAAAAAATTAAGTGATTTTTACACAGTACACTTGTCCTATACCTGACCTTTTCTTTTTATTTTTGAACCTTTAAACCGGACCTTTTCTATATATATATGTATATAAAGGAAGACCCATTGTTTTTAGTTTTAAAAATCTTGGATGATGTAAAAAAATTATTTGAGTTCTAAAAAAGAATTTCTCAAATTACATTCTAACAATTGCAAGGATAAGGGATAAGGGATAATCGCATAAGTTTGGTTCCATAACATTTCTAAACATACATTTTTTTAAAATTTCTTATTTTAAATTATGTTTATTTCAAATATAAATAAAACTAAATTTTAAAAAGTTCGGGTAGTTAGACTTTTGCGATTATCCAATTTCTAGGTTGAAAAAAAAACCTTCTAAAAAATTTAAGGGGACGTGACACCTTCAAAAAAGGTTTTGACGTAGAATTACGTCTTACAGCGCGGTTTGTATGGGGTCGTTTTAACAGATTTTTCAAGGTCATTAGACAACGTTTTTGGCGAATACTTTAGGGTATACCTACAGCCATTAATACTCTTCGTTCAAATATAATATATTTACTAAAATATCAGATATATCCTGCGCTGAATGAATATCTTACTTTGAATTTTGTCACTATTATATTAAAGTCACAAAATAGTAAAATATAAGAAGAAAAAAGCATGTTTTTATATAAGAAAATAAGCTTGCTGCTTTCTTTGTTTTTCTTTCGTTGTTTATGCTTGTATGCTTTGGTTTTGCACGAACTGTTTGGTTCGCTTTGGCAGCACTGTAAGCATTAGTTCGCATTGGGTTTATATATGCACTACTGTTCTAGTATACTATTTTGAAACCAGAGTTCATGAACCTCTTTTCAACTCAGTCAATGAACTCAATCTGTCAAAATTAACGAAATGGGTCTGTGATCCAGTTAGATTTAACTCTTATGAAAAAAATGCCTAAAAATTGAATTAAAAACAAGATATAATTTTGAAAAATTATATATATATTTTTTAGTAAAAAATTTACACAAAAAAAATTTTTTGTTTATTTTTATGTACATATATGGCTACTGGAATAATTTTAAACAAGTAAAGAAAGTCTAAAGTCGGTCTAGGCCGACTATGAAATACCCTAAACCCACTTTACAAAAAAAAAAAGAAAAAATTAATTGTAAATGGGCGTGTCCGTGGGCGGATGAAGTCCATTTTTCCAAACCATTTTTGTCTTGTCATAAAAAACATACGTGCCAAATTTAAGCTCTGTAGGTTAAACACATGCTTATTTATTGCGTTTTCAATTTTTGGGTTGTATGGGAGGTAGGCGTGTCCGTGATCGGATGACGTCCATTTTCCGTAGACATATTTGTGTTGGTATGAAACACATACATACATATCAAATTTTATTGTTGTAGGCTAATTATGAGCTGAGCTATGCAGTTTTCAATTTTCGCGTTGTATGGGAAGTAGGCGTGTCCGTAGGCGGACGATGTCCATTTTTCAAAACCATCTTTTTTTTGTTATAAAAAACATACGTGCCAAATTTTAGCTCTGTAGGTTAAACAGAGGCTTATTTATTGCGTTTTCAATTTTTGGGTTGTATGGGAGGTGGGCGTGTCCGTGAGCGGATGATGTCCATTTTTCAAAGACATCTTTGTGTTGGTATAAAACACACACATACCAAATTTTGTTGTTGTAGACTTATTATGAGCTGAGTTATGCAGTTTTAAATTTTTGCGTTGTATG
Organism: Tetanocera ferruginea; assembly: GCA_958299015.1. NCBI lineage: Eukaryota > Metazoa > Arthropoda > Insecta > Diptera > Sciomyzidae > Tetanocera > Tetanocera ferruginea. Next base: position 78,356,733 of record OY282644.1, read on the forward strand.
GGAGGTAGGCGTGTCCGTGGGCGGATTCCAAAAATATTCAATAGTGCAGATCCTTGGGTACATGTGACCATGTGTACCAAGTTTCATCCAATTATCTCAACTCCTTCTTCTTATCCTGTGTATACGGACAACACACAGACGGACGGACGGACGGACGGACATAGATAGCTCGACTCACGTGGTGACGCTGATCAAGAATATATATACTTTTCTATAACGGACTCGCTTCGTTCTATGCGTTACAAACGTTTGCACAAAGTTAATATACCCTGACCTTTCAGGTTTAGGGTATAAAAAGCATCAAAAAACCATGGCGGGCGTGATTACAACTCACTGAAACATCTGAAAAAAAAATAAAGAACGGGGTTTTTATCAACATCAAAACCGCCATGGAATGAACTAGAAGAAACAAGTTTGGTTGAAAAATAACAAAATGGCGGCGTTTTTTTCGAAAATTGACAAGTTTTTTTGGACAATATTGGCCAAAAATTCAAAAACTATAGAACCGATTTTTCTGTCCGTAGTTCATTTCATGCATCGACGAGTGTAAAACAACATATTCAAATTTCAGTACGATCGGTCGAGTAGTTTTTGTTTTATCAAGCCCACCAAGATTTTTTTAATGATTTTTTAAAAAAAGTCCTGTAGCAATATATATGATTAAATTAATAAAAAAAAATTTTTTTGCGTTGTTTTTTTACACAAAAATATATATTTAATTTTTCAAAATGATATCTTATTTTCTTTTCAACTTATATGCATTTTAAAACATTAAAATAAAAAAAATGTTTTAAGATGTAACGTCCCCTTAAGAATTCTTTAAACATTTTTATTAAATGCCATTTTTGTTTTTTTTAATGTGCATATTTCCTTTTTTGATATTTTAGAGCCACAAAATCCAAGCCCTGGCCTTAGCATACAGTAGTGATAATTATTTAACCCTCCATCACTAACCTGAGGGTGGAAACCACCCAGTCACACTTTCTATGTAAGATTTCTAATGCAATACTTGCGTGACGAACTAGCAGTCAAAATCTAATCTCTATTCAATATTTTCAATTCAATAATTTTCAGTTTCTAGTGGTCATCGAGATATAAGCGTGACAGCGCGATTAAAATAAGAATTGTTTGGGTGCTTTACAGCCAGGTTAGTTATAAAATACTTTTGTTTTGGGTGAATACACCCAGGAAGCTTAGTAGCAAAACTCAGACAACGTGCTCTTACAGTGATAAAAACATTTGATAAGAACACATATATTCAATTTGCACTGATAACAGTATCTCCTTTGACGCAACGCCTTCGCAAATATGGAAGGACGATAGTTCTTCCAGTAGCGTAATATTACTACGAAAATTATATAATTTTAGGTGATCATTTTGAGGTGAAAATATGTTCTAAAGAGAAAAAAGTACTTATATAATTTTTTGTCTGTACAATTTCAGCTTTACAATCGTATACTTCATATTTCACTAGCTTTCAAACGGTAGATGACACGCTTTTTTCAAAAAATTTTGTATTTTCCTATTTTTTTTTTTTTTTTGCATTAAAACATAAACTAATTTTAAAATTTTTGTTTAACATAGAAAAAGCCATTCTTTTCATAACAAAACATTTTAAAAAAGCGAAAATACTCTGCAATTTATTGAATACTACCACATTTCTTAGGTTTAAGAAATGATGTCCTTATTATTGAGTATTTCTTATTACTGAGAATTTGAATAATTTCACAACAGATGGTCACCTTATTTATGTTAAGTGATGTACTTACTTGTTTCCTGCTTCCACATCAGCCAACAAATATAGAATCTGATTATCTGACATTCGTAGCTTTTGTGCTGTTGTCACTGGCTTATTGAGCTTTTGCGAAGTGGCCGAAAGCTGTCCTATTCGGTCAATAATTTCGGACATTTTCGATGTAGCATCTCTGGGAAAATTAATATATTTATATAAACATATAAATTAATACATATTTTATATAAATTAATTTTTAAAGAGGCGCCACTTACAAAGCTTGACGTCGATCGCCTCGAAAAGTGTGCGGCAGAAGATTCGATGTAACCTTAACGATGGGTTGCGCAAATAGCGGTCTAATATCAAAACGAAATTCAACCATGTTTAAAATTTAAATTTGGACCTGCAATAGAGAGAAAGAGAAAAATGTCAATAAATGATTAATTTAAATAAAAACAGTCAGATTTCTGTTTTAACATAATATTGATTTTGGAGTATGCTAAGGGTAAACCTAAATGATAGTAATTGTAAGATTTTTAATAGATATAATTTTACTTTCAGAACATTCTAAGAGTAAACCTTAATAAAATTAAAGAAGTGTAAGACATAAATAAAACGAAGACACGGTCTTTAACTGGCAAAAATATAATCAAAATATATGATATAATTTATGCTAATAAAGATACATGAGGATAAATTGCTTAGCATTCAGTCAGATAGATGATTATTTTCAAAAAAATTTTGACGAACCTACAAATATGACATTGTATTCAACGTTCTTCTTTCTTTCTTTCTTTTGTTACCGAGTAATCGTAATCGTTTTTGTCAACAGCGCGAAACAAGCACTTAATCACAAAAGCAAAGCGATATGGAAGAACTTGCAAAATCATTCCAGCGAAACGTTTACAACACAGCATGTTTCTCTCATTCAAATTGCTGGCGCATGGTTGTAGGGAATAAAAAAAACAAAAATAATATTATGATTATTATTATATGTTCCTCCCAATGAACCTTTCCAATTATTAAAAAGGGGTACGCCGTAAAGCAAATTGCAATAAGCAAGAATACAAAAATTGTTAGTAGCAACACAGGCTAGAACAGTGCAACGAACCCAGAGGTTGCTCCCATTTTTTTAGAAATCATCATCTTTAGGGCGCAGCCATGTGCATTTACAGCGATTTACTTAAGCTTGCAGAAAGAAGTTAAGAATTATAGAAAAGTTCACTTAAGCCATATGCATGCAATGCATGACCATCACCAAAATAAGCTATAATAAAATAATAATAAAGTTCTTAACATAATTAGCCTAACCATAACTGGAGTTGTTCTTAAAACTTTGCAAACAAATGCTTAAATTGCTGAAAGACTTGAGACATATTTTGATAAATTTTATTGAAATTGTAATTTCACACTGAATTTGTACATAAAATCTTATCTCTAACGAACCATTTTTCTCTTTTTTATGTTCGCTGTTTAAGATTTAATGACTTCAAACAAAGAACTCCGTGATTAATTTTATGAGAAACGCGCGTTAACTTCTATGCCAGCCCAATGTTTGTTTTCTTTGACTTTTCTGAAATGCCAATTTTTTTTCTTTTTGCATTCATAAGAAAAACTGAATAAACATAATTGTATATTTTAATGATACTTCGTGTTTTCAGGTTTGTTTTGTTTTTTAATTATATCTACAGCAACTAGGTACAGCTATTTAGAACAGCATATAAACTGAAATTTCAAAATTAACAGGTCGGCTAAGTCGTTCGAGAAATCACTCGAGTAAAACGAAACTTTATAAGTACTTGACCTCTTAAAACATTCAAAGCATAACTGTTTTTGTTGTAAGTAGGTACTAGTATAATTCAGCATAGAACTTTCCACTTTAAGGGGTTATAACCTTCTTACTAAAAAGTGTACAGCGTATGCCAAATTTAGATCTAAACCATGACATCGATAGAGCGTAGAGAAAGAGTATAGAAACGTACTGCACAAAGCATAAAAGCAATTATATCTGCTTGTGGTCCCAAGGCCCATAAAAAGATCATGATGTTAACAACCGTAAGACTGCCGAACGGCATTCAAAGAGTTAAGGTTTGTTATGGAAGAATCAGCCAAGCAACTGACCTGAATTGAAATAGTCATTTTCACTTTTTTCTTTTTTTTTTCAGACAAGACAAAAATATTTTGTCAAATGATCAATTTTTTCTGTTTGACAAAATTAACGGGCTAACAATTTTTTAAATCGCTCTAAATCGACAATATTCCGTTCATTTTTATACCTTACCTCGGAAAACATAAATTTCAAAGCAGTCTGTTTTTGTCGTGCTTCTTAGCATACATTCATTTCATCTGTGTAGCGCACGAAAAAAAAAATCAAATTGGAACAAAAAAGTATGAACGTGTAACGATAAAGACCACATACTTTGGCTCCTAGAAGTACAAGACAACATTTTGTTTTATTATTTCGATTTTAGTCGTTTATTTATTCTCTCTTCTTATGTAGATTTCGGTTTAATTTAGGTTATTTTTTAAGTGCAGGCTTATCTTGAAACTAACTTCCAAAAATGTAACGTTAAAGACCACATAAATCTGGTCATATTTTAAAACAATAGAAGTAAAAAGAAAACTTTGTTCACCGTTAATGCAAGTTTTGAGTCCTACTTTTATACAAACACAAAATTTATTAGTTTCATTGAATATTTTCGATAAATTTGCAGTAATATGCCTTGGAGTAAAACGTTTAGAGAGAAAAAAGAATTGACCAAATGTATGTTTTAATTTTGTTAGATAAGTATTATTAAGGGAAAAACTCTGTTCAAATTGATATCGTCATGTTTACAGCAGACGCTTAAACTTCAAATTTACCGTGGCTCATATAGCTGTTTTTCGTGCAGATGCTGTGTTTTAGTTTGAAATACTTTAACGTGGTAACTAATACTGCCGTCATAAGGAAGAAGACCTTAATCACATTATTTGTAACAATTTTTCAATAGGTCAATACATTATCTAGATTGTGGGGACTTTTCGAATTTTTATTATAATTTAAAATAAGAAAGAAAAACATAAAAAAGCTTATAAAGGATTTATTTGGCAATAAAATTGTATGGAGAATAAGATGGAGATATTCCCAATTCCTACTTATCCTACAATTACCTTTTCTCTAAAGTTAGAGGATCCTATTTATAAGAGGATTGATTTATTGATTTATTAGAGGATTAGAGGATTTATTAGGATCCTGTTTAACCCGAAGTTTTAGTATCTGATATATGGCATTGGGATAATACATTTACTGCAATAGAGAGGTCGATATAATCCAACAAATATATATGTTAATAGTATGGCAACTACAAGTGTGTGAGCTGATTACAAGAACAGGTCCCCAAGTGACAGTCTCTGATTTGAAGAGACTCCTCAGATATCCAAAAAAATTTTGTATTTACATTTTATATTAAAACCATTAAGTTTAAAAGAAATCCATATCTTTCAAAATGCATTTTGGCTTAAATCCGTAAAAAGTACCACTTCATGTAAATTTTTTATTAATTTTTTTAATTCAAATTTTTTATTATTAGGGTAATAATATGGTATAATGCAAAAATGTATTAAGAGATAAGAATTATGCAAAATATATTTTTTTTTAGGTTTGAAAAAAATATATGACCTTTTGTAAAGACATATTGGGATCAATTGGAAACAAAACGCTTTTTTTTTTGTCCCCGCTTCTTTAACTCTGTTTTTAAGTAAAAACAAAAAGAAAAAAACAAATAAAAATGAAAGAGTTTCGATAGTATCGTAAGTGAAGACGTAGAATTCCGTTTAAGTTGCAACCTCTTCTACTTTGTCTCTTTGCCCCGATTGTTTTTTCCATTTTGCACGTATTTTTTATTGAAAAAAAAAAATTGGTCATTTCAGCCCTTGAAAGGACTTTTACCGAGCTTCTTATCATCAATTGTGTTGTGTGTGTTATTAGATGTTTGCACACAATTAACCGAGAACTGGACCTACACGTTTTATGCCGACTCCGAACGGCTTAAGTTCATGTTCTCAAGAAGCTTTACATGGCATTATTTACTCTCTGAGGTTTGCCATTGTCTGCAGAGAGGTGGTGACCGATCTGAAAAATTTTTTTATCGAAAAACTTTTCGCCGCGACTGGGGATCGAACTCGGCTCCGAGCGTGCTAAGCCACACACTTAACCTGCACGCCACGGTCACCACATAATTTTATTGATCTTCCGAAAATTAACAAATCAATGAATAACACTCAATTATGGACTTCTTATCGATACCAAAACAAAGAAAACGTTAAAAGTATAGCCTGTTTCAAAAGAGAAGAACATTTTCGCGCATGTTTGAGAAATAATAAGAAAGAAATAATTTTGAGAGTGTTCTTCATTCTGATTGGTCGACATTAAAAATAAAATGAAATATTCCTGAATTTTGTTGTTCATCACAAATGCGCTGCTGAAGTACTGAATATTATTTTTCAATATCAACCAATCAAAATTGAAAAAAAAGTGTGTCAGAAAATAACTTTTATTTTATGTAATTTGTTTTTGATTTCTCTCTGAAGATGCAGGTTGCTGCTGGCCGTTGGTGCAACACCGTACTTGTGCGATCATTTGTTCTGAATATTTGCGCATATAAATATAAAGAAAAACAGTAAAAAACACAAAAAAAAACCTTAAATTTCAGCGGACAATACAAAAAAGCACAAAATTACGATCTAAAAAATGTTCTAGCTTAAGAAATAATTCTCACTGCACATCGAAAAATGAAACTAAAGAGTGTTCTTCTCTTTTGAAACAGGCTATAAGTCATAATACAATAATAAGGTAGGCTCATATTTATTCGCCTGTTCAAATGTCTAATTTTACACTAACAAAGCTGTGAGTCCTATAAATGTCAAACAATAAATCCAGCAACAACAATTAGAAACAATTAAATTCGAACAGCTGACTTTGACATCTAACTCACTTCCTCTCCAATATGCGCCTATAAGCTATAAGCATGATAAAATGAGCAAGCAAAATGTAAAAGTTTTTCGATCATTTCGTTAATTTTGATAGGTTGAGTTTATTGGCTTAGTTGAAAAAATGGCGAAGCAAATGCACTTTCTATTGGTGCCACTTTCGTTTCTGCCCGATATATAGTTTTCGAGCTACAGTCAGTTTAACTACTAATTTCAAAATAAAATTAAGACCCCAATTTTTTTAAAAATCGTATGGTGACTATATCTTACGCTGAGCACATGTTCTTTTCATTAGTGCCACTTTCGTCTCTGTCCGATGTAAAGCTTGCGAGCAACACTCGCTAGTGCTGTGGGATGTAGGATCCAAATTAATTTGCATTAAAAACAAAAATTCAAATTTTACGCCATCTATTGGATAAAAGCATAGAACGAAATATGATTCAACTCTTTTTTTTCATAAGAGTTAAATCTAACCGGATCACAGACCCATTTCGTTAAGTTTGACAGTTTGAGTTCATTGACTGAGTTGAAGAGGTTCTGATTGACATCTTGTGTGAAAATCGAGCACTCATTTGTAAGTAATACATGTAAGAACCCAAAAGAAGTAGTACATACAAGAACCCAATGAAGAAGCCTGGGAATCAGTTCGCATAAAACAAAAACAATACAAGCAAAAACAACGAAACAAACCCAAAGAAAGCAGCAGGCACAGCATAAGCAGCTGATGATTGATTTTCTTATATAAACACTTCTTCTTAATTTTTCTTCTTATATTTTACTAGTTTGTGACTTTAATATAATAGTGACAAAATCCGAAATTAGATATTCATTGAGCGCAGCATATATCTGATATTTTAGTTTATATATTATGTTTGAACGGTGAGTATTAAAGACTGTAGGTATACCCTAAAGTATTCGTCGAAAAAGTTTCATGGCCTTGAAAAAATATGTTAAAACGACCCCATACAAAATGCGCTGTAAGACGTAATTCTACGTCAAAACTAAAGGTTATCATGAGCCCTGCTTTGAGTTACAAAATCATGGAAGTGCCACTTAAAAATTTGTTAAATGCACCCGCGTATCCTTAGCAAATGATGCAAAACATACCGTTAGCACGGGAATAGTTAAGAAACCTGGTTTCTGGCCATTTATGCCAGAAAAATTGGTTCCATAGAGCAAAATGATCTTGTGTTCGGGCATACAATCATTCAGGAAACTGTAGTATGCTTGACTTATCCAAGTTTTCTAATCTGAATTAGATAAGGAAGTGCTGTCATGGAAAAACAAATAAGTATTCGGCAGTATTTATTCCAGGGACCGAAAATAACTGTTATTTTACAATTTCTAAATGAAAAAGACACAATGAAAAAATTGTCGCAGGACTTTTTCAAATATACCATTATGATATAAATGGCCTCAGCTTCACGAATATTAAGTGCCTTTTAAATTTTCGACTGATACTATAAAAGTTAAAAATTAACTGTTATTTTTTGCCTTTTATTTTTTCGGAAAAAAATTACGGTTACTTTTGACTTTTATTTTATCGGTCAAAAATAACAGTTATTTTGTGACTTTTATTTTTTCGGTCAAAAATATCAGGCACTTTGTATATTTTTAAAGGCCGCTTGACCAATTAAAAAACTTTTGATACCATATGTAAATTGTGCGCACCGATGAGACGAAAATAATGGTATCAATAGTTTTTTAGTCCGTAAAACAGCCTTTGAAAAAACACAAATTGCCTGATATTATTGACCGAAAAAATAAAAGGCAGAAAATAACTGTTATTTCTGACCTATAAAATAAAAGTCAAAAGTAACTGTTATGTGTGCCCGAAAAAATATAAGGCACAAAATAACTTTTATTTTTGTCGGAAAAAATAAAAGTTAAAAAATAACAGTTAATATGTGACTTTTTCGATAAAAACCATAACCGGTACGGTCCCTGATTTATTCATCAATGAAGTTGAATTAAATTTAACCTTAAATTAAATGTTCACTCATTAATACTATGAGTTTCAGATGAATAAATTTGGGTGCTTGAAATGTTTTATCCAGAGTTAGATATTGATTTTGAAACCCTATAACTTACATAAAGTAGAGCACTGGTCATGTCTAAGAAGAAAAATAAATAAATTGTTTGGCGTAATTCCACATGAAACCATTGAAAAGAAAGAAATTCATTAGAATTTGGCTAATGAATGCTTTGAAAAAGGTATGTAAACTAAATTGTATTCCTAAAATATAGATTCATGAAAATAACTCCTACTAGATAAATCGACCCAAACGAACATGGTTTGAAGGAAATCAGTAAAAAAATTCGCATGGAATTGAGTCCTGAAAAACGCGTTTATTAGGTGTTAATTTCTTAAACAGTAGACTACTCGCCATAGGGCGAGGAGAATAAAGCTTGCACAGCAGTGTTTTCACACTGAAAAATTACTTCCATTCAGATATGTGGATTGAACTCAGGCTACTCCGGTTCGATGGCTCACACACCACACACTTAGCACGCACGGCAGCGGCCTTCACAACTAGATAGAAAATATTTAAAAAAACACCGTTATAAACTAGCTGACTTACTACTGGCGCAACGGCCGATAATGATGCTGATTCTGGAATTGCATGCCAATATCAGGCAATACCGATTAATCGGTCAACAGCTACTGATATGATTTAAATTACTAAGAATGCTTAATGCTGCTGATAAGAATTTAATAAAAACACAAAATAAAATACCCCCTGAATTGGCAAGTGTGCAAAGAAAAAATTCCATTACAACAAATATAAAAAATAAAAAACCATACAAACTGAGAGCAGCTTCATGCTCATATTCACTTTTGTAATAATTTAATCTGACTGTTGCCATGCCTTTAAGCTGTTACAATTGCTGATTAATTGATTAAATCGCCTGACAGCGAAATAAAAATGCAAGTAAGTGAGGCTCGTGTAATATATTAATTTGTCAAAAAGTAGTTTTAAGCATACATTTAAGCTCTGCAAGCCTTTGAGCTGATCCACAAAGATATACCTTTTTAATTATGCATTATAATAATTGGGATTTAGAAAAACATTGAATTGTCCAAAGTTTTCCTATAAAAATTTTGAAAAAAGAAAAAGTGATTTCCCTCATTGAACTCTTCTAGCATTAGGATGAGACTCAGTGACTGGCAATAATAATGAATCTTTTAAGCATGCTTCTGTTTTTGTTATGATTGCAAATTGAAATGCGATAAGCGAAATTCTGACGAAATATTTGTTGATTTTTGCAATTAATCGGCTGTCTAAAATTGTTTTTATAAAATTGTATCAAAAAACATTTCCATCTTGAAAATATTACAAGCACTTCATTTGATTTGTAGTACGTGTCATGTGAAAATTTATACAAATTATCGGTATCTTCATTCATTTAGTAGGAATTTTTTTTTCCCACGTGCTTGCCATAAGTAATCAATACTTATATAAATAATTATAATAATACATCTGAAATATTTATATTTTATACAGAGCTGCTTATTATTACTTAAAAATCAATGAATTATTAAATATGTGTTTCCTAATAAGTACAGTCCAAATATAGTTCAAGAAGGTTGTTTATTACCTACCCAACTCATTATCTGACAAGGTACAACTTGGAAATTTACAAGGTTGAATAGTAAGTAGCATTTTACACTTTATTTTCTCAGTGCCTAAAAAGGCAAACGAAAAATCAAAACTATAGCAAAAACTTTTTAACACAAAAGCTAAAACGAAAACGCTTTGATGAAAATTCTCACAGGTGTTGCTGTGTTGTTTTTTTTTATGCTTAAGGGTTGACGGCGCTTCTAACTGTATTAAAGTTAAAATTCAAGGTAAAGACGATGAGCTGAGCTCTCAAGGTGCCAGTGCAATTAACATGTCCTATAATTATAACAACAATAACAACATTGTTTGCGCGCGTATAGCAACTGTTAAGAAGTCTATTACAGCGATTACTGGTGGTTTGCAGTGTTGAAAAAAGGAAAACAACAATTTAAAAGTATTGATTCCACAATGAAAATTGGCACGCGTCAAAGATCGCTCCATTAGTAAACAAGTCGTAGAATTTGCGTATGAATGACGTGCATACATTTATGTTGATAAAAAAGAAGGTTCATTTATCAATTAAGTAAACAAACTGAAGGACTGTTTTCATCTAGAATTAATAAGAGTAACCGATAAGCTGTTTTTTTACTGAAGTTTTTATAATTCCAGCCGTGGTCCATTTTAATATACAGTGTCTTACAAAATTGTTCATAGTCAGGGTATATTAACTTTGAGCAAACGTTGGTAGCACCTAGAAATAAGCAATTCCGTTATAGGAAAGTATATATAGTATTCTTGGGCAGCGTCACTTCGTGAGTGTTTTTTTCCATGTTCGCCCGTCCATCTGCGTGTTGTCCATAAACACAGGCTAAGAAGAAAGAGTTGAGATAAAGATAAAAAGGGATGAAACTTGGTAAACATGTTGACATGAACCCAAGGATCTGCACTATTAAATATTTAAGGAAACCGCCTACGGACTCACCTACCTCCCATACGACCAGAAAAATAACGTCACAATATAGAGGGTTGTGTTTAAGTTACAAAAACAAAATTTGATTAGTATATGGGCATTTCCAAACTGGCGTTATGTACGTTTTGTACGAAAAAATTGAAAAAAAAAGAATGAAGAAGTCTACGTTTTAAAACTATTTTTTATATTTGCGTAGTAATTAAGTAGCACTATATTAAGTAAAAAATTTATAACAATCGTCTCTAAGAATTAAAAGATATAAGCAAAAATATGCACTGGCGTGACGTTACAAAAAACAGAAGTGGTTTTCGACTAAGATTAGAAAATTTGCAAAACTCTGCGAATTGGGCAAGACTTTTTATACAAAACTTTATTTGGAAGAATTTAAAATAATATAAGTTTATTTTGCTAGTAATCAAATTAAAAAAAATTTTCTCAGTTTTTGTACCCTAAACCTAAAAGGTCAGGGTATATTAACCTTGTGCAAACGTTTGTAACGCATAGAACGAAGCGAGTCCGGTATAGAAAAGTATATATATTCTTGATCAGCGTCACCACGTGAGTCGAGCTGTCTATGTCCGTCCGTCCGTCCGTCTGTGTGTTGTCCGTATACACAGGATAAGAAGGAGTTGAAATAATTGGATGAAACTTGATACACATGTTCACATGGACCCAAGGATCTGCACTATTGAATATTTTTGGAATCCGCCCACGGCCTCCCATACACCCTGTATCTTGAAAATCCTACCACAACAGTAAAAATTCAGTACAGATTTGGAATCAGCGTTGAAAGCTCATATAGAAATTATATTGGGTTTTCCGGATCCTACATTTTTAGACTAGTATTATTTATTCAAGCATGTCTGAAATTTAGAGCACTGCTATTATTTTGACCACAGCTGTATGTATTTTATACCAAAACTAAAGTGTGTTCAGTAATCCGTGTGTTCAGTGTGGGAGTAATCCGTCCATGAACACGCCCACCTCCCATAGCGAAAGAATAATAAAGGCATTAACTGTGAGCTACAGGAATAAAACATGGAATGTGTAAATTTTTCTTCAACATTTAAATGCATATAAAATATAGGCTTCATCTGCCGACGGACACGCCCATTGTCAATAATTTTTTTTTTGGAAAAGTAGGTTTAGGGTATTTCATAGTCGGCCTAGACCGACTTTAGACTTTCTTTACTTGTTTTTTATTAGGCTAAGGGCCGTTTTATTCACTTTTATAACTTAAGATTTAAGAATAACTTTGGGATTTTTCGGCGTTTCTAACTTTATTCATTTTATTCACTTCAAGTTGTCAAACATAACTTAAGAAATTCAAGCTTATGCATAACTTTTGTTTGATAACTGGCGTCAACTTGTGATTTTTTAACTTCCAAAAATATGAGCAGTTATGAGTTCTAACTTGGGATATTCCGAATAACTTTTGTTTTTTGTTTCAATCACAAACAGTTTCGTTTGTATGAACGAGTTAAAGAAATTGTAGCTGTTATGACTAGATGGCGAATTTTTCTGCAAAACTGTATCCAAGAAATTATAACTAATCATGCTTATTCTTGATCTTTATGTACATCAATTTTTAAAATACTTTTGAGTTGATCTTACGGCAAATTAACACTAAAAACGTTGCAGTTTTTATAAAGGTACTCTTCGATTTAAAGAAGTTAAAAGTTAACATATTATTTGTTCGTCAAATGGTTAATAAATTCAACATTAGTAAGCTTATAAAAGCTTATAAAAGAAAGATGTTATGGAGGAACGAATGTATCGGTTTTTTAACAAGTGCATTAGATAAAACAAATTTTAATTTAAATTGGATTAATTGGAATTAAATAAAATCTCTAAAATATAGTATCCAATCCCGCTTACAAAATATGCATGAATCATATACTTACTTATGAAGTGCTTACTAAATTCTGCGTAAATATTGTAAACTTCGTTACCACATGCAGTCAATAATGCAAAATTAACAAGAATAGACACAGTGGTTCTAACATTTAAAAACCATGTTGACGAGTTGTAAGGCATTCCTAAAAGTGAATGTTTACCCGAACATATACGATTTTTTAAGAGTTTTGCTCTCGATGAAAGCTTGGCCTCATGAATAGCCCTCTTGTTAATGACATTTTCCAAAACATATGTCAAACAATTACATAATTTATTAAATAATTAAATTACAGAGTAACTGATACTACATTGCAGTCCACCTGAAGAGTGGAGATATCAAATTGTAACATTATCTCCTTGAGTCACTATAGTTGCTTTGAGTTCTAATCCATCGGCAAAGTCAAATTCTGTTTTAGGTCCAGTTCTTTTTAAGTAACACCATTTGCTGAAGATAAAGCTGTTTCTTTGAAGCGATGAAAAATATATGAGCGAAATCCATTTATTGATTGGTGTTCAAGCATCAATTTCTTTAAAATGTTGACAGGATCACGTTGCCATTGTGCAAGTTATTATTTCTCTTTGTTTCTTACATTGCCATTTTTTCATTCAGCATTAAATAGATTAATATTTTATTTGTTTTATGTTACTTTTATGCGCACATATGTGTGCTTCTTGTATTCCATTGAAACTAAAATATTTCAAATTAATTTCTCAAGTTATGTCTGTCACATATCATTAATTTCCCTAGGATTTTTTCATAACTTGAATATTTATAACTTGTCTTAACTTCTACTCAGAAAGCGTCAGCTTGATATTTACAAAACTGAATAAAATCAAATTTCAACTTGAGAAATTAAAATTCAAAACTTGGGAAGTTATACAAAAAGTCAAGTTAATAAAAGTTATTGAAACTTCTCAAGTTAGATCAAGTTAGAAAAAGTGAATAAAACGGCCCTAAGTCATCTGGCGTGACGTTACTGGCGTTACGTTACTTAAAAATCCATCGGAACATTTTAAGTTAAAATTTGTTAAAAAAAAAAAATTAGACGTAAATAAAACATAAAGTTTTGCTATTATATATTATATTTTTTTAACTCCTACCCTATCGACCATGATAAGTTGGAAAAAAATTCCACTGCAACCAAATTCAGTAACGAAATCAGGCAAACTTTGAGCAATGTAAAATATAAAATTAACGGTTTATCTTTTTCACGATTTTTTTGTAAAATTGACTTGACTTTATTAAAATTTATTAAAATGTCAGCGTAGAAAAAAATTGAACTAAATGCTTTTTTGTCTGGCGTGACGTTACCTCAGAATATCATTAAAAGCAAATCAAAATTTTACCGTTAATATTTGTTTGCTCTTTTGCATTTATTTTGTGTTTAGTTGTTGTTGTAGGAAAAGTTTTGCATAAGAGTGCAATTGAACAATTACTCTTAGAAATGAAAATTGTAAAGAGAAAATGCTCATAGAAATAAACAAAACTGACCAAAAATTCAACTTTAACTTGGTAGCCCCATATCTTGCCATCGGACAAATTTGAACTCTTTAATTAAATTCATTTTGAATATTTCTCTTTAATAATACAAGTAAAAAAAAATGTTGGTTAACTTTTAATTTTTTGGTCACGGTAGACTTTTCTGCGGAAATGCCCATATGTTTTAAATCAAAACTGAAGTGCAAACAAAACGGGCGTGATCTACCCAAAAACACGCCCACCTACCATACAGCTCACTAAAGTAAAAAATAAAGATGTTACGGATATCTGGTTACTATCTGGTATTCTGGATATCCGACCTTAATTTACTATTCGACCGTATAACGCATATTGCGTTATTATCCGGCAGGCCGGATAGTTTTTAAAATTATTTTAATAATGATAAAAATTTAACAATGAATATATCAATTTCATCTTAAATAATTAATTGAGGTATACTTTATTCATGAATTCATTTATTAATCAAAAATAGTTACAACAAGTGAAGAAAGTCTAAAGTCGCTCTAGCACGACTTTCAAATACCCTAAACCTACTTCTCCAAAATAGCAAAAGTAATAATAAAAGAAAAATAATAAAGTTTTGCGTTGTTTCTTGTTTTAATTTTTCAAACTGTCGAACTGTTAGTTGCAGTTGTAGCGTTGAGTGAATGTAGCGGAAAAATATAATGATCAGTAAATTAGACTCCGCTCCACAACATGTTGAGTTGATCAGAAACTTTGGCGTTCAGCATGTATAAACTTTTTGCGTTAAGCAGGTGCACACTACACGGTTGCACAACAGTTGTTCTTGCTTAACGCACCCATTATGATCATTAGTAGAGGATTTGGAACAGATTACTTCGTATATTTGCCAAACTTTAAATAAATTCCAAAATCTAAGTAAGCCATTTCAAAATAAATAATTTCCTTGATGTTTCGCTATTACTATTTCTTGTGGAAACTATTTTTCCACACAATAATTTTTTTTTTTTTTAGCTTTGAACCAAGGATTTCAGGTGTCAAACCTATTCAGTCAAGTCGTCCTGTGGTGATAGATAAGTAGGAAAGAAAGGAAAATCAAGAGAAACAAGTGTAGAATGTTGTATGTGTGGCCGGAGTGCTATATCAACGTGCGAATTTAAATCTGAGGCAAATGTTATGCCTTTACCTCAGTCAATTCGAGTTATTAAGCAATCTCATTCCACAAACATCTCTACCACCAACTACGACTTTCAAAGTCGTATATATTGATGAGTTATTAATTTCAGTTGATTAGAAAAGAGGAAAGAATTAAAGAAAGGTAAAAGCGTAGGACCATGGCTAAACCGGGTTTCGAACCCGGAACCTCTGGTTTGGCAGTCAAGCACGCTAACCACTCGACTACCGAGGCCCCCAAAGCTGTAGTAGCGAAAAAGCTGTAGTAGCTGATTGTTGTAGCTCTATTGTTATTGCATGTAAAACTGCCATATTAATATGAGCTTCTTTATTATTGTGCTATGATTGTAGCCTGTCGAATTAGAAATATAATAAATTGTTTATAGTATAATCTCTTATTAAATAGTAGGAGATTTAGAGTGTTCCATAGTCGTGCTAGACTGACTTAAGAGTTTCCTTACTTGTTTTTATCATATATATAAAATACGTTTAAGTAAAACTTGAACCCCTTCTTCTTAACTTATAGACAACGCATTTGAATGAAACGCATATCATTTAAAAGGTGATATAACATAAATGTGAAGAATGCAGGTTCGTAGCCAAGGGGGGATTTGGGTTCAAACCCACCCCCCAATTTATAATTTCACTGAAGTTTTAAAATTGCTCAAATCCTGAGGATAGGAAAATAATTATTTATCTTTACCACTTAAAATATAAAACTACAGACATTTAGAATATTTTTTTCTAAATCTATATATTTTAGAAAAAAACTACTTTGAACCTTTTGTGACCAATAAAATTGCTTAAACCCTTATCCTGTATTCATGGGCCAAAATAGTCCAGAATGTGTTAAATATTCAATATTTTTGCAAAAAATGTATTTGCAAATTCCATTCCGAAACAACGATAAGCTGCACTTATTGCTCAAAAACCGTTAGAGAAATTTAATATTTATAAATACATTCATATTGATTGAATAAAAATAATATATTTTGTTAAAGAAGGGCAGTTTAACTTTATAGTTGCCCAAAAACTTTTGATAGTTAAAAGAAATAAAAAAATTTGTAAAATAATTTTTTCCTTACTTTAGATTTAATGTTTTGTTTTAAATAAATGTTAATTTTAAAAAGTTCTAAATACCTTCATTTAAATCATGAAATTCAAATTTAATTCTTCCAATTTTATGTTTTTTTAAAAGTTGAAATAGTATAATGTCATGATAACCATTGTTTATAATATACCAACAAAATTTTTAAAAATTTAAAAATAAGTATTTTTCTCATAAAATACATAACTTTTTTTAAAAGATCAGTCCCAATAAAATTTTATTAATACACAAGTGGTGAACGTGGCATGCAGGTTAAGGGTGTGGCTTAGCATGCTCGGAGCCCGGGTTCGATCCCCAGCCGCGGCGAAAAAGTTTTTTCAATAAAAAATTTTTCTGATCGGTCACCACCTCTCTGCAGACAATGGCAAACCTCAGAGAGTACATAATGCCATGTAAAGCTTCTTGAGAACATGAACTTTAGCCGTTCGGAGTCGGCATAAAACATGTAGGTCCAGTTCTCGTTCAATTGTGTGCAAACATTTAATAACACACACAACACAATTGATCATAAGAAGCTCGGTCAAAGTCCTTTCAAGGGCTGAAATGGCCAATTTGTTTTTTTTTTTTTTTAATACACAAGTAAATAAATTGCACTAAGGTTGGTGATTAAAAAAAATCACTATGGCAGACTTTTTCAGTTTTTAGACTACTTGGGTACTTGGTTGGTTTGAAAGGAAAAATATCCTCAAAAAATGTATGCATTCATCAATTGTCAAGTCTGTTAAAAAAATGTCTTTAAATTCAAAACTATGACTTTCCATGTCGAATATTCACGGTTTTCAAATTTTTCTAATTATTTCTAAAAGCTTGTTAAATTTTCTTTCAAATGTGATAACAATCAATGTGAAGCTCTAACCTTAAGTATTTTCAATGAAATTTCTTAATATTGTCATTAGTTATTTAGCATTTATATCAACCAAATGCCAAGAGAGACAAAAAACTGTCTCAAATTGAATGTTCCGAATTGGGAAGCCAATATCACTACCGGGTTTGTCAAATTTGTATTTATTTATTTTTTGTATTTAAGTCCTACCAGTTTACGATAAGATTATTTATAACTGGTCTTCACACGCTGTCTTGTAAAGTTACGTTTGTAGTGAACGCGATTCAGACAGGCAGGCAGGCTGAAATCTGTGTGAACAAACGAGATACAAATAGCTCTCTATCTCGCTTTATCTCTAACTCTGCCTGCCTGCTTGTCTGAATCAGCGTTTACTATGTTTGCGGCCTTAGAGTTGCTGCAATTTTGCACAACGTGTGAACTCTTGGCAGTATTTAAAATACAACATCATGCTATACATGCTTTATTTATATAACATACAATTTTATTTTAATTTAATGTTTTTATTTTTACTAATTAATTACTAATTAATTAATTCACAAGAAACATTTTTAAAGACAAGCACTTCCGGCATAACATTCGTTTATTTATGTATTATATATTATTTACATTTTTTATTTCAATTACAAATTTATATAAACTAAGCCTGAACTACAAATGCTTAAATTCAAAATTTTGATTGCATCTTTTTATTGTTCTTTTCACAAAAATACTTAACTATTATGTATTTTTCAAGTTTCTGAAGTGATGTTAAGCCTTAAATCAATTTTCAGTCAAAAATATAATGAATGATTGCATTCAGTTTACAAAATAAGACCATTAGCGTTCGAAAAATACATGCTTTTCAGGTTATAATGTTTTGTCGTAGTGATATGAATATAAGGCTAAAACCTACGTACTATATATATAATGGAAAAATACTGGTGAAAACAATAAACATGAAAACACAGGCAAAAAAAAACAACAAAAAATTAAGGGGAACAATCAAAACAAAATAAAAAATTGCACTCGGTGTCTTATTTTAAAACATGTTTGTGAGCTCGAAGTTTTGTTGTAATATTTTTTTTTTCTCTCCAAATTGCATCATAAATGTGAACCCTACATCAGGCAATGTTGTTACTCAGAGAGCAAGAATGAAATTTCGTTAACATGTTGTTGAATTTTGCAGGTTGACATTTCTTTGGAGGACGTCACTATTGGAGAACCTAACTTTGAAGAAAGATTGCCGATAATTCGGTACTGGTCATAATAATTTTTTCACTTAATTTGGAATATAATAACAATGCACAAAGTATTTGAGAATTTTTTACTCTATTTTCTCTTCAAATAAACATGTTACGCTCGAAAAGCCTCATGTGTCACATCATGTAACTCAAACACCATGTATTACGCGAAGAGTTAATATTTTCATTTAAATGTCTAAAAAATACAATCAAACTTTAAGACTACGTCTCTTTCTTGTTATAATATCAATAATTTATGATTTTGTTTTTTACTTATTATACATTTTAAACAACATTCGCTGTTATTTCTACTTTTCTGCTCTACAACATCATTAACCACATATTTATGAGACCCCTTCATAGCAATGAATTATTACTTCAAGCATGTTAACAAATATTATTAAACAATTGAACCTCTGAAGAAGTCTCTCACTGATTAAAACAGTAGATAGCTATAATTATTTTTTTTTAATAATACTGTGTTAATATTAAGCTGGTTCATTGAAACCTAAAATTACATCAGCGAAAATAGTTCGACTAAGTTACTAAGTGTTGGTAAATTTTTATTAAACAACAATTAATCATTTAAAATAAATTGTTTACATCACTATATGTTTTTGTTTTTCTTTCGAAAAAAAAATAGGGAAATTTCTACAAATCTAGGTCAAAAAGTACCAAAATATTATGCATTATTAGCAAAACGGTTTTTTTTTCGAGAGTAGGTTAGAGAAAAGAAAACCTAAAAAATCACCAGGCAATTTCTTGCTTATCATTTGCAAAAAAATAAAAACAAACAACAAATTCACAACATATGACAGGAAATAGTCCAAAGTACCATGTTATAAAAAATACATATTTGCATTTTGCAAAAAAAAAAAATCGTCGCCACTTGTTCAAACAGCTGATCGTATTGATAGGCGTCTTTATAATGTTGTTTATTCGATTTCCAGTATTTGTTTAATGATCAGGTTGAACCACAGAAGAGAGATAAAGGGAACTAGACAGAATTAATTGGTTTTTTTTTATGTTGAAAAAATAATATATTTAAAAGTTCAAAGATAGCCAGACAGATTAAACACGTTTCGATTTCGTGCGCCAAAATAATATTTTAAACAAACACGTGTGTGGTTGTTATCTATGAAAAAACTGTAGACATATATGTATTACATATAGCGGAGCCGTAGTCAAGATTTTCTCAGGTGGGTTATGATATCGAAAATATGTTAGTACTTAATAAGAAGTTTCAAAACATTTTCAACGCTAAACACAGCACTTCCTGGTTGAGAACTGTTGAGAGCTTCTTTAGTATCGACTAATAGAAAATACTTATCGTATATAACCTGAAGGCCTCATATAATCTTTCAATCCAAATAAACAAAAACTACTCAGACGTGTTATACGATAACATTGTTCGAACAGAATTTACTTCTCAAAGCTAAAATTAAGCTCAAAGCGTTCTTAAATGAAATTAGCTCAATAGAGCTCAAAACCATCTCAAAACAAGCTATTCACGTACGCAATTTATGCCAGAAATTGGGCTTGAACATTTTTTTGATAAGACGTAAATTTGTGCTTAATAAGAGCCATCTTGGGCTTGATCATAAAAAGTAATTTTTTGTTGTTGTTTTTGCTCATCATAAAAATGAGCAACCGAATGAAATAATCCCAGTTCGGGTTTTGCTGCTGTTAGTATAAAAGTGTATGAAAGTGCAAAACATAAATTAAAAAATTATATTTTCCTGTCCGTATTGGACCAAATATCTAATTTGGACAATGAAAATATAATTTTGAATTTGCGTCTGGTCAACGTTTTTTTTTCGGTTCCTTTGATGCCAGAGACCCTAACATTTTGTCATTTTTTGCCTTGTATTATTAAAATTCATAAAATGTCACATCCCAAAATTTCTTAGATTAGACATATAAGAGCATGTTAACTTGTTTTATTCACAATCCATAAATGACATGCATTGGCCACAAATGAGCACTTTTGTTATAATCAATACCAAAATGTTTTAAATTGGGCCCAGTGAGCATAATAGTTATTTGACGAACAATCCAAAAATCACATACATTTTGCACAAATGAGCGTGTTAATTTTTTTGATAAACGATCGCATTATGGCTTAATACCAATATTATTATGGCGAAGCTCAGAATCATTCCCAAAATAAATTTATTGGCGATTGTTTTCAGCTCAAAATTCTCTCCGTGTATCTTTGCACTGCTGTTAGAGAGTCAAGGTAGCATATTTTGTATATTTTTTAGCAATTGTCCAACACACCAGCGAACCGAATGTGAGAATGGGTCTTACGATCGCTGTATACATCCAGTGGATGATGTGCGGTCGTATCCCTTATTTCTTACCGAAGGCATGCATAAGGGCGCAAAGTGCTTTTTCCCTTATTTCCTGTTTGCGTTTCAACCGAGTTTGTTATCAAAGATAGTTCCAAGATACTTAGCTTCAGTGGAGAGCTTTAGAGTTAGTTTTGGCAGTGTGAAACTGTTCTTCTTCTTGTGAACAGAACAACTTCGGTCTTGATTGGATTCAAACTCCTTCACGCTGTTCGTTCTTGCCCATATTAATAGCTCTTTTAGTGCCCACTACACTAGTTCACTAATTGTTTGCAATTTCTCGCATTTAGGATGGCAACATCATCGGCATATGCTTTTGTTCCGTTTTAAGTGTGGAAAGATGTTGTCTACCACAATTACCAGAAGGGGGATATGACTTTTCCATGTAGAGTGCTTCTTGTGGCCACTTTCCTTACCAAATTTAGCCGAATTTGTGCATTTTTACGTATTCTTTTCAGTATTTTATAAATCGAATCAGACTGTTTACTCCTTTTTCTACTAAAGCATTTCTTTGTAGAAAAGAGTAGAAAATAATTTCATTTCCTACTCACTTCGGAATCACATTCATATCTAAAAATGTTCTTTTACAGGCTAAAGGTTATCAAGAATTCTAAAATAATGAACTTTTTACCGTCAAAACGTATACTTTTCATACTTCCGTGTATAAACTGTTGGTACTAGGTACTTTATATTTTCAACTATTTTTATAAAAACTATAGTACTTTATATTTTCGAACGTGCTCTTTCCGACAGTGCAAATAAAAATTTAGTTTAAAGCTGAAAAACCGTGATTTTATTTATTCTTTTTTAATTTTAAGATATTTATTATAATAAACTCTCTTTGTGATACGAGCTTAAAATCCATTTAGGTCGTGGCCTCAAAAGTGTATCTACGGTAGCATTACGAATACGCTAGTAATTTGAAATCAGATTTCAAAAACTGTTATGAAAAGAAGTATAGAACTTACGTATTCAAAGTGAATCAAAAATAAATTTTCAAAATAATAAGCACATGATACTTTTCGATTGAAATTTTATGACAAATTTGATTTTTATTACAATTTCTTAATTTTCTATTTTTTGAGATGACTTTCGCCTTATGAGATCCACCATTTTATATTTTTTAAAATTTGAATTCAGATTCGTATTCAGTGAACAAGTTTTTCTTTTCTTTTTTTTAAACCACGAACAGCTTAACTTTAGAATTTCTTAAAATTTCGGTTCAATTAAGGGTTTCATTAATAAAAAGTGTTCTTCTCAAATACTTTGTTAAATAAAATTAAATTTATTTTAAGTTATTTTTTCTTTGCAACCTTTAGGAAGAAATTTATTGAAGTTTTGCGTAACCAATGTCTACACGGATGCGGATCAGTTTCGAACTCGTTACGAAATTCGCTCTTTGCAACCTTTAAGAAAAAATTTATTGAAGTTTTGCGTAACCAATGTCTACACGGATGCGGATCAGTTTCGAACTCGTTACGAAATTCGCTCTTTGCAACCTTTAAGAAAAAATTTATTTAAGTTTTGCGTAACCAATGTCTACACGGATGCGGATCAGTTTCGAACTCGTTACGAAATTCGCTTCTTAATGTTTCGAATGACCCGTTTCGTTATAAATCAGTCAAATGGTCAGTACGTTAAAATAGAAGACAGATTTCATGTAAATAAACGTTTTTTATTTTATTTTTATTTTTTATTTTTTGTTTTTTATTTTTTGTTTTTTATTTTTTATTTTTTTATTTTTTATTTTATTTTTTATTTTATTTTTTATTTTATTTTTTATTTTATTTTTTATTTTATTTTTTATTTTAGTTTTTATTTTATTTTTTAATTTATTTTTTATTTTATTTTATTTTATTTTTTATTTTATTTATTTATTTTTTTTTATTTTATTTTTTATTTTATTTATTTATTTTTTTTTATTTTATTTTATTTTTTATTTTATTTTTTATTTAATTTTTTATTTTATTTTTTACTTTATTTTATTTCTAAATATTTTATTTAAGTCTATCCTTCAAACCGAATAGAACTACTTGTCAGCATTTTTATATGATTCAGACGTGAATATAGCTTAAACCTTATTGTTTCGTTTTGAATCCATAATTGTTTTAAAAAATGAGCAACGCTTTGTTTTGGTGAATTGTCAATCAATTCAAAATTTATTGACAGGCGGAAAAATTTCTCATTCTAAAATGAAATTGAAAGCTCATTATTGACAATAATTGTCAAAATCAGAAAATTTATAGATAAAAAAAAAAAAAATTATTAAAAAAATGTTTGACTTTTCAACTCCTTGTACGAAAAAAGCCTTGTACCTTGTTAATAAATTTACAATTTTGAATCACCAGAATAAGGCTATTAGTTGCGAATTCGCATTACAGATGGTTTCATGTCCAGCCCTTTCGGTAAATCGGACAATTCGTTATATCGAATGAATATTTTAAACAAAGAAATACAGCTTTTGCATATTATTGTTTATTTTATTTTAAATAAATTTTTGAAAAAACAAAACAATCTCATTTGTTTCTTGACGCTTTTTATTGATTTTGTTATATGCTTTCTCTTGAAGAGAGATTATGGCAAAAGCTGATCATTAAAATAGTTAAATCGCATGACAACAAAAAAATTGTATTCGTTATACAGAATATTCAATGAAGATATTTTGCCGTTCGTTATATTGAACATTTGTTAAATTAGGTATTCGTTATATTGGGCGTCTACTGTATTTAAAGAAACGAGTCCGGCTCAAATCGAAAATAAGAGTTCGAAACTGATTCCTATATGAAGTCCGTGCCGAGTTCGAGACGAATCTGAAAAATTGGATTAAGTGATTCGTCCTTTTAAAAGGGATCCGCTTCGAATCCAGTAAATCTTGAATTCGAAACATCCATATGGCACACTGGGTAAAAGTAAGTTTAAATTTTTTGAGGTGGTGCTTATAACCCCGAAAACTCTCCTACTGCTACGGACCTGACAGATAGTATATTAATATATACGTTTAAGCAAGAAAGTGTGAATAGACGATAAGCAAGGGCTTCTACCTGTTTACAGCAGCAGAAAAAACTAGAAAAAAGATTAAAACAAAAGTAAGTATGAAAGATTAAACGCCAATACATTACAGATTGTTTCATATTTAGATTTTCAGACTTGATGGCTGAAGTAACACAGCTGGAAAAAATTCTTAAAATTTAAAAAAAAAATGCCATTTCAGAAATTTCTTAGTTTTAATTTCAAATGTAATCTTAATTAAAATAAGTTATTTTAATTAAGATTATATTAGTAACCATGGAATTTTCACGCATTTCTGCTAAAGTGTTGCAGCATTGCTCTCTCTCTCTTTCTCCCTCTCTCCCTCTCTTTTTATATGGCACCACAAACTGAGAATTTCGTATCAATCACGTTTCATATCAAGACACAAAAATTGGGTCACATTTATAGACTTTTTTTAATTAAAAACAAATGTTTATTGCGAATTAAATTAAATTTGTTATTTAAATAAATAAAAAAGCTGCATTAATATTATAGAGGTCAGTCAAAAGAGGTGTTTCAACAGACTACAGAGAAAAAAAATACAAAACAATATTGTAGTGGAGTTTGTTGAGTAAAACGAGACATGCAGTTTGTAGGATTTTCCACTCACTCAAACTATTTACTTTTTTTAATCACTTTTCAGTTTTTAGCGTCGATCAGCAGGCAGTTTTTGAAAATAAAAAGAAAAAAACAATACAACAACAAAACAAAATAACAACTACTGAGTTTTATTATCATACGATCGTATAGCTAGCTGATAGCCAGTGCTAGTCATTTGCCTCTTTATCATTTAGTATTGAGTGCCTTGATCGTTGTTGTTGCTGTCTGTCTGCTAGTCAACAATTTGTTTTATTTTTTTGTTTTTTTTTTTTTTTTGTTTAGGTTTATTTTTATAATTGTTGTTTAAAGTCGTTTTTGTGCTCGGTTTTCATGCTGGACAACAAACCAAGAGTTTTCCTCGACACACTCTTGCAGAGATTAAATCAGTTATAAACGGAAAGTCACAACGACAAGATCGATTGCTCGTCTTACACTTAAATTTTATGTAATAAAAAGAGAATTCAATGCAACAAAGAAACTGTTGAAATAGTGAAGTGAAATAGAAAAGTGAAAACATTATATGTAACTCTCGAATTTTGCAAATTGAATAAAATAAATGCATTGAAGTGATTTAGACGAAACGATTGTGACGCTTAAAATTGAGCTTTTTCTTAATTGCTTTAGCTGGATACATAAATTGTACAAAAGAGCTTTGTCTGTAAATTTAAATTATTTAAACGATCATTTATCTACACAAAAATGAGTACCACTGCGATCAGTCTCGCGCGAAGTGCTGCCAATGGCTGCGCTATTAACGGTGCTTTTTTGGGAGCTGCAATCACAACAACAAACGGAAGCAGTGGAAAAATAAATGGACACAACAACAATAACCTGATTCACAAACATACAATGAGCACTACTAATCTAATAAGTAGTCAGCCCTTGAAAACCACCACAGCAACAGCAACAACCGCGACAACGACAACACCAGCAACAGCAACAGCAACAAATACAGAGATCAACACACTCAAAAGCAAGAAACCTGAATTGGCCGCCAAGATTATTAAACAATCGCACATCATTTGTTTTGATGTTGATTCCACGGTCATAATGGAAGAAGGCATCGATGAGCTGGCCGATTTTTGCGGCAAAGGAAATGAGGTGGCACGCGTCACTAAGGAGGCCATGGGTGGCGCAATGACATTCCAAGATGCGCTAAAAATACGTCTTAATATCATCAGGCCAACACAAAAACAAATCGCCGACTTCATAAAATTACGTCCCAGCACACTGACACGCAATGTCAAGCGATTCATAACACAACTGAAGGCGGATGGCAAGCAGGTGTATTTGATTTCGGGCGGTTTTGATTGTTTGATTGAGCCGGTAGCCAATGAGCTGGGCATTCCAATGTCTAATTTATTTGCCAATAAATTAATGTTCTACACCAACGGCGAATATGCCAGCTTCGATACAACACAACCCACTTCCAAGTCGGGCGGTAAGGCAGAGGCTATTTCCTTGATTAGGCAAAAGCATTCGAACGATGCTTTAATCACAATGATTGGTGATGGTGCTACGGATTTAGAGGCAGTGCCGCCTGCTGATTATTTCATTGGTTTCGGTGGAAATGTGGTGCGCGCGGAGGTCTTCAAGAGAGCGCAGTATTATGTGACAGATTTCGAGCAATTACTGTGAATTGCGTAGCAACAAAACAAATGCATTCATCGCTACCCATTGTTGATTGTATTTTTGCAATTAAAGAATTTAGTTATTATTAAGCAAAATAGAATAGATAGTATGGTTGGAACAAAGTATTGTGCCTTTGAATATGTACATAAAATATAGTTTTAAAATTATAATGCTAAGTTGTGCTTGGCAAGTTCATTTAGAGAATTTATTTAATAAATTGAAATTGTTAGAACATTGTATGTTTGTGTATTTTATTTATCAACACGAATTTAAAACCAACACAATTCTAACGAGTTCATCAAGATCTTCTGCATTGTTATCACAGCTGCAACAATACATTTATAAAAGAATATGACAATAAGTTTTAATTTAAAGTGAATATTTGCATTGGAAACATTACTAATCTTTATAGAAAACAAGTATGCAATGACTAATCAAAGATAGTCGGAGTGCAGCTATAGCTGTGTTCGAAGAAATAGCAGTGCTTGCTTCATATTTAAATCAAGCATTACACTCTTGTTGTTTTTGACACGAAATTTTTGGTTGGCGATAAGACCAACCTTTTTGGATTTGGAAGAGTTCCCCGAGTACAAGTGTGTCCTTGGTTTATTTAGATTGGTGCAAATTATTAAGAAAACCGTGTTTTTCCAAATGGTTGATTTTGAGCTATTCTAAGCCTTTTGCCACGTCGTTTAATAAAGATATACGCAAAATAGTTGTACGATCTTTACAACCAATGGAAAAAACTAAAGGTATTGAAATTCTTCGTCAATAGTTCTCAAGCTACTTTCGGATCCGAGGATTAGTTTTTGTGTAATTAATCAATTTTTGAGAGTGGAAATTATTCTGATATAGGATGTAAAAAGTGTAAACTTTAAACCTACCTTGAAACTAATTTACTAGTTTTTTGTATCTTCTATCAGTATATTTTTAAAAATTCTTAAAATCATGGATAAACTGAAAAATTGACGAACCGTAAATTTAATTTTAATTTTACGTAAGAAAACAATAATTTATAGAAAAATTTATTAATTACACAAAAACTTATCCTCGGAGCCGAAAGTAGTAAAGGAACTGTTGTCGTAGCATTTCATAACGTTTTGTTTTTTTCATTGGTTGGTACGATCGTGCAACTAGTTTGCGAGATATCTTTAGAAATAGACATGGAAATAGGATTAGAAATGCAAAAGACTCAAAATCAACCATTTGGAAAAACATGGTTTTCGCAAAATTTTGCGCCAATCTAACTAAACCAAGGACGCAATTGTACTCGGGGGACTTCCCCAAATCCGAAAAGGTTGATCTTATCGCAGAACCAAAATTGAACTAAAACAGTGTTATTTATGCAGTTTTCCAAAATGAAATATTTTCGAAGAATTCAACCAATTCATAAAATTAAAATTTCAAATTGATTAATTAGCGAAAATTTTAAAAGGTTGGAAATCCCCTTAAAATAAAACACAATTTTTAAAAGTGGTTTGCACATCTACAACGTTAACCTGATTTAATGAAAATCTGCACCGTTAAAATCGGTCTTTTAATCTAGGAGGAGTTGAAGTCACAAAAAACCTTAGCCCATTAATTATAAAAGATGAATTTCTCGGAATATAATAAAAAAGGCATCATCTAATCTAATATATAAAATCAAATGCTTGCCTTTCTGTCTGTCTATTCCGTATAGGCTCGCGCACCGTTTATCCCATTGAGCTGAAATTTTAACAGCGAGTACGTTTTTTAGGGGGGAAGATCATAGAGGATGAGGAAAAGTGGGCGTTGCACTCAATAATAACTCCTAAACGCCTGGACCGATTTCAATGAAATTTGATATGAATATTTCACACAAAATAAAACATAGGCTATAAAAATGCCAAAGACAAGACATCGCTTAAAGTACTGCATTTGCAAGACTTAATAACTTCTAAACGACTTGACCGACTTTGTTAAAATTTGGTATGTTAAATAACCTGACCCTGCAACAGAATTGAGGCTATTTAAATTTCAGAAAACTTCCGAAGAAAGCGCTTTATACAATCAACCATCTCTGGCTCATTCACGTCAAAACGGATGAACTGATTTCGAAGAAACTTGGTAAGCATTCGTGTCTGTTACTGATATAGTTCTTATGATTTAGAAATTCTTTCGACAAAAATCAAGGAATGAGCCGAAGGCAAACAAAGTCAAGAACCAAAGATCAAATACTAACGAAAAAAATCTAATTTTAACGAAAACCCAATAAACCAAACGAATTTGCCTCGAATTCGAAGTGAATACGAGATCTCGGACTTTTATTTCGAAAACACCAAAATCAAAAAAAATACAAATGTTGAAATTCTCGCTTCGGTAGTGATTCTTCGTTTCGAGAATGAAATGTGCATTTCTCCCGCCCTAGGGTTCATTAGCAAAACATTTTCGAACTTCGTTTTTCGAAATAAATGTCCGAGATCTCTGACTCACTTCGAATTCGAGGCAAATTCGTTTGGTTTATTGGGTTTTCTCTATTTTTTAAAAAAATCTGAAGGGAATTTAAAAACAAAAAAATCAATGTTGCGATGATTAATTGCAGATATATAAAAATTTATTTTATTTAACGAGGTTGCGAACTCGTTTCGAATTCGAATCGAATACGAGATATCTAATCCGAGTTCTCGGTTTCATTACTAATTCGAAACTGAACCGAGTACGCTATGTGGTTTATTGGGTACAAGCAGAAGCTCTATAAAAATTAACAAAAATCAATCGAACAACACCGACCAAAACCGAAGTTGAACGTAGACAATCCAAAAATCGAATCGATCTGAAAAGGATTTTTTTAAATTCGAATTTTTTTCTGGGATAAAAATGCATGCTGAAAAAAACTTAAACGCATTTTTCTCGAAATTACTTTTTCCAAACTGAGTGACCATTTTCCTCAGAAACCAGACGTCAGATCGAGTCGTTGAAGATGTCATTTTTTTTCTAATCATGTCCGGCAGGTACAGTTTTACGGAAATTTCACTAAACATTTCCGACGGAGGGAGGGGAAAAACCCCAAAAAACGATAATTTAAAAAATTTTTAAATTTAATTGATAATTTAAAAAATGTTAAAATGAGGGCACTTTTAAAAATCGTCATTTTTCTGTGTTGGAGGCACAACCCCGAATAACACCGGGTTACATTCGCTAGTATGAAATATATTTTAAAAGTTAAAGTGCTTTCAGTAAAAAAGATTATAAGTGCGATGGAAAACTTAAAAACTAACCGTGGTGACTTCGATACTTTGAAGGATTTGGGTTTAAGTGATGCTGAGTAAGCGGAGGATAGGATCTTGTCAATCTTTTCATAAAATTTGTATAAAAACATTAAGTAAGTTAATTTTTTTAAAGCTTAAATCAGAATTAGGACTATCTATTGGGTCTAAAAGCGATTTAATTCATCGCTTTTGCCGTACATTAATTTATATGCGTTAAAAGTTTCGAACAAATGAAAATATGTTTAAAGAAAACATAAAAGATTGGCTGGACTTGGATTATTGTTGGCCAGAAGAAATTTTATTTGAGCAAATATTTAACTCGCCATTAAGGCCTCGGCAAATAGAGAGCAAATTTTCAAGAGTGGCTTGCAAAACAGATCTTTTACATGCACTTCTGCTCAATTCGAATCCAGTGTTTTCAAGCCTTGCTTAAACAAAAAGATCACCACAAACGTTTCTGGTTCAAGCAAAAGATATTTTTCAAGAGGAAAATGAAAACATTAGCTATGCAAAACTACATTCACACATAATTTTTGAGAGCTTTTACCATTATGTTACAACTTTTAAATATTGTAATCTGATGAATTTTTATTCAAAAAGCAATTTTGTAAAAAAAAAACCCAGTTGCAAAATATCGCTAAACATTACAAAAAAAGGTTTTTTCCCTCATAATTTTGATTGGGTCAGCTAGACTTCTAGGCTCAAATGGGTTAAAAGATAATATAAACAATACTTTTACAAATACATGTTCAAAATTTGTTCAAAATACAAAATACATCAAAGGGTTGTGGAGTTTGGATCAATAAATTGAAGCAATATGCGATGTACGACTAGGGTTCCCAACTGTCCCGGATTTCGCGGGACATCCCGCATTTCAGCTAATTTTTTAGCGTCCCGCGACGACCCCTTGCGGGACACCTTTTGTCCCGCATTTGAGAACTTAACGCAGAACATGCGACATGAAACACAGTTTCCTTAACCGTTTAATTTTATTATCAAAATAAATTTATAGCTCGTTTCAAAAGAGAGGAACATTTTTTAGTTTCATTTTTTGATGTGCAGTGAGAAATTATATCTAAAACTAGAAAATTTTTTAGAGCGTAGTTTCTTGCTCTTTTTGTACTGTTTGCTGAACTTTATGCTTTTTTTTAATGTTTTTTACTGTTTTTCTTTATATTTAAATGCGCAAATATTTAGAAAAAATGATCGCACAAGTACGGTGTTGCACCGACGGCCTGCAGCAACCTGCATCTTGAGACAGAAATAAAATAAAATTTACATAAAAAATAAATTATTTTCTCAAGAAAAAATTGTGAAGTGAAATTACGGATGACAAAATATTTTTTACGCACATTTTTTTTCAATTTTGATTGGTTGATTTTGAAAAATAAAATTCAGTACTTCCGCAGCGCAGTTGCGATGATCAACCAAATTCTGGAATATACATTAATTTTTTTCATTTATTTTTCTGCTCAAAGAATATTCAATTTTATTTTTAATGTCGACCAATCAGAATGAAGAACGCTCTCCAAATTATTTTCTTATTCTCAAACATGCGCGAAAATGTTCTTCTCTTTTGAAACAGGCTATATCAATTATTTTTCATACATTTTATTTATCAAAGCGATTTGGATTTATTTTTGGTTTTTTCATGAGTTGGGCAAGAGTTGTAAAGAGATCTAAACAATATCAAGGAACCAAGCGATGGTGTAAAGGCATCTTTGATACCCTTTATTTCTCAAAGAATAAAAGGAAATATTTAATAAAATAAAAAATTGCATCTAATGTTGTCCCGAATTTTTCAGCCAAGTCCCGCATTTTTGATGGCTCCGTCCCGATTTTGTACTTTTCAGAGTTGGCAACCCTATGTACGACCCTTTTTATGTGGTTGACCTACTGTGCGCCCCCTTTTTAAAATGTTGATGCCTTTTTCAATAAGATTATATAGGAAATTGGTGGCTTCATGCTAAGTTTTTACAGTTAAAGATTTTTAAGGTTATTAAAATGAAACAACTTTTAGAACAATTAAACATTACATTATTTTTATTTTGAGTTTTTCTCTCGCATCAACTAGCTCAAAAGATTTTAATTGCTCTTGCGACAAAAAATAGAAGATAAATGTTAAGCCAACAGCAACCTACATTTGTTATATTTTATTCATGTCACTTTATTGTTATATTCGTTAACTTTTTCTTTAAGTTTAAAGTCTTAAAATCTAGTTCATAACGTTCGTAAAGTTTTAATAGTTCATTTATCATTAACCAACAAACTACAAGATTTAGTTTTTTGTTTTCACGTTGCCACTTTTTTTAAATTTGTACTTAATTAACATACTTATGCCAGAGATCATATAATATGATCTTTGTTCATGCATTTGCTATAAATTTATTAACCTTGCATAAACTGTGCAGCAGGTTTAGGCAAACTTTAAAAGCAGAATTGGATTGGATTACTTTCAAAAAACATTTTTGATCAACATTTGTAATTTTATCAAAAACTAATATAGTACATCTAATATTAAAAAATTGCTCTCATAACATTTATCTTATAAACTGTGTTTATAATCGTAAAAGCTTTGAAGTATCTAACAAATGTTTATTTTATGTGGTCTTTGTTATTTTGGTGTTTGTGGTAAAAGAACATAAACAAGTTTCTAAACCAACAAGTATTAACTCGACTTGCTTGAGTTTAACAATTTCGACTTAATAATATGGTTTATTAATTCAATATATTTCTCCGACTAAACTGCAAGATCTTCAATTAAAATGTTTAATGTTTTATGTTCAATTAGAATTAAGCTTTTATTATTCGATTTAATCTATATATTTATTATTCTCTGATTCTTATTTTTGCTAAAAACAGATGACACTTCCGTTGTTTAACTTTGACGCCTACGTGTTAACTCTAGCGTTTATAGATTAACAAATTATATACATAAAAATATTTAGTGAGCAAAACTATTAAATTGAATTCCAACATGGGGGCATTCCATCGTGACGTACACGACATTTGTACGACTTTTTCTATGTTCTAAAGGAGCTTGCTAAATATTCAAGTAATTATTCATTATTCTTTTGCATTATATTAATAATTTAAGACCTCTTACACTTTTAGAAATAAGTTTAAGCAAATTTCTCTTGATGGTTAAAAGAAAAAAAACGATAAAATGTTGGGTGACGTACACGACAATGAATCAACCAGTTTTAATGTAATAACGATTAATGACAAAAATTCAGCTTAACCGGAAATGCAAAAACAAAATATGGATATAATAATAAAAATATGCATTTTGAAGATAACTATACAAAGTCAAATTTGGAAATTAAACTTAAGAAAAATGTGAAAATGTATAAAAAGCAAGCGTGACGTACACGACACACTGTGTGACGTAAGCGACACGTACGAATTTAAACTATTTTATTGGTATTTTTTACTT
Organism: Tetanocera ferruginea; assembly: GCA_958299015.1. Lineage (NCBI taxonomy): Eukaryota > Metazoa > Arthropoda > Insecta > Diptera > Sciomyzidae > Tetanocera > Tetanocera ferruginea. Next base: position 78,389,948 of record OY282644.1, read on the forward strand.
TGAATATTGGTGTTTCGGCATCTATGCTGTATTCTTGAGTGTGAATTTCGTCTCCAATGTACTGCAGAATGTCAAAATTTATATGTCTGTGATGGGTTGCATAGACATCCATGGGGATTTCTCATTGGCGTGTCACTATTACAAAAACTCTGTATCTCGGCTAATATTGACACTAGGGTACTGAAATTTAAATTATATGGGGGTAGGGAGATTCAATAAAACGCACGACGAAAAAGTGGGATGAATTATACATAGGGCGTGGCACTTTTAAAAAAATTTTTTTTTCGATTAATATTCATACCAAGGTGCTGAAATTCGGTGAAGGTGTGGGTAGAATTATTACAAATCACGATTAAGAAAGTTGATGGGACTCACATGGGGGCGTGTCACTATTAGAAAAACTCTGTAAGTTGGTTTATATTGTTTCAAGGATAGCTATTTGGTACATTACAACATTTTTCAAAATATCTCTAAAACTGCTAAAGATTGAGATAAAAAATATATATTTTTGATAAAAAGTTTTCTGTAAAGTTTTTATCTTAAAAAACAATTTTGAAAATTTAAGAGAGCATAAAAAGTTACAGTCTATGTTAAAATTTTAATATTTTTCAGCTTTGAAGGGACATATTTCGCAAACTAAAAACGATAATTCAACTTTGGGTTCACAAATTGAAATAACTTATATTTTAAATATAAAAAATTTAAATACGATCGAAATCCGTCCCCGCATTTAAAAGATATAGTGCAATTATTGAAAAAAATAAAAATTTTCAGATTTTTGCCTTTAACTCCTAAGTTCGAACTGATGATGAAAAACGAATACCATTTTTAAAATCTGCGTTTATAATTCATCTAGAATTGATAGCAATTTATTCTGCAACTTTTGTTGTTTTTCCATATTGTCCTTACGCAAAAACTTCCATTAACTGTGTGACGTACGCGACAAATAATTAACTGCTAATTTTAAATACATTAAAAATGAAAAACTACTGGACATTCAGTAGTTTTACAATTGTTGACACTTTGTCTGTTTGGTAGTGATTTGAAAAAATTCCACCTTCACTCTAACTCTAGTGATGACAATATATATCTTTTTGGCGTGACGTACACGACATCGATTTACCAATTATAATGTTATCGATTTTACTCAAATGGAACTATTCCTTGAAGAAATTAAGGTTGTGATAGTAACAACACGATATGCGGTATTGAATAAAATCAATTACATAACAATTAGTTATGTACATAAAAGGAAAAATTGAGAAAAACTTAGAGTTACTTTTTAGCATTTATCTCTTTGACGATATCATAAGTATATATATATATATATATTTATAATGGCAGTCATGAGCCAGAAAAAAGATATTGTACCATTAGGGACTTAACTCATGTAGGTTCACTGCCCTGTTGTTAAAAATTAGAAATTTTGCTTTTTTTTTTTTGCTAAAATATACCGCTTTACGTGGAATGCCCCCATGATGGTTCTAAAAATGATGTTGCAATAAATTAAGTCTTCTCTTCTGCGAATCAAATAACAGTCAAATAAACTTTCAGATTTGACAGCACTCATTTTTTATTTCAGACAACACTCACCTGGGAAATTATGTCAGATAATCAAATAATTTAGATAATGAGCTGTCTGTGAATGGTAAGCTTACCTTTACTCCGTGGAGCAAGCAAGCACTTCGGGAGTTCAGGTAATCAATACCTGAAACAATGGATACCTACGAAGATCTGCTATTGATCTGGAACAGCAGAATAACCTAAGAGCAGCTGGTTCAGGTAACCAATACCTGATAGAATGGTTACCTACAAAGAGCTGCTATTGATGTGGAACAGCAGCCTTACCTTAGAGCAGCTGTTCGTACGTAGAAAAGGGCGGAACTGTTGAAAAGACACAAAAATGCAGAATATAAAAGTTAAGGAATCTAATGTTGCGATTGCCTCTACAGTGAGATCAGTTGAGAAAGTTGTTAATTATAATCACCAAAAAACTCAATTCACTCACTCAATTGGATTGTTATTTTTAAGCACGCATTATTTGCACAGTTTTTGTGAAGCTAATCTAAGCAGCAACTCTATAAGATAAGCTCTCTTGAAAAAATCTATATTTTCTTTAGTCTCTTAAGAGTTCGCTTGCCTTACAATGGCCATATTGTTATATCCAAAGGTTAGCTTGCATAGGAGTAATAGAAGCGATGAGATCTACGCCACAGGCGAGTCTAGAAATGATACTACATCTTCTTTCCATAGAAGAGTTCCTTAAGTGTTCGGCAACCAAGAACGCGATTCGCCTTAGTGAGGCACAAGACTGGAAAAACAACACTGGACTGGAAAAACAATAATTCGATACTAAATACACCACACCCATTCCCAGCAGACAAGTATGGGAAGATACGACCATAGAACCTTATGGTAATCCAATTCTACACTAATGGCTCCAAAATAGAGAAAGGAACAGGATCAGGGGTGTACTACGAAACGCTGCAGATCAAGGAGTCGTACAAACTTCCTGATCACTGCAGTGTTTTTCAAGGATAATGTCTGCAGTACCCACAATGTCACTCCCTGCTGGGTCCCCGGACACACAAACTGGGCCTCCAGAAGTGACTGCATTATTATATCTAGAAGGCTCTGGCCAAAACTAAACAAAAACAGAACAAAGAGGCTTTTTCTCTTGTCTAAAAGGGATATCCAGATACAGGTAGGAATCCTAACAGGCCACTGCTCGATCGGGCTCATGGCCAATAGGATTGGCATTATAGCACCAAACTTTTATCGAAGCTGTAATCACCCACTTTCTGTGTGAATGCCCAAATCTACAGAATCGTACACTCCGATTTATAGGAGACAGATTTTTCAAAGATTTGGAGCAGCTCGTGAACAGACCACTGTTAGACATATGGAAGTTTACAAAAAGCACAGGATGGTTTAGGTGAACAGAAATAAAAAGTAACTTTGTTTATTGGGCACCACAACCTAAATGGGTTCAAAATAACAAATAAAGGATTCGTAATGGACCAATAGGCCTCCCGGCAACAACAAATAAGGGATTCATACTGGACCAATAGGCCCCCACGGAAGCTCCTCGGCCATTCCACGAAAATGTCAACCATGGGGTAAAAAAATAAAATAAAATTTATCTCGGGATAGAAATACTTTTTTGTTATTAAAAAAATTCAAAATTCATAATATAATGCACGCTTAAATTTAAAATTTTTTTTCTCAAGCAATCTTGAATTTAAATAAAGTCGCTGCATTCTTTTGAGCGTTCAAACAAAAGCCATATAATCGGAGGAATAACGCCGTTGTCGGAGCGCAAAGAGTTCTGCATAAAGAAATAAAAAGAAAAAAAAAACAAGCACGTTGAAGGAGCCCAGGATGTACAGCGTCCTCACAAACGGACAGACGGACATGGCTAATCGACTCGGGTGTTGATGCTGATCAAGAATATATGTCCTTTTCTATACCTTCCACGCCTCCTTATAGGCGTTACAAACGGAGTGATAAAATTAATATACCCCGTTTACGTTTTTTAAACGTATGGGTATAAATAAAGTGCAAGTACTGAAATTGAAATTAAAATTTTTATACAAAATTATTTTTAAAAAATGTATTTTTCATCCGGTTTTGGTTAAATTATTAGTCCTAAAATGTTTGTAATTAATACACTTTACTTAAAAAATATAAAACGTTCCTGAATTTAACTTTTTCTAAAAACACAAGTTACTTAAAATTAGAATTTTAAAAAAAAAAACCATAATTGTAAGAAATTTTAACTTTGACGAGCTATCACTTGAACATTTTTTTTATCCGATCGATACAATCAGTATATCAATAGAAAGGCAATTTAATTACCTTTTCAGCTATATTCTACTTATTTCTACCGGATAAATAGTTTCAGCTGTAAGTAAATTTGAATAAAATCATTTCTCGAGAAGTACAAAAGTACCGTTATCTTAAAAACCCTACAAATGGCTCATTCCATATAGATGAATGTGACGTTTTGACTTCTTTATCGTGCTGAAAATGGTATTAACCGGTTAAATTTTAAACAATTTACTATATCTTGACTTACATATAGTCAAATTTAATATATTTTCTGTTGAATACCAGTGAAAAATATTTTGAAAAAATGGCGATAACCATTCTTTTTTAAACTTTTAAATGGGACGGGTGTGACATAAGATTGTCCCGGGTGTGACGAGTGCGAATTATGTGGGAATCATATAAAAGAACTTAATGGATTAAATAACCATCACATATTTTTGACACCAAAATCAAAAAAAAAATATGTTTTTAATTAATGTATTGTGTTAAAAAAAAAAAACATTTGTTTGCAAAAAATTTTTTCGCATTAATTTTTGATCAAATTATACCTATACAAAGACTTCCATTTTTTTAATATATTTAAAAAAAAAAAATATTTTTTTGCAAACAATTTTCGCATGAATTTTTGATTTTTGTTTGAAATTAGTTTTAATCAAAGAATTTATTCATATACTTGCATAAATTTCATTATTAGAAAAAAATTTTGAAAACTGTTCCGGGTGTGACCAACTTCTTGTGACGGAAATGAAGAATAAAAAGAATTTATTGAATGAAAAAAGTTAACAAATTTATGTTAAACATCAACATCCTTACTTTAGGAAGGTTTCATTCTTATCATAAGCCCATGTTGCTTCTTAGGAAAACTATAGCATTTTTCTGGGACGGGTGTGACACTAAAAACACTCAGTTTAAATATCCTTGTTATGAACTGTTTTTTAGATAACATTGTTATCTTTTTTAACAGTACTAACCTAATTTTTTTGAAACTGCATCATGATATGCCTGTTTCCAACGTTTTAAATCTAAGCAAAATATTTTAAGTTTTTCTCAACTCGGAGTTGGTTACTTTAATTGTCAAAAAAACATAAAAAAGCATTAAAACTAAAAATAATTCTGAACCAGGATTACCTTTGATTCAATTTTAATGCAAGAACCAAAAATTATTTCAATTGAAAGCATTTTAGAATTCCTGTTTCCGTTCCTCATTTGTGTGGAATCAGCCAACTGAAAAAATTTTTTTATGATTTTTGTGTTTTGGAGATACAAATTAACTCGCTTATATCTGTCTCGTTCATGGTATTTATCTAAAATTATTATTTGTAAAGCAGTGTTATGTGCAAATATTTAATAACACACACAACACAATTGATCATAAGAAGCTCGGTCAAAATCCTTTCAAGGGCTGAAATGGCAAATTTGTGTTGTTTTTTTTTTGGAAAGACCAAAACGTATAAAACTATTTTCAATCTATTGTTAATAACTCATTTTCCATAACACTGAACCTATCCAATGTATTTCCAATCCTACAACCTAATTATTTTGTAAATAATGATTATCACAGCTTAAATTGTCACGTGGACAGTAAGCTAAACAGCTGTCAATACGGATTTCGCAATGGCTATAACACTAGGTCTGTTCCCGTACTTTTTGGACTAAAAATGGTAAAACTGTCAAAAGTCTGAGAGTAAGAAAATATCTCTCGAAAATAGAGAAAAACGAAAAAAAGTACGGGAACGCTTTTCGGACTAAAATTGTAAAAACTGTCAAATAAGAATGTTTGTCCAGCGTTGGCTTGATATGGAACATCGGCAGTGCAAGCGAAATGCTTGAGATTTTCAATAATATTGAAATTAATTCAGATGTTGAGCATTTATATTAGTTTTTACACATTTTCCCATTTTTCTGGTTTCCATTTTAATAGTTTCATAGAAGTTTTGATGTATCGCAATTTCTTTGCTGACTTGTAAACAGCTGATTTTAAGCTGTTTGACACTTTTACCATTTTTACCCGAAGAAATTTCTCGGACTAAAACTTGCAACTTTTGACAAGGAGGGGAAATGTTAAACTCTCTCGATTGCACTCTCTTTTACCATTTTCTCGAGTACGGGAACGCTTCTCGGACTAAAACTGGTAAAAACTGGTAAATTGGACTAAAACTTTAGAGTACGGGAACAGACCTAATAACTCGCTTTTAAACGGTCTTAACGACTGCATTAGAAAAGGTTATAATTAGTGTCCGACCGATTATTCGGCTTCGGCTTCGGTAATCGGCATAATCGGCCTATATTTTGATCTTCGGCTTCGGCTTCTGCTTCGGCCGAAATAGCCGATTATTTTTGCCGAATATTATTGCTTTGCTAAACAATTTTTTTATAAGTTTTTTGAATTTTTTTGAATTATTCAGTAAACATTTGAAACATTTTCATTGTTCACTTTGTGTTTCTCTCCTTTTCTGTTCTCTCATGAGTTGGTGTTCATTCCTTGAAAATTTTATTCAAACGATAAATGCAGCGGTCCGACTGTTACGTTTTTGCTTTTGTTTTGGACTGAAATATAAACGTTAGAAATTTTCAGCCAGTTTTAAGTTAGTATTACATTTCTGTAGCTTTTCTCGACTGGATCGAAAATATATTCAATTTTCTTCTACTTTATCCTGATGTCAATAATTCGATTACAGAAAAATCCGAATTTTGCAGAAAAACTCTTACGTTTAACTCGAATTTAAGGGGACTTTCAAAAAAGTTTATTTTAATGTTTTAAAATGCCTTTAAGTTGAATAAAAAACAAGATATCATTTTGAAAAATTATATATATATTTTGTAGTAAAAAAATCGCACAAAAAAAATTTGATTTAATTTTTTTGATTTTTTTATCTACAAATATGGCTACTGGAATTATTTTAAAAAAGCATCAAAAAACCATAACGGGCATGATTACAACTCACTGGAACATCGGAAAAAAACAAAGAACGGGGTTTTTATCAGCATCAAAACCGCCATGGAATGAACTAGAAGAAACAAGTTTGGTCAAAAAATAACAAAATGGCGGCGTTTTTTCAAAAATTGACAAGTTTTTTTGGACAATATTGGCCAAAAACTCAAAAACTATAGAACCGATTTTTCTGTCCGTAGTTCATGCCATGCATCGACAAGTGTAAAACAAAATATTTAAATTTCAATTTAAGTAAATGATTCTTTAAAAAAATTCCTGTAGCAATACATCTGATTAAAATAATAAAAAAAAATTTTTTTTGAGTAGTTTTTTAAAAAAAAAAATATATTTTTAATTTTTCAAAACGATATCTTATTTTCTATTCAACTTATACGCATTTTAAAACATTAAAATAAAAAATGTTTGAAGGTGTTACGTCCCCTTAATGATTTCAGTAAGTTTTTTGTACTGAAATGAATATTAAAGGTGGTTAAATTTTAAGGGCCGATACTGATTTTGACAAAACACAAATTATTCAGAAAATTAGTGTCATTTCTTTTTATTATGATAATATTGGTATGGTTCAATTATGTATTAAACAAAATATCGGCCAAATGGCTGCCGTGACCTCGGCAGCACACCTCCATCCGATGGTACAAATTTTCGATGACGCTGAGGCATAATTGAGGTTCTATGCCGCTAATGTGCCGAATTATCTCATCCTTTAGCTCTTGAATTGTTGCTGGCTCATCGACGTACACCTTTTCTTTCAAATAACCTCAAAGAAAGAAGTCCAACAGTGTCAAATCACATGATCTTGGCGGCCAATTGACATCGCCACCACGTAAGATAATACGGCCATTGAATTTGTCGCGCAAAAAAGCTATTGTTTTGTCAGCAGCGTGGCAAGTGGCACCGTTCTGTTGAAACCACATATTTTCCACATCCATATCTACCAATTTGGGCCATAAAAAGTTCGTTATCATCTCACGATAGCGAACACCATTCACAGTAACTGCCTGACCGGACTAATTTTGGAAAAAATACGGTCCGATGATGCCGTCAGTCCATAAACCGAACCAAACAGTCACCCTTTATGGGTGCAATGGTTTTTCGAAAATCACTCTTGGATTATCATTCGCCCAAATGCAGCAATTCTGCTTATTGACGAATCCACTGAGGTGAAACTGTGCCTCATCACTGAAGATGATTTTCTTCGAAAATGATCATCCACTGTTGCTATTTCTTGAATAACTTCAACGCGTGGCTCGATTATGTATCTTTCCATGGTTCAAATTGAGTTAGTCTGAAATGGAGAAATGCCAAATGAAATGCAGAAAAAACTTGACGTTTAGGTGTGGTTCACATTCAACATCGGCCCTTAACAAAAGCAAAGAATAACTTTATAATTTTTTACTTGAAAACATTTGTTTCTTCTTCGGCTTCGGCTTCGGCCTTCGGCCGATTATTTCCATTTTGCCGAAGAATCGGCTTCGGCAAAAATTCACGTTCGGTCGGACACTAGTTATAATGATATCAATATCTCTATTCTTCTGCCTTTGAATCTGAGCAGAATATTTCATTTTGAGCATAAATCATTGCACTACGGGTCTGTAAGCTAGTGCTTTCCTACCTTTCCGAACGTAAACAATATATCTTGTGCAATGATCAAAGCTCTGAGGTTGTCAATATTACTTGCGGAGTTCCCCAGGGCTCCGTCATGGATCTTGATTTTGTTTATGCTTTTTTGATGATTTTGTCAATTACCAACTGTCAATTCAACTGTGCTGATGATATTCAGCTCGTCTTGAGCGGTTACCCAGTTATGAATTCCTGTCGTCAATTTTAATCTCTCAAATATATCATCGTGGAAGGCTGAAAATGTTTTACGTACCAAAACTAAAATCCTCATCTTCAAACAGTCGCGACTGATGTCTGCTAACTAGTGTCCGACAGATTATTCGGCTTCGGCTTCGGTAATCGGCATAATCGGCCAGTATTTTGACCTTCGGCTTCGGCTTCTGCTTCGGCCGAAATAGCCGATTATATGTGCCGAATGTTTTTGCTTTTTTTGAACATTTTTTTAAAAGTTTTTAGAATTTTTTGAATTATTCAGTGAACTCCATTAAAAATTCCACATTTGAAACATTTTCATTTTCGTTTTGTGTTTCTCTCCTTTTCTGTTAATTCATTAAATGGTGTTCACTCGTTGAAAATTTTATTCATAATGATAAATGCAGCGATTCCGACTGTTACATGTTTGATTTTTTTATGGACTGAAATAGTGTTTAGTACATTTCTGTAGTTTTTCTCGACTGGATCAGATATATATTAAAATTTGTTCTACTTTCTCCCGACGTCAATAAATCAATTAAATAATTAAATCAAAAATTTGAGCAAAGCAGGTCTGTAGAAGATGTGAAAACACCAGTGCAGGCTCGTTCAGCTCGAAATGTAGAAAGTATTGCTGGCGGCATCATCGGGCCGTATTTTTTCTAAAATTGGGCCGGTCAGGCAGTTATTGTGTATGGTGTTCGCTATCCTGAGATGATAACGAACTCTCTATGGCCCGAATTGGAAGATATAGATTTGGACAAAATGTTGTTTCAACAAGACGGTGCCACTTGCAAAACAGATAACGAAACAATGGCTCTTTTGCGCGACAAATTCAATAGCCGTGGTATCTCACGTGGTGGCGATATCAATTGGCCGCCAATATCATGTGATTTGACACCGTTGGACTTCTTTTTTTGAAGTTATTTGAAAGAAAAGGTTTACGTCGATAATCTAGCAAAATTCAAGAGCTAAAGGATGAGATAATTCGGCACATTAACGGCATAGAAACTCAATTTTGCCTCAGCGTCATCGTAAATTTGGACCATTTGATGGAGGTGAGCCGCCGAGGTCGCGGCGGCCATATGGCCAATATTTTGTTCCATATATAATTGAACTATATGAATATTGTCATAATAAAATGACAATAATTTCCTTAATAATTTGTGTTTTATTCCAAATCAACATCGGCCCTTAAAATTTAACCATCCTTTATAACAATAGCAAAGAATAAATTTTATCATTTTTGTTGCTTGAAAACATTTGTTTTTATTCGGCTTCGGCCGACTATTTATTGTTTGCCGAAGAATCGGCTTCGGCTTCGGCAAAAATTCACATTCGGTCGGACACTACTGCTCACCCTCAATCTTTTGAAATAATGAGCTGATTGATTTCGTCTATGAAACGAAATTTTTAGAATAAATCAGTGACAATAACTTGAGCTCCACATTGACTGTCTGATCTCATCAATTAATCTTACTTTAAGGAAGCTTTTACAGTCTGAATTTGTATACGAGTCACTATGGCTTGGAAGACTTCTCGGGTACCTTTTTTTGCATTTGCACAAAGTTCAACTGCTGTGAACAGGGTAGTGAGGTTTTTGTAAAACGTTCGACGGTGGGATCATATGTCGATTTATTGACAATTCCTTTTTTGATTTTGTCAATTTCAGACTTTTATTTATGTGAACGAAATAATGCAATGCAAAATACCTGTATACATTGCTAAACCTTTTACATTTTTCCGTTTTATTAGAAATGCTCAGATTGTGTGTCTCAACATCAATTCTTCACAATTCGAAAGATCATTTCTTATTATATCTGCTAGCTTCTGGAATACACTTCCTAGAAATATGAGGCACTTTAAGGCTTCCTGTATTTATTGCAAAAAGCAAAGGACACTGCATTTAAGTAACAAGTTTCACTGTGGCACCTTTCACCCCATCTTTTAATTTGTTAGGAAAAACTGAATCTTGGTTGTTAACTTATTTTTATTTATTTTTTTTAATTATCTCATTTGCAGTTTGTTATCAATCCAAACATTTAAACAAACTTGCTTTAATGATGTACATTTGGTGTTATGTACAATATTAATAACTTCCCCATTCATGAAAAAGAATAAAAGAAAAAAAAAAACATAATAATAAAAGTGCTTTCTTAACTGGTTTAAAGTGTAAGTAACGTACTGGTAAATTTAATTATGAAACGATCATATCAAAAGTTCGTCAATAATGGGAATTCTGACTAACGCCGAAATACTTAAAACACGATAACGATGAGATCATCGCGAAAAGCATTCATCAGCATGCTGGCAGTCGTGATTATCAGCATAAACAAACGTTGTACAAGGAAAAATCACACGCCTTATGGCTAAAAATCGTAGCTGACGCTCATTGCCTTGTTTGATTGATTACAATAAATGCACCTTTTCCTTATAATTTGATGAAAGTTTGTGCCCCCAATTTAAAAACAATTTAACAATTTTATTTCAATATAATTTAATGCAAAAAATTATAACTTACCGCAGGTTCAATGACTCTTCTACTTGAAGTTTTTTGGGTACTATAGTTGAAAGTTCCAAACTTGCATTCACCGCTATTTGGAACGACAAACGGGCCTTTTATGTTGAAAAGCAGTACCACGGCGCAATGCAGGATGCTGCAACGCACTAAAACTGAGCACAGATTGCTCTCAATAAACTTCCTGCACAGGACGAATTGTGACGAGCTTTTATCGATTGCTTTTTTGTTGGTATACGGAAAATGTTATTAATTGGCGAAATTAACAATTTTCTAACGTTTAATTTTCAAAAATTCTCAATTTTGTAGTGTTGCGAGGGAAAAACACAATTATTCAAATTTTGTGACAATTTCAAAAAGTTTTTAAATATATATTTTTTTCTTTCTTTCTTGGTTTCTTGTCGATTATTTGCTCTGAATTCAGCCGGAAAAAAAAACAACAAAGCTTTGAATAGCACTAAACTTCGATAATTTTGTCAACACTTTATTGCTTTAGCCAAAACCAAGACCAACACCCGAAACGCTTGAGAAACTCGTACCAACTAAGTTCAAGTGGCGCAGTTTAGTGCAAAGTTACCTCAACTGGTGCTCCGCCGGTGGTGGTAGTCTATCGCAACGTTTTTTTGTTGTATTTGGACGTTGAACGTACGTACGTACATGTATATAGTTGGAAGAGACAGAAAAATAGTTGATGTTGATGTTGCTGTTGCTATTTCTTGGATATCCGTGGGTAGTTTTCGGTTGACTGCCTGACTGTGGCTATGGCTGTTGTTTGTTGTAGTTGTTATTATTGACGCTACTGTTATTGTTGCTTTTGTTTCGCGTTGAAAACGTTGGCTCCAATAAGTTGTTTCAATGATGACGAATTCACATGGATTTCAATTGTTTCTATTTTCGCTCTGGCAGAAACTAGTGGAGAAAAGAAAACATTTAAGAATCTAGTACGAATTGGATGGGGATAATTTTGTTTTTGTTAAATGTTAGCTACCGCTTTTAATTTGCTACGATTTTTATTTCAATTTAATGGAATTTCTTTAGACCAGAATCACGCTTGCGTCAAGGTTGACTGCTTCTATTGACATCAGCGGCAGCAACAGCGGCAGCGCCGTTGCTGTGTTGAGTTTTTCGTTTGGTGGAATGTGAAAATATAATCAGCTGGTTGATTAATTGACGGTGGGCAAAAATCAAATATTATTGCCCCAACTTATAGTTTGAGAAATTTATTGATTTGTTATCGGCCGTTTCGTACAGGGTGACGAATACTAGAAATATGTCTTATTATTATAGTTCAAAATTTAAGATAATACTTCCAGTTCGTGTATTAATCGTGTTGTTTGTGTATTAATCGATTTTTCATAACGAAAATTTAATTTAATAATAATAAATTTTAGAATAAAAGGTAAAATTAAAGGTGCGAACCACGCCCCTATTTAGAAAATTCAGACTCGCAGTGGTTTTAAAATTTGATATGTGAAGGCTTAGCATAAAGTTCGATTTATTCGAAAAACGTGGCTGAACCACGCCCCTTTTTCAAAAAAATCCTAAATTTAATTTGCTAATTCTTATTTCTTAGAAACTAGGAAAATTAAATATGGAACAATTGCTTGTTACTTGAATTCCTTGCCAAATCTTACCTATTTAACCCATTTCCAGCTAGGGGTTAAGTTTCATCAATTACTATCGAATTTTCTCCAGGTGAGCACGGTGTGTTATTTTGCATCTTTGACAACACACATTAATTGAGTCGAGTCGGTCGTTTACCTGAATTTTACATTCAAGGACACCCAACTTTTATATTTTTTTTTCAATTCGGAAAAATATTTGAAATCGCAATAAACCAAAAATTGATTTCAATATCAAATTTTATTTAATATTATTCAAATTGAAATATTTAAGTTTCAAATTTTATTTGGAAAGGAATTTAAAAACGCCCGTTTGTCGTTTTCAACTGGGTAGATAGGTCTGTCTAGGTAAAAGGACTGCAACTTCGCACGAAAAATGATGCGGACCTCTCATTTATCAAGTAAAAAATGTTAACTTTTGATATGTAGAAGTAATAATTTGCTCTTTTTCACCATTTTTCAAGCGCAGGAACGTTTTGAAGTCAGTTTGATCACGAATTTAAGGTACTTTAATATTATAAGTACTAGGGATATCGATCCTGGACCCTTTTTTAAACCCCGGTATTTAAAAATTGTTAATATATTTAAGAAATATTGATATAGTAGCTAATGAGACTATTTCTAAAGATATTGCTTTTAAAAAAGTTATATGGAACATTTAAAATTTATTTCGATATGGAACATTTCAAATTTTAGTAATAAAAAAACATGTTTCTATCTATTATTTTATTCAATTATAATTGTGTAATATATTACTTAATTATTTAATGCATTTAACGTATCACCGCCCAGCCTGGTTCTAATTTTGTTACAAATGAAACTGGCTGACCAAAAGTAACTTTCAGACTCAAAACTAGTCAGTTCAATAGAGGACAAATATCTGAAGCACTTATCTAATATGACACCGTTTGTGCACTGAATTATCTAGTTACATATTTTGTTTTGTTTCTAGCCCCTAATCCCGGGACCCCGGGTTCGACATCCCTTATCAGTTTCTTATAACCTTGGTTATAAGAAAAAATAAATTTACTTCATATCAATACCAAAAATAAAAACTAATGTAATAATCGTTTTGGAAAAACACTTAGACCCTTGACATAACTTAGACAGCGATTCGGCCAAGGGTTCTTTGGAAGATGGATCTCTTTTCGTTTGCCCAAGCGATAAATAATGCGTGATTCCCGAAAACTTTTCAGAATTTCCTTTCCTATCGATCGTGGGATCGCCTTTTGATCACCCAAGAGCTGAATGCGCGATTCAAAAAATTTTTAGCGCTCGAATGCGCCTTTGACGAAAAATTTTCAAAATCTTCTTTCGCTCAATCAGGCGATTGTTGGTTGAATTTTCGATCGCCCAAGTGTTGAATGCGTCATTGACGAAAAATTTTCAAAATTTTTTTTCGCTCATTCCGGCGATTGTTGGAAAATGCATCACTATTCGTTTGCCTAAGGGATGAATGCACGATTGACGAATAAATTTCAAAATGCTCATTCTAGCGATCATTCAAAGTTGGATCGCTTTTCAATTGCCCATCAAAAAAAATTTGAAAATCTTTCTTCGCTAACTCTGGCGATTGATGAAAGATGGCTTTTTAAAAAATTTTGAAAGTCCATCATTGGAATATGAAGCAGGCTCTGAAAAATCGTTTAAATTAAGTAAAAAGTTAACAATTCATAGAATTGGGATAGGACGACGTCTGCCGAGACCGATAGTTTTAACTTAAAAACAACTTTTAGCGTTCAACAACGATGCTTCACAATAAATCTCAGAGGACCCCTTATAGCGGTTCGTTGACTACTTCTCTTGTCGGCAAATCAATAAGACCCCTTCTGTCGATTCGTGTGCGACTCTGTTTGGCGAATCGCTTTTATGTGCGGCCTCAGATGCTTTCATTCGGTGATACCAGGATGACTCTCAAAAGAGCTCACCGGCGATTGTCTCATCTTCCAAGCCTTTCGCTGGCCATTCTGATACAATTGGAAATACTTCCAGAGGAACGACTTAAAAAGTTAGAAAAAAGTTTCAAAAATTAATTAAATGTTGCCAAGAGAAGCATCCCTAGATCATTATTGAGCCATCGCCGTGCTTTTGTACTGGTGAAACGTTCTTTGGGTCAAACGCCGCATTTTTGGCCGCTGTGCATACTTTCTACCATCTGGCCCTAATCTATATATATTTGTTTCATCACTAAAACGTTTATAGCGCAAGTGCTTGAGCACCAGATGTGTGTTCAAGCACTGTGCCAGATGTGTGTGTGTTCACTATGGCCAAACAATCATGGCATCCATCCTCTGCAAAACGAAGTTAAACAGGAGCCTTACTCTGTAACGTGATTCGAATGTTGAATTGTTCGAATTCGGAAATATGATACTCTGCAATTCGATTTTCGTGTTAAATATTTTGACATACTTTCTGTTTCTTTACACTTATTTTCGCATTTTAAACGTTTAATAGTCAGTAATGCTAACATTAACCGAATATTTGATAAAACGATAAGTTAACTCACCGTTACGAATGCGAAAGAGTTACACAGTGCAATTTAACTTTCGAATTGCATTTATTTTTCGAATCGCATTACTCTTCGAATCGCGTTACAGAGTAAGGCCCCAGCACTTTCTTCGATATTGATCTTTGAATTAGTCAAAATTTCGCGATGAATATCCCTTTCTCGGATCCACTTTTGACATATGAACTATCATTCACTCACGATCAACGGTTCAGAACGATTGCCGGAAATCCTTTCGATCATGAATAACTATTGTTTTGGAACTATTTAGTTGCTTCTCGATGTCACCAAAGTCAATCCGACCTTTTGCAATTCAACGATTGGTATGCACTTAGCGGGTGAGCAATCTGTCGCTTTAGCCATTATAAAATTACAACTAAAGAACTATCGGTTAAAAAAGTATCAGAAAAACAAAATTATTTCAAACTCACCAATAAATGTAATCGTTGAAACAAAATTTTTTTAAAATTTGCTTGAATCGAAAGAGTTCTCAAGTGTTTCGATGGAAACATCCACAATGAAAAATTAAATGATTTTTTCAATCCAACAAAAAATTGCATAACGCAGAGAATCGAAAAACCAGTTACCATTAACCACACCATAGCACTGTAATAAATTAATTTCTACTCATGCTCAAAAAAAAAAAAGAGGATTTCTGAAAGATTTTTCAAAAAATTTTTAAATGTTTCTATAAGCATTTATTCCAATTTAAAAATTATATTGATAGGTCGCAAACGCATGATCCACTATGTTCATATAAACGCCTTGGTTAAATAAACTTTTTAACTTTTTAACCAAGGAATTCAGATAATGCAACTATTTAATCGCCAGTCCTGGTAAGAATATTCGACGAAAGAAAATTTAAATCTCATTTCATTCAACAACGTTTAACTCGATGCAACACAACGGTTCAATCTATCAACCTTTTTATTCGAATCGCATCAACAAATAAGTTGTTGGCAAATAGTTCACTACTATCGTCCATGAAACGATATCCCGTCTTTTTTATATCTTTCTTCACTTTTCATTTAAAACATTTCCACAAAATAATGTGAACAACTTCCAACTACTCCAATTCCACAATCTCGAAAAATAATGTCAGCTTACAATTTTTTTTTTAGAGATTTTCTTTAATTTTTGTCCATTATTTTATACTGTTTTTATAAAAACCACGAACTCAAACGTCAAGTTATCCTAATTTCTCCTACTGAAGTTATTAGTGGAAGGTTGTGTCAATTGAAGACCACGAATGTTGTGGAAATCAAGAAGTTTCAACATCTCCTTTGTATCAGGATCAACCTCAATGATATCTTGTTCCAGAGCAGACACAGCTGGCACATAGTTATCACGACGTTCACGTTCTTCTTCTTGCAGTTTAATAGAAATGCCACGAACCTGCGAGTGGCGGAGACGGCCCATTAAATGGGTAACATAGCTGCAAGAAATGAATTTTATTAACTGAGCTCAAACGAAAAGCAAACTGCATATAAATGACATATGCAGTTCAACATGGCCAATCTACAGCAGCCATGTATAAAGCAGACTTACCCAGCAATCTTGTTCCTCAATGGCTTGGTTGGAATGATTGCAACTTCTTCACAGATCCTCTTGTTGGTATGGAAGTCCAACGTTAGGCGAGTGTAGTACTTCTCAATGATGACCTTAGCGGCCTTCTTGACTGTCTTTGTTCTGACACGACCCTGTAGTTTACAAAATTATGAAAAATAACAAAAACAAATTTTATTAATCATAATTCCGGCATAGTTTCAAACACTTTCACATCATTTTATTTCTATTTAACACATTCAAGTCCTAGTATTTTAAGCGTTTTAAGCAAAATTAGACGCATTTCTAAGAAATTTTGTGTGATGCTATTGAAATTTTTCGATTTTTTCATTAAATTTTCCACAATTTATAATTTACACCTACCATGGTGGACAATTTTACCGGAAAAGAACAGCGAGATAATTCTCCCTGTAGATGTCGCGAGTTCAGCTGTCAAAACGTGCTTTTTCTATTATTTAACTATCAACTGTGTTATAATGAGATTAGGATGTGTTCAATAGAATCATTATGAAGCTTTTACAGCGAATGTCGCTGTAGCCAGCTTCAATTTAATTCTAATTTGGCGACAAAAACAGACGACAAAAAGAAATTCAGCCATTGTTTACATTCGTGTTTTTTTCGTGCTGGCTGCTCGAATGATCGTTTTTGTGTTCAATTTATATGTTTAATTGCAAACTTTGATGTAAGTTTATTAAATAATAAAATTTAACCGTTTCAATAGATTTGTCCATTATATTGGACACTTCGGAAAAAAATTTTTTTTTATTTTCCAACGTCTGAAGAATGAAGTTGTGCTAACATGACAAAAATAATTTTAGGGAGATATATAACGTTTAACTTAGTTAGATTTTCGATTTTATGCCCAACAGTAGCCTTCAATTTTTTTTTATCGCGTGTTAATAAATTTTACAAAAAAGAAGTGATCATTTTGATTGGTGTGCAAAGTACAATTTTTTTTTATAATAACAATTGCATAAATAACACATTTGCATTTGTCTCCGATTTTTTTAGTTGAACTTAAATATTATAATACAACGTTATCATGGTTTTGTCCATTATATTAGAAAGCCTGCCAAAAGCAAAGCAGCTCATGTAAAAATCAGAAGGATGTTTTTAAATCTTTTTATTGCTTAAATGATGGAAATATAAGCTCAAAAAAATTGTCCACGATTATTCTAGGCAAGCCATTGAAAGGGTTAATTTAAATTAAATTCAATAACCAGAAAAAATATTGCCGATTTAAAATCTGGTCAATCACTGAAAAATAAATTCTTCGCTTTTAATTTTTATTTCTAAATGAATAAAGCTTAATTTTTAATATATTTTTGAGATTGTACTTACTTTTGAGTAGTTTAACACAACACAACACTATAATATCAACTTTTATCAAAAAACAAAACTTAAAATTAAAATAATTTCTTGTAAATGTCAAAAGCACTTTCTGCTGAAGCTTGTTTTTGTCGCTTTTAAAAAATTCAAGTCGCCCAACTTTTCTCTACAACGATCACGTTGTCGTCATTGTGGATGGGCTATAATAGCTGTGTTTTTTATCAAGCGAGTAGTTAAAAAACGACCGCTTATCATATGTATACTCGCTTAAATAACACAGGAAACTGTTAGTCGCTTAAAAGTTTGCCGACCAAAGGAAAAAAAATGCTTCCAAGTTATGTTTCAATAATTGTATAAATTTCCTACAAAGGTGGCAACTATATCTGATTGATAGTCAATAGTGATGTATGAAATGAAAATTTTTTGTACCAAATACTTTTGACGAAATACTCATAATTTGCTTTAGATCAATATTTCAATAAAAATACATAATAATTTAACAGGTAAGATAAACAAAATTAATCATATATACTTATTTTGTAAAACTATGTTGTTTGCTTAAGCTTTTGGCACTGAAAATCTTTTGAGTATCGGGTTTGTTTTCAGAACCGAGTCTCCAATGCTTATAATCTGAAAATTTATGCATCACTAATTGTCAAAACTTTGATATATATAAAATAAATTTGTCAAAAATTGTTTACAAAAATTTTATCAGAACATAAACAACTTTTTGACTTTTCAGAAAATGCTTCCAAGTTTTAAAAAAATTCTTAAGCGAGTAAGCAGTCGTTTTTTGACTACTCGCTTGGTAAAAAACACAGCTAATGTAGCTTCTAGTGTCCGACCGAAACCAAAATTTTGGCCGAAACCGAAACCGAAATCGAAACCGAATTTCGGCCATTTTTGTAATATTCGGCCGAAACCGAAACTGAAAGTCTACATACAAATTTGTTTGTAAAAACATTTTATTTTTTTTTTAATTTTATTAAAAGCTTTCAAAAACAAAATAATTCAAACAGATAATAATAACGTATACATACGATAAATATTCTTTGAATATTAAAGTTCAACTTTAAAATAATAAATAAAGAGATAATAGCTGTGTTTTTTATCAAGCGAGTAGTTAAAAAACGACCGCTTATCATATGTATACTCGCTTAAATAACACAGGAAACTGTTAGTCGCTTAAAAGTTTGCCGACCAAACGAAAAAAAATGCTTCCAAGTTATGTTTCAATAATTGTATAAATTTCCTACAAAGGTGGCAACTATATCTGATTGATAGTGAATAGTGATGTATGAAATGAAAATTTTTTGTACCAAATACTTTTCACGAAATACTCATAATTTGCTTTAGATCAATATTTCAATAAAAATACATAATAATTTAACAGGTAAGATAAACAAAATTTATCAAATATACTCATTATGTAAAACCATGTTGTTTGCTTAAGCTTTTAGCACTGAAAATCTTTTGAGTATCGGGTTTGTTTTCAGAACCGAGTCTCCAATGCTTAAAATATGAAAATTTATGCATCACTAATTGTCAAAACTTTGATATATAAAATAAATTTGTCAAAAATTGTTTACAAAAATTTGATCAGAACATAAATAACGTTTTTGACTTTTCAGAAAATGCTTCCAAGTTTTAAAAAAATTCTTAAGCGAGTAAGCAGTCGTTTTTTGACTACTCGCTTGGTAAAAAACACAGCTAATTTTTAATACCACTTTTAGGAACTTTTTAGTATTTAGAGTTATTCGGTTTCGGCCATATTGATGCCGAATAGCCGAAACTGACTAAAAGGGCCGAAACTGGCCGAAACCGAATATTCGGTCGGACACTAGTAGCTTCACATCTGTGGTCTCGTGTGCCACAAGCAGGCCATTTCCACACAGGCTTGCTAGTTAAGAAACTTGTACGCCAGTTTGGCAAACCTGTTGGCTGGCTCTTCTTGTTATACGGTTGTTCATTCCAACAGAGCTGTCAAAATTATACATTTATCATGATAATGGTTACATTCAGCGTATTCAAAAAAGCCTTCACTCAAAAATTGCACAATATTTCAGGTTCTGACCTGAATTAACAAATTGTTGAACTCTTTTTAGCTCAGAAAAGAACGGAAAATTGCAAAAATTTTCTTTATTATTTAATATTGGCTGCACTATTGTAAATTCCTACGGATTAACGATAGGAGTTATAATAGCTGTGTTCTTTACAAAGCGAGAAGGCAAAAAACGATCATGAAGTCGCTTAAGAATCTTTTTGAAACTTGGAAGCATTTTTCTAAATGTCAAAAAAAAAAACAAAACAAATTTGATAAAAAATGAAATTTCCAAATTTGAGCAAGAACCAAGTTCCTAATGAAGCGCAGCATAGAGTTAAGAGAACTATGAAAGTAGCAAAATAAATCAAGAGCTGAAATTTTTATCAAATATTTTATTTCTTCTGTGTACTTCGAAATGTTAAGTGCACTTTTATTTTATTAAGTACGCACGCAACTTAACAAATTCATTTGCGTACACATATATATTCGCGTATTGAAAATATTGATTTTATGGGAGGAGCCACATCCCATTTTTCAATGCTCGTGTCAGTTTTATAATTGAAAGACCTGAATCCGGATTCTCAAACACGTTAAAGCTAAGTTTTTAGGTTTTAGCGATATCTGCAATTCTGAAAAACTCCATCGCTGATCTAGAGTGAGATTTTCATCTAGAGCAGTCAACTGCTTAGAAAGTTTCAAACTACTGCAATTCAAAACTTAACTACAACCTTAGCTTTCAAAAGAGCAAGACACGTCACAACGCAACATTGATTATTTTTTTGAAATAGACATAATTCTACCTAACTTGGTGGCTACACATTCAATTTTTCTTTCAAGTTGCAACACATTCACACATTTTTACTAACACGATCAAACTTTTCGAACTTGATAACCAACTTGATATCAATTTTTTCTATCAAGTCGTGAGGCAGCTTGACGGTCAAGTTAGACAGCTGTAGCTCGTTTCTGCAACTTTTGTCACCGCAGTTCTCACAATATTTTTTCACTTTGACGCCATAACGACGTCATTCTCACTTGTACTAGTATTACAATGTATAAATTATTGAATATACAAACATAAATATTTTATTTACTCGGATCTCAACGCATGAATAGGGTTTGTTTTATAAATATCAACATCACTAAGTGTCAAAACATGAAAAAATTGTTTTGTTTATTTTTATATTTTTGAAAAAATCAAAACAAAAAAAAATGTCAATTGTTTCAATTTTATATATTCCCTATCACTTGTTTATCTTTCTCATCACAGAGCAATATTTTCTCACTTATTAATGCAGAAACACTAGCTTTAGTAAAAGTGAGTATTTTGTAACGAATTAGTGTGACGACAGAAGAAGTGAAAATTTGTCGCAAAAGTTGCAGAAACGAGCTACTGATCACAGTTTTGTAAATTAATTCTCGTGCTTCGTTGTGAAATTTTGAGTTGTTGCCTTGACGATGGCATCTAGAAAGTAAAATTGACTATCAAGTTGCGCACAGCCTACGTCACAGCTATCAATTCGAATGAATTTTGACAAGCACTATGTGTGATCAACTTGAAAGAAAATTTGTGAACGTGTAGCTGCAGCGTAAGGGCCCAAAAAATAAATTTCATTTATTATATGCGAAAAAAACAAACGGCAAAATATATTTCGATTTATCTGTATATAAAAATTAATATAAACAGCACATTGTTCGAGGCAGCAAAAGAGCTGCAGCAAAGTATTCTAAATTTTTACAGTCTTATTCATAAAAAAATCTTAAAATAGCTTTAAAATGCTCAATAGTTAAAAAGCTTTTTAGAGATAAAATGCTTTTTAAAATTTTATTATTCATAAAAATGTTGTCTCAGCTTTTTTTGTTAAAATAGGAACACTTTCAAGTTGAAGTGGGAACAGTGTCAAAAATGGTTTGTGAATTTGATAAAATCAAAAATTTTTTGTTTATTTGTCACAATTTTATTAATATTTTGACATAAATATATTATTTATGTTTTGCTCTGAAAAAATTGTCACTTAATATTTCTATTTTCAATATTTTGAAATTTGGTGCCATGCTTTTATATTTTTTTAAATAATTTGAAGTATTTTTGTCAATATTTGTGCTCAGATGAGAGTAACAATTTTAAAAATGCTTTATCAAGGGTTTATTGAAGGTTTCTCATTTATGAAGCCTTTATAAGAGGTTTTTTGTCATTATTGGACGTTTAATATAATAATTTTTTTGCTTATGTGTGACAATTTTATCAATATTTTGACATTCACATAGTCAACAAATTTTGTTACTATGTTTTGCTCTGAAAAAATTGTGACTTTTTATTTTTATTTTCAATACTTTGAAAAGTTTTTCAATGCTTTCATATTTTTTTAATTAGTTTGAAACATTTTCGACATTTTTTGTGCTCAGATGAGAGTAAATATTTTAAAATTGCTTTATTAAGGGTTTATTGAAGGTTTCTCATTTATAAACCCTTTATAGGAGGTTTTTGTCGTTATTGGACGTTTATGAATACTGTTTTTGATATTTTTCTTATAAAGGCTTTATAAGAGGCTCATAAATTTGTATGAATACAGCCGTTAGTATTCTACCGAATGACCAAGGAAAAAACAGAACAAGTTGGTGATATAAATTGCCAACTAGTTTGCTTCATGTGAAAGTTTCGGTATAGTAACATGGGTCAGTAACATTTTTTGCAATTGATTTTTAATAGCAACTTTTTAATTGCTCCGAGAGAAAATAGCCAGACACCACTTCCTTCTTTCTTAGATCTTTGATTTCCATGCATACATTACCCATGTCTGCCATGTCGTCCAACATGCTGTTGTCGTTTAAAAGGGCTATTAAATCGTTAATTAAAGGGCCAAATAGACTACACAGACTGTCGGTCAGACACAAGGTTGATTTATTTAAGGTTGCGTACATTTTTTGACGCATCCTTATTTTATGTAAACAAAAATATTTTGACGTTTGCAGAGTAGGTTTTTGTGCTGCTCGAGAAAAAAAAGTATTTTTCAGGGTTTTGTGCAGTTTTCTTTTTTATTGTGTACACAAGATCAAGGTCAAGATGTGTTGAAATTTTGATTTTTGTCAAAATTGGAAGTAAAAGGGGTTTTTACGATCACCGTTGTCCAATGCAATGAAAGTTTCGAATATGAAAATATTTATTTTGTCTGTCTTTCTTGATTTTCTTAATATATATTTATTTCAATAAACCTTTTTTAGGGCATAGTACTGAAATCCTTCAATCAAAACTAAAATTATGGGGGTAGATCAAACTTAATGACTTAATTTTATCAGGACATCCGAATAAAAAAAGGAACAATAAAAGTACTAAACAAAAATTTTAGTATTCTATTTACCAAATAGTACTACAAAAAACTACCAATAGTATTACATTCAGGCAACCGTGTCAGTTCTTTACTCAAATGACTACACTCTTTTGCTCTCATTTCAAAATAAGGGTGCCGAAATGAGAAAACGTCAAAAATGTATGCAACCTTATATAAATAAGCCTTGGGTCAGACAGATGTTTTTTTCTTGTCATTGCGACTAGTGTCCGACCGAAACCAAAATTTTGGCCGAAACCGAAACCGAAACCGAATTTCGGCCATTTTTGTAATATTCGGCCGAAACCGAAACCGAAACCGAAACTGCAAGTCTACATACAAATTTGTTTTTAAAAAAATTTTATTTTTTTTTTAAATTTTATTAAAAGCTTTCAAAAACAAAACAATTCAAACAGATAATAATAACGTATACATACGATAAATATTCTTTGAATATTTAAGTTCAACTTTAAAATAATAAATAAAGAGATCATTTTTAATACCACTTTAAGGAACTTTTTAGTGTTTAGAGTTATTCGGTTTCGGTTTCGGCCATATTGATGCCGAATAGCCGAAACTGACTAAAAGGGCCGAAACTGGCTGAAACCGAAACCGAAACCGAATATTCGGTCGGACACTAATTGCGACGACTATACACTACACAGACTTCATGCACGCAGACTTGTTTTTGGTTTTTTAGTTCCCCATTGTTGCGCTATGAGTGAGGACAGCGATGCTTCATGATTTCTATCTTTATTTTCATCACTAATACTTCATATTCATTGTCTTTAATATTTTTTCAGAATACTTTTTGCTTTCAGTCCTCCAAAGCGACGACAGGGATTTAAAAATTTCAATAAATTCAGCTAAATTATCCCATCTTTCGCTGCAACACGTCTTTGTACACACGTCTTTGTACAACGAAAGTTTCGCAAATCTGTGAGGATTCACCATACACTACACAGACGGTCCGACAGACACGACCGAAAATTAAAGTATTTTAATTTTTGTCAGACATCTGAACAGACCTTCAAACAGCCAAATACACTATTAGACCGTCGCAACAAACACGTGTATGATGCGACAGTCTGTGTAGTCTATTTGGCCCTTAAGTCATTTGATTTGAATGAACACCACCGCGAGCAATTCACAATTGTCATTGAACTAATGGAAGTTTCTAAGGAAACGGAAGTTGTTGTCTTACTAAATTTGAAAATCCGTAATTGGTCTCAATTTATCAACACTTTGACATGAATTCCGATAAAGTTGTTAAATCTCCAAATTCAGATGACTCAAACAGTAGCAGCGCTGGAGCAAGTAACTCCAACTATTCAGACAATGGGAACAAAATGAAAGCTAATGAAACAGCAAATAATCTCAACGGCGACGAAAATAACATCAGTTTAAATGACTTTTTGGATTTTCTTAACGTTTCCTGTCATGTTAATGACATGATAACAAATAGTGTTCAAGCAAAGGCATCCACTTGTGGCAGGACAAGCTCAAAGTCCACCACAAATGTTGACTTTGAGAATTTGGCAAAGAATCGTTTGGTCAACGATCTATATGGACACAATGAAAATAACAATGCTACTGGTCGCAGCATTAAGCCTACAACTGATCAAGAAGAACGCGAGCGGTTACGTTATAGGCGACGCACTCTGTCCGTTGGTGCAACATCAACTGGCAGACATGGCTCCAAAAGACCGGAAACTCCAAAGAAAGGATTGCATCCCAAGCTTAATGAAAAACTAGATTATATGCTCAATGAGGGAGTAATGGACACAATTCTTCCTTTTATATGTCCTGTACCAGTGCCAATGGCATTTTCCAGACAAAACGCTGCTAAAAATAAACAGAAAGAAGGAGCAGGAGAATCCAGCAATGAGGCTGCTGATATGGGTGACAAAATGATAAAGGCACGTGGAGAGCCAACAAAAAATGGAGCTTCAGTAAGACGCAAGTCGTTGCTTAGTTCACGTGGTGTTCGTACTAGAAGTGGTGATAAAAAAGGAGAGTAAGCTATTGTTAATTTGTGGCCTTTTTAATTGTATTGTCCATGGTTTAATAACGTACATGTTTTGCTCAAGGAATGACGTTATCATTCATGTCTGCGACGAAGTCAAAAATACATCACGCGATTTCTTTTGCCCACAAAATTTGCTTGTTAAAAAAATGGGCTATTTTGCTGATGTGACTGCTGGTCAGAAACTGGAAGACATGGATATTTCAGTACACTGTGACATACAGATATTTGATTGGCTAATGCGTTGGGTAAAGCACAGTGCAAGAATGGAAAATACTGGCTCCCAATCATCAGCAATGGCATTGGAAGCAGAACCTCAATTAGATGCTAGCAATGTTGTACCTATTCTCGTCTCGGCTAGTTTTTTGCAAGTATGTTTTTAAATACAAGCTTTAAATGCTAAGATATTCAAGGTATTCTATATTATACAGATGGAACCTTTGTTGGTGGACTGTTTGTCTTTTTGTCATGCGCGTTTAAGCGAAGTAGTACGTGCTTCAACGAACCTCTCGTGTATGAATGATTCCATTCTGACACGATTGGCTGCAATGTTTACTAATGTGGAGCTGGAATGTGTGCGCGATAAAAAGGAGAGGGTCACACCACGCCTGTGGACAAAACTCATTCAAAGTCTTTGTGAACCCGAACCGGAAGCACTGCGTGGACATTATTACAGTTTGGCGGGTCTATTTCGTTGCTCTAGGTAGGTTTTTCATCTACTTTTGAAATACAACTAATTAATTTAATGTATTGTACAAGGTGTGGCAAGTGTTTGACAAAAACAATGGAAGCTTATATAACATGTCCCTCTAACTTACGCATCAATCGCTGGGGACAGCTTGTAAGTCGCCATGTCCGTGATCCTAACTGGAATATGTCTACGTTTATAAGTCAACTATTCAAGGAATTAAAGTCGTGGCGCTTAGTTTACTGGAAGCTCTGGGGTCATTGTCATTATCTTTATTGTTTTCTATGTGAAATGCATTTTCCTGTGTTCCAAGTAAGTTAAAGAAAAATTAAAATAAATTACCTTTATACATTTAATTAATAAAAATTTTGCTCAAGCTTACTTGGTGTCGCTATCATCCCGAAGTAGCGCAGTTTTTGGGTCCATCAACCGAAGGTCGCAATACAGCACCGGTGGGACGTTACCCTTGTTGTGGACAACAAGCATTTCGCTTTGACACATTACCGGGTCCAATAGTAGGTCATTTTAAAACAAACTGATGTTAATATTCAAAGTTTCTATTTCCGTTACTGCAGGGTTGCCAGTTCCGTGAACATAGTGTTCAGGCTGAAACAGATCGTGACCGCGCCATACACACAATAATTCAGCTTGTTTCTGAGAACTATGCACTTTGTGAAAGTCCACCACATAAGCTGAAGGAGCGAATAGCGTGCAGTGATGTGGGTAACCGATGGTCTGGCATCTCGTTGACGCCGAGGGGAGCACGCCAGGGTCTTCTTCCTGTGCTGACCGCTGAAGGTTTAAAAATTTATTTGGTTGAACTAGCACTTCTTGACATTCTTTTATTACTATAGAGTATTGTAAGTCTGTGCGTCGTCCACGATCGGGCAGAAAATATTTTAGTGCATCCAGCAGCGATACTGACAGCAGTGATGATGAATTGCAGTCTATTACGCTGAAGAAAGCATTGGGTGGTGGTGCAACATGTCATGATTTCTCGTTAAGCAGTGACGGTTGTGAATCTGAGTCCAATAGAGATTCAAAGAAAGTATATTCCAAGAAAGGAAGTAAGAGGTAAATATGTGCTAATTTATACTTCATAAATTCTTAATTTTTAATCGTTATTAATTTACATTTGCAACATATAAAGACTCGCCGACAGAAGTGGTCGTTACTGGTCTGGCGAAATATCAGCTCGTAGTAATCAGGATCATCAACGGGAATTTGAGGAGAAAGTTATGAAAAAAGTTATTGCAATTGTTAACAAGAAAACTGCCTCGGAACACAGTTTGCCCGTACAGTCAATGCCAATGGGTGGCTCCTATGTCCGCCTTGAGGCCGAATGGAGGGATCTTTTGAAAACTCGCAACAGCACTAGCAACATCACAAACTCGGGAAGTAGTCAACAGTTAAGCAGTGTCAAACAAAGGAATAAATAAACTTATAGTTTTACGACCAATTCAATATAGAAAAATACACACTAACAAATAGCAACGAATAAAATAACTTAAATTAAAATAAAGTAGAGGAAACGCTCAAATTGGCTGGTGATTCGTGGTTGAACTTAATGCATTCTTACATTTATTTATTTATTTAGCTTTACCTTTACATTGACTTAACTCGATTTACAATTATTATATTTTTTTATTCATTTCATGTGTCTATATATAAAAAAAGGAAATTTAGCAAGATGTACGAACAAAGTTACAAAAATAACCGCTTCTATCATGTTTCGATAGATAGAAATCATTAAGCAGTGCACAAGGAGCATTAATTGAAACAATAACTGAAAGTTTAGAAAAAATTATTTATGCGCTTGAAATTTCAAAACTATATTTAATCAAATAATGCGGATTTCAATTAAGTAGAAATTCAAATTCGTTTCTTAAAACTTGAACGAAATTTGTTGATGTTTTGTTTGAACAACAACTGCTTAAATGTTTACCTAGACATAGACAGACATTCATTCAAATCCTTGTTTTTCAAACTTAATTTTTTTTTTTTTTGTGTTTTAATCTCTTTTATTAAAGTTTTACAATAATCTAGAGAAAAATATTAAAAGAAAATTATAACATAAATATAACGGTTCGACCGCTGGCGAAAACTGCTTAAAAGTGCTTCAACTACCACTGCAATCATTGGATCAATTGATGAAAAATAGTTCTTACTATAAAAATTTGAATATGCTGAATTTTTGAAGTCATAAAAAAGCTCATTAAAGTGCAGTGAAAGAGTGCAATCAATGCCGGCTTCTTATTCAAAATACTTTGCTCTATTCAATTTTTAATTTTTGACGGAAAAT
Organism: Tetanocera ferruginea; assembly: GCA_958299015.1. Taxonomy (NCBI): domain Eukaryota; kingdom Metazoa; phylum Arthropoda; class Insecta; order Diptera; family Sciomyzidae; genus Tetanocera; species Tetanocera ferruginea. The sequence goes on from OY282644.1 coordinate 78,418,471, forward strand.
TTCGTTTTCTCAAAATTTGTGCTGGCCTATTTTTTTAAGCGATAATTATTTAATTCTTGCCAGCACTACAACGCAGTTTATGTACACTTTTATTTTAAACGAGCTAACTAAAGAGGCTCTCTGTAGCCTTCTCCAAATCCCAATTTTCCTTGGATAGCACAGCGCGCGCATCGTGCTCATCGATACCCATATCTTTGAGGCGCTGAATTTTGGCATCACAGTCGGAATATTTATGTGGGCCTTAAGCGTTGGTAATGAATATTATTGAAAAGGTTAATAAACGCCGGTGAGAATGTTTGTTAGTATTAAGTAATTACCTCCGGCATAGGCGTTTGTCCAGTGCCTTGCAGTGATTAAAAATAGCTGATATTTATCCTTATACTGATAGGCCACGACGGCATCTTGTGGATCATCAGGCTCAGCAGCAGCTAGAAGAGCTTGTAACGACAAAAGCACAGTGCGCAGGGTCATAGCAGCAGCCCTATAAAGAAGCACAAAAAAAAATTCTATATTAGTAAACATACAGGTACTGATCGCTTGATTTTTACCAATTGTCCTTTAATATATCAAGACAAATAGCGCCAGTAACTGATGATATGTTAGGGTGCCATATTTTTGTTATGAAACGCACCTGAAAGTCGGCCACAATAAAACAAATTATATATAATTAAGGATTTTACCCAAACAAGTACATTATAAAAATTACCTTGGGTGGATTAAATGGATACGTTTCCGGAACTTTGATTTCCAATACAAATTTTCCGCCCTCATATGGAGTGTCTGGTGGGCCAGCAATTTCACCTTTTAATTCTGTCCAGCTGTCGTTGATGAGCTCAATCTTGATGGAGCATTGTACAATCTGAAAACATTATTTCTTCAATACAATTCAACTCTATCATAGATCACATTTCAACAACTACATCGGTGATGTAGCATCGGATTAAAACAAACACACCATTCTAATGCCCAAGAGACGCCGAACAAAAAATACTGCTTAATTTATATTTCGGTCCATCTAACTAATCGCCTGATGGGAATACTTTCTATTGCTACTTACCTCCTCACTGCGCATCACCTCCTTAAATTCACGCTTGATGCGAGACACTGCCATGTTAGCCATTGCGCTGCAGTCTTAAAAACTTTGATTCGCTCCTTTAGATTCGCAAAATATTCTGCCCAAGCTGAGCCCAATCTACGAATGAATCCTTTGGTTGATAACCTCTTCTTTATTTGAAACTAGCTTGAATTTTAGTTCGTTCCTGGATTAACATTCAATTATTTCAAAAAGTTTATTTTTTTAATGCTGCAATGAAAATCGTTTAAATTTTTGCGAATTTCTTTGATTGCGAACAAAATTTTTCATTGTTGCACGATACAACCAACGAAGAAAACGAAATGTCAAAAAATAAGCTTCGGTATAAATCGGAATTCGCCGTAACCTGAGCGAAAAAAGGGGAGCAACTAGGCAGCTTTAATCTTTGTTGCCCGAAATTATAGCCAAAAATGTGTTTTTGAATATCAAAACTATTCAGTCGAAAAAATAAATTAAACTTATTGCAGAATATTTATAGCACAACGTTGGCAAGATATATTGTTATTAAACTAGTGAATTTATTCTGACGTTTATATAAATTGTTTGATATCGATAAGTAGAATGGTCGGCTGCGTTCACTGCACATAACTTTAGCTGAAAATTATCACAACGAGCATATGTGCCAGATTCGTATGATAAATCACATTTGAGTGATATATTTAATAACCATGGGATTTTTAATTCATTAAGGGCCGTTTTCACAATTTCCGGTTAGTCTAGCTCTTAACCAGCAGATAGCTAACCGTACGATAGTTAACAAAACAATTTCGTTTTCACCAAGTGTCGGTTAAGCAACTGCCGGTTAGATCATTAATTGTGAACTTTTTGATTTGTGAATACCGAAAACTGCACATCAGCTGTTTAGTGTTTACTTTTTTTATATTCTGCCGTAAAAAATGTAAATTTAAACAAAAATTGATATGTAAAATCCAATTGTCCAATTAATTAATAAATTTAATTAAGAATTATTAGTGAAAATGTGGATCTATATAAGCCTTTTGTTATTTTTTCCTATATTATGTTTTACTTGATACAAAATTGTTTGCTCTACCCAGCTGTTCTTCCGATTAGCAGCTAACCGGGACTACAACTTGCCGTTAACTTAATCAGCACTTAACAGACAGATAGGTCATAACCGAACATTGAGAAAATGCTTTTTTGCTAACCGTTGGTTAAAGTTCCGATTAGTGATTAACCGGACATTGTGAAAACGGCCCTAAATGTTAACGTAGTATTATAAATAGTCTTTGTTGGCCAAAAATGTGTTTTTGGATTTCAAAACTATTACATCGAAAATTAAATAAAACTTATTTTTATTACATTGTGTGCATTCAGCGGAAAATTTTTAAGTAGCTGCTGCACAACTCCGGCTCCGGCTGAATGGTATGTAGCATAAACCGCTCACACAACATGTTCCCTGAGCGGTCGCCATCTTAGGTAGCGAAAATATTTTATGCTACCTCGGTTGAGCGGTTTACGCTCACTTCATTTTGACAGATAAACAATCAGTTTGTTGGAAATTTGACATTTCGCCAACAAACCCATTCAGCAGAAAGTATCAGTATTATGCTACTTCGCTACCTGAGCGCTTTTTCGGATTGAATGCAGTCATTTTTAGGCACAATCGACTTAAGGTGACGTCTCGAAAAAACGTCAAACGTTTCACCAAACCTCCCCTGAAGTATATAACAATAACTAATTGCCCAAAATAAAAGGTTGCCACTTTGCAAGAATGTATACACAGAAAAAAAAACTTTTTTATAGCTTTTCTGTTTTATCACAAAACTCGATTGCTTAAAGTACCTTTTTCATGTTTGGGTTTGACGTTTCTGTCTGATTTAACTTCTTTTATTTTTGCTTCTCTTTCACTCATGTCCTCAAAAACATTACTCTCGCATAGCACATAGAAAAATAAATGATTATGCAAAACATAACATTTGGTCAAAAAAATCACAACAACTGTTTTGGAAAAACACTGTGCTCTGACACACAGAAAGAAAACTTTCGACGATATGCACGTTTAATTGACAACTGAACGAATGACTATTTTCAATGTACAGTATTAGAATGGATTTATACAATGGAGACTAGTCGCATAAGACTGTCAAAAGTGAGGGTGTGGAGTAGGAAACGGAATTGAATGAAAAAAGTCTCTCGGGCTGTAAGTACATGACATTGCAATATCGATGTTGAAATATGGATTTTTTTCCTCTTAACATCGAAAACCAATTATCATCCGAACATCCCTACTTCAGTGTGAAGCAATTCATGGTTAACAGATTACTGGATTCACATTTCAAAAACTGTCTATACAAGTCAATCATATGATAAAGGTGATAGCTGATAAATTTATAAAATTTGTACTTACTGACATAAAAGATGGCGTATACATTTGTACATTTGGTTGCAATACTTCCCAGTTCTAAATGTGGGAAAGACATTAAGATAAAATACTTAAAGCTTTTCTATTTGATTTTCAAACTAGCGCTCTTATGAATTTTCGTTCGGGATTTTTGTAAACTTTTATCTTCAAATTAATTTTTGACAAAAAATTTAATTAATAACATTTTTTAAATTTTATTTAGTTATTTTCAATGTAACTGACTTATAAATTAAAAACCTCAAAAATCTTCTTTATGAATGTCTATCTCAACCGACAAAAGTGGTGAAGTAACAGATAATTTTATTGATCTAAAATTATGTTATTTGGTTTGATTTTGTCCTCAGATTTTTAGTTTTTAATAAATTTAAGCAGAATTTTTTATGTCCGAGCATACATATGTAACTTAATATATTTTCAAGCTGAACTCTGTACAAAATGAAAGAAAACATTTATATTTTTAATTAAATTATGTATTATATCCATATTGAATTATTATGATATGTATATATATTATTATTTTATTAATATTTGTAAGCAAAATATATTTGATTAATTTTATTTTCATTATTATATAAGTATATATTAACAATAAGGTAAAAATTATGGCTGCAATAGGAGTGAAACGCTTCAGCTAATCATTGATGAGTGCAGTGAATTTTGTGGGTGTAGTATTAAAACAAATTAAGCCCACAAGCAATTCCATTCATGTACAAATATTCATTCAATTATGGTAATTGTAAATTATTCAAAAAAACAAGTTAAGATATGAAAGCCAACTGTGGAGCAAGTTCAACATGTGTCAATTTTGAATAAAAACACAAATATTTTTAAATACCAAATCAATTAATTTGACTCAGGTTTTTCATGTAGCCACGGCCGAAAAATTGGTAAAGTTGATGGATAGTGCGTGTCTGGTTTTAGAACAGAATCTGGCCATGTATTTGAAATATCACTAGCGTTATTTCGAAATGGATATGTAGCCAAGACGATGGGCAATTGCAGTTTTATTTCCTTTTCAAGTGATTTTGGCTCAATTACAAAGAAAACATCATATGATATTTTAATTAAATGACAACCACGCAAATTCGTGGGTGGCAATGGTGGCACATACAAACTATCATTTTGCCATTCATCTTTGCCTCCGGGACGTATTTTTCCACGTACTAATACAGCTAGAGCACGCTTTTCAGTTTGAACTACTTTACCACGTGCCAAATATTCAATGGTCTGAAATTAAAAAGGGTTTATTTATAAATTGCCATACATAAAATGAGGTGAAAGGTTGAGATTAATTGAAAGTATATATACCTCTGTCAGAGATGCCTTGGTGCGTTTGATAGTAACGTTGCTGTAATTCGATATGAATGCAGTTACTAGGATACTCTCACCGGGTACATATCCTCCACGATCTAATGCAACTCTGCATTTAACTTGACCACCGCCTACGCACGCTACACCCAATTTGTGTTCTACCTCACATGTGAATGATTGCTGAGTATAAAAATTAAATTAATAATTAATTAATTAGTTAAATTTTAATATATAATACATAATAAATAATGTTTCTTATACATTTTTAAGGGCCTATTTTTTGGCCAGCTGTACGGGACAAATTCTTCATTTGTAAAATCATAAAATAAAATTATCAAAGCACCAAGTTTTTAAAAGATATTGGGCATTTCACGCAAAATGGCAAACCATTTTACTTTTGGACATCAGAGTTCTTGAAATTTAGTTTTTCTTTTAGTACGAATTGACTAGCCTACAAAACTTTTCATGGTTTTATTTTATCAAGCCAATTTAAAAACATTCTTTAAAATTATTTAAAAAAATTAAAAGTTTACACCTCGTTCTTTCCGAAAAATCTTAAAAATGACTATTGACTGATCTCGTAGAAATTTGACTTTTACGCCTTTTTTCATTCATGACATTTTCATGACCTGAATTTTTCACTTCCAAGCCTTTTTGCGCTATAAGGTAATTTCGGAATTAAGTTAAAAAATTATCCTAGTTTTAGGATGTAGAAGATTAACTTTCATTCAAAAAAACAATTTCTTTTACAATTCGGCTTAAATTTCACTACGAAGAAACTTGAGCATTGTGCCAATCACTTTTTCACTACAAAACATTTTTGAGCATAAATTCAGGATGTAAACTTTCATATATAGCACTTCCACTATTGCTGTTTTTTCCGAAAAAAATCATTAAAATGTCCTCACCATAAAAAACTATGAACATTGTTCACACACTTTGAAGGTGTAATCTGCTCATTGTCAAAGGAATTGCTTTTCAATTTTAACTTTTACACTTTTTTCCAGACCTTTTCATAACCTGACTATTTAAAGTCGAGGAAAATTTACAGTATGAAAGGCAAAAGACAACATATAACAGACAGTTCTTCAAAATTCAAAACGTATGTGTTAATTGTTGCAAATTCAAATCTCATGTATGATTTGCTACGAATTCAGCAAAAAGTTGTACTAACATCTTCACAGAATTGTATATCCTATATAACAATTTAGAAAGCATGCTTGTTTTTGTTAAAAGTTTGAAAGATAATACAAGATAATACAAATATTTTGAAAATAATAATGGTATTCAATGAACGACGTATATATACTGAAGCGTATAACTATAAGATTACGCTGTCTGCTTCCACGCGTTTTTGAAGTCTAAACTGCGTATGTTTAATCCCTTACAATTTTGTTATTGCAAATTACTCTGCCGTAAACTTACCAAACATACACTGTTTACATCACCAATACGGCGTTCATTGAATACCACTAATGAAGTTTTCAAAATTTTGTTGACATTTTTTGTTATAAATCGTTAGTGAAAAATTTTCACTGTAAGCTATTTCATATTTGCATATGTACGTATTTTATGTCATAGACATTCAGTAAAATAATTAAAAATACAAGACAAACCGTGTCCCGGCAGAACATTTATAATATCATGCAAAATAAAGGCCGTGCCGTGAAATACGGGGCATATGGCAACACTACTTAAACCCTAAAAAAAACCTGTTCCAAATAGTATGAAAGTACTTTCTACTGCAATTCTGAACTAAACGAATGTTGTTGCCTGTTTTCAGGCATGTTTTGAAATTAAAAATAAAATTACAATCCATTGCAACTGGTAAGTAAGATTTTTAAATATTTACTTTAATATTCTTAATATAACCTTTCTTTTGTAAATAAACCATGTATCTCCTGATAATAGAAAAAGATAGATATGTTTATAGTCATGAAAATTAGTGAATAATCTTTAGATTTCGTGGTACTCACCGCTAAAATAGGTTTCTCCAAATTCAAATCAATTGGATTCATAACGATAAACACTTGGTGATTCTTATGTATCAGTCCATTTGGTTCTCGCAAGGCAGCCTTACAAAAGTATTGAATCCATCCATAACGTCCCAAGAAAGTAGACGGCAAACCCACTGGTAGTCCCAACTTAAACGGGAAACTATGTATACCTGGCGAGAGTACAGAAGGCCCTTGGTCGACATCACCCAAAAGGCGCATGCGAAAATCTATATAATTCTCCTTGTCATAGGTGCGCTCCTGACGTGCTGAACCTGCGCGTACTACACCCTCGCCGACTACATGAAAATGCAGCCCCAAAGCTGGTGTATCGTCTTGAAGCTCGAGCAGCACACGTCCCGATAAGAATTGTCCGGGAAAGTACAGCAGCGATGTATTGTCAAAGATGATGAGAAATTTTAATAGTTTACGCGGCATTCTGTCAAGTGTAGCTATTCTTAATGTTCATAATTGAATGATAACGAATAGTGTAGTGTAGAGTAATTGAGGATCCAACATATACACAAAGGATATATAACACAATTTTACAATTGACTGCACAATTTTCGCCGTTTAAGTTGAAGAGATTTAGCCAAGTGGGCGTTTGAAGATTTTTCATATAACGTTTAAGTTGACAAGCTGATGAGCAACCAGCAAGCGCGTGCTGCAATTAAAAACTGCATAACTTGCTTGATTCTGCGTGAGATTTGGCTTAGCTAAGGAAAAAAACATGCAATGCATTCCGAATTTATTAATCATACTCAAATTTAGCATATCTTATATCGTCGCTGCGTATTCATAAAGGTTATGCCTATATGTTCGACCGATCTATTCACCAAATGGTATTTTTATACTTTTATGGGCTCAGATGTTTGCAATATCAGCTCTATGGAAGCAGTAATGACATTGCTTGGAATTGAAAAAATTCAATTTCATCTCTTGAAACATTGATCAAAAACACAGCCTTTTTTGTATGCGCAACAACGATATATTTAATTAATTTTTCTTTCAAATTATAATTTTGAATCAAATTTTAATTAATATGGCCCAATTTGTATTTCCGGCAATATAAAAAATTATATTGAACCCTGTACTTCTGCCAAATCAAATATTTTAAAAACATTGCAATTTGACAAACTCGGTCGCACAGGTATGTTGTGAGCTTTACACGTTTATCAAGGTCAAACACATCATCATCATTCCCATAACAGCAAAACATTCGAAGTTAAAGTATTTTTCATCTTTTAATCAAAAAAATTTGCTGGCTGTTAAGTCAAAAAACAATCTGCGCTAATAACCAGTTTATGTATAAAAGTATTTTAGCTGCTGAGTTGCTTCAGTAGACTTTGTTAGAATTCTTTTGAATGTTTTATTAAAAACAAAATATTTTGAGTGTAAAATTGTAAAAATTATATTTTTTCTTTGTTGATTTAACAATAACAGTTCAATGGCTCATAAAACTTCATGGCTTATTCACTTCAGCTATTCATGATAAATGTTTGTTTTCACTTTTCTTTAACGTACAGCTTAAAAGTTCGTATGAGCTACTTCGTTTCTTTATAAATTTTTTGGAAATAAAAAAAAATTACCGAATTATAGCCAACAAAAGCACGAGGCTTAAAAATGAGTTATTCAATTTAATGTTTTACGCATGCGCGACGACTAAATACCGCATTAATCACACAATTTAGCTGATCACTTTTGAGGTAATTTAAATGCTTTGTATTTGCAGCCGCTGTTTTCCCACCTGTTGCAACACACTTTTCTATTGTTTTTAATTCTCTTCCGAGACTAATTTTTTGTCGCGACACAAATATAATTCATTCAGTTATTTTCAATGCTTTAGCCGTGTTTGCATACAGCTGTTCATTTCTGCTCTTACCACAACTGATCACGTAATTTGCATTTATATTTTTCTCGTACCATATGTATGTAGATTTAACTTGGATGTATGTACAAAAAACCACTATTTGTTATATATATACTACTTGCTTAGCATGCCATCTATAGCGTCATAACCGTGGGTGCAATTCAAGCAACCTCTAATTCTCTGATCGTCTCTATATGTATCTTTATCCCTTTTACACTTTTGACTTATTTTATCGTACGTATTTTTATTTGTCAAACTTGAATAACGTTAGTAGTGCGTTCAAGCCGCCGTTCGAGCCATTACTGATGACTGGTTTTTTGTAATGACTGTTGTTCATCTGATCAACTGAATATTTCTCTCAATCTGGTTTAGTGTTTAAACTACAGGCTTAAAATAACTTGTTTTAAAATTTAAATCTCAGAGATTTTCATTATTTTTAGTTTGGCCTCTTTGGCACGAATACCTTTTTAAGCTCTCACCTGCATTTAAATTTAATCGCTTACGTGTTTTTTGTGTTTTTGTAGCGATCATATACGTTGTTTTTTTTTTATTTAATGCACATTGTATAGATTTGCTTCTCAATAAAATTAAAAACTTCATACTATCAAACAACAATAGGCTGGTAGTACTTAACGTTTACTTTTAAGACTAAAAGGAGCTAGTTAATAAACAAGCTAATTTTAACACATGTTAACATAAATTTGGGAATCAAATAATTGTGATATGATTTGGGTTGCTTGCAATCGTATCAATCAATCATAGTTATTTGATTTTTATACACAATATTCACAATTATTACTGTGGGTGTGAAGTGTTTTTTGCATCTGTCACCGTTTAAGGCCAAAAACCAGACAAAAGTATCATTATTCTTTGTCAGTTCGTCACGAAAACTTCGTTGGAACATATGTCTACCTTGTTAATTCTCAGCTACCAAACACTTTTCTAAATCTTGAGTGCAACTTTTAAAATATGCCAGCAGAATAATGCTTCATTTGTTTTTCTTTTCTAAAGAAAATTCATTCTTTGAGTTTTAAGCGACTTCATTTGGCAGTTATTTTATATATGTATTTCGAGAATTTTGCACATCAAGATATTGGAGTAGTTAGGTACATAGTTTAATTTTAAAAATTTTTATAAAGAATTGTGTTTATTTTCGAAATAATTTCGTTTAACTTTACTTTAGTGCTTCAATAATTTATCAATTTAACTTTAGTATTTGCTGAAATGTGGCTCTTCTTTTTGTAGTATTAAACTAATTCCAAACGTTTCATTTCTTTGTGAAGTTCTTTGCCCATTTGTGCTGGACTTCTTGTGACAATAACTCCGGCCTTTTCCAGCGCTAGGATTTTATCACCAGCAGCACCCTTGCCACCTGAAATAATTGCACCAGCATGACCCATTCTTCTGCCGGGTGGAGCAGATAGACCAGCTATGAACGAAACGACTGGTTTTGCCTTGATACCCTGAAAACGAAAATCATAATATTAACAATGAATTCTAAATAAATAAATTTGCGTTGTTTTATCTTACCGAATTGTATTCAATCAAATATTCTGCAGCTTGTTCCTCAGCAATACCACCAATTTCACCAATCAAAATAATTCCCTTTGTATCGGGATCCTTAAGGAAGACCTCGAGACAATCAATAAAATCAGTGCCATTGAATGGATCACCTCCAATGCCAACGCACAGAGTTTGCCCTAAGCCGACTTCGGTGGTTTGGTTGACAGCTTCATAAGTTAGAGTACCAGATCTTGAGACAACTCCAACTTTGCCGCGCTTGTGAATGTGGCCAGGCATGATGCCGATTTTGCACTGCAATAACAAAAAAAAGATACTTTTAATTACTATGCAAAGTAAATTGTAAGAAACAATTTTTATTTCCTAACTTTCAAATTTCAACTCTTTAAATATATAATTTAACTGCGTTTACTTATACGTGGCCCAAAGTGTAGAACTTTCAGGAACCTCAGACATATACCGCATATTAAACCATTTCTTTCATCAATATTGTACAGTACAATTGCGCGTTTAGTTTTTGCAAATCTGTGAAACTGTGATTTAGTTAAAATTAAAAATGTGCGTTAAAAACCAAAGGGAAATAGCCATTTTAGTTGACTACTCAAGTAAATGGTTGAGAATGCATTAGAGTTCACACAAAAACAGAAACCAGAGGGAAACAGCCCAAAATACGTAAAAAAGGATGCGTTGTGATCACTTCCGCTCTCAAAAAACAACATTAATTGGATGTGGACACTTTAACGATTCGAAAACTTTTAATTTCAATCGGATTTCAATCGGAGCTGCTCGAAGGTACCATTCCATAACTTTTCTGTGAGAAGACCTCCCAAGACCGAATTGCTCCCTCAAAACACTATAAAAATGGCTAAACATGGCGGTGGAAGTATAATGGTTTGGGGTTGGTTCTTATATTATGGCACAGGTCCCTTATTTTGAATCGAGCGAAAAATGGATGCTTTGCAATACACGTAGCTTTTAAAGGAAGCCATGTTGCCGTATTATTAAATTCTGCATACGGCAACATGGCTTCCTTTAAAAGCTTTCATGACACGCTTTCATGACACGCTTTCATGAGTGTTTCAGCAGGAGAAAGACCAGAAACACACATCAAAGCTGGCAAAATAATGGTTCATACAAAAAAACATCGAAATTGTTAGCTGACGGCCACAGTCGCCAGACCTTAATCCTATTACTATTCCTATTCTTAATCCTATTTTATTTCATCGCAAATTTGTTGCGAAAAATACAATGATAGTAATAACTAGACCTCGGATTTTGCATACTTTCATATTTTTAATCAGATTGATACCAAACTTTTTATCTAGACGTTTTATCGTTCAAATAGAACAAATTGTAAAGCATATCGAAAATATGCAAAATATATGCAAAAAATATGCAAAAAAATATGCCACAAATATGCAAAATATATGCAACATATGCAAAAAATATGCAAAATATGCAAAATATATGCAAACGAATTTCATCAAAATATTGAATTCCAATCGTTAAATATTAAACTGCGAGCAATGCAGAAGAATATATAATATATATGTACCACTTTACATTGCTTGCCCTTTTCAACGCTTTACCATCGCTTTGGTAAATGAAGAAAAAAAATAAATTTATTTTTGGTCGACAAAACAACTAAAATGGGCCCACAACAACGATATGCATTTACTTCAGTTTGGTAAAGAAAAAAATTCTAAATTTACATTTTAGGTTCTTGAAACACCGAACCCAGAAGATGCTGAATCTATAAAGCAAGCAATAAAGCTGATAAAAAATACCCAACTATATCGGGATTTTATATATATTAAATCAAATTTTGAGAGAGTTGCCGAAAAATTAACTTCCTTGGAAGCGAAGGGTCTACCACTAGCTAAAAATATAGTTCACAACATAACTGGTGATTTTAGACTGGTTTTAAAAAAGATATTTTAAGCCATTTTGAAAATAAATCCACATTTTAATATCATTTCAAAAATAAATAATATTTTAAATCTCAAAGATGAAGATGTGTTCTGGACTTGAAACCGACACAAATGTAACAATCATTAGATAAAAATTTGCTCCAATTATTTCCTGTGACGTTGAGAGAAGCTTTTCCGCTTACAAAATGGTTTTTGGAAGGAAACGCCAAAGCCTCTTAATTAATAATTTAGAGAAAACTATGGTTATGTTTTGTAATACCAATCATATCCCTGAAAACATTTTCAATCGCTTGAGAATCTCCAGCGAATCGCTTGGAAGATGAAACAATCGCCGGCGAGCTCTTCTGAGAGTCTTCCGGGTATCGCCGAATGTAAGCAGCTGAGGCCATAAAAGCGATTCGCCGGGAAGATTCGCCGACGAATCGCCGAGATGAGGCTTAGGCGATTCGCTAGGAAGAGTCGTGAACGATTCGCCGAGAGGAGTCTTAAGCGATTCGCCGGGAAGATTCGCCAACGCATCGCCGAGAAGAGTATTAAGCGATCCGACAGGAATTCACTCACGAATCGGCAGAGAGTCTAAAGTGATTCGCTGACAAGACATGTCAAGTGGCCAAGACATCACTTTTAGAGGTCATCAGCGATTTGTTGCAAAGTTTTTGAACTTTGATTGAACTTTTCATAGATTTTGAAAGCTTTTTAAATAGCCATCTTCGAACGATTGCCGGAATGAGTGAAGGAAGATTTTGAAGATTTTTTGAATCGCGCATTCATCCCTTGGGTGATCGAAAAGCGATCCATCTTCCAAAGATCCCTTAGGCGAATCGCTAGCGCGTGACCAAATGATCTTATCTTCTAATCGTCTTCCAAATGTTTGCAGAGATTGAATAATTTGTAAACCTATACAATATCGTATGTATTACGTTTCATTTGCTCTGCTTTAATATCTGACAATTAATAAAATTTCAATATGTATACCATCCTCTGAGTAGCTTTTATATTATTTTTCGATTTGTTACATAGGAAGTTTTTGCATATTTTGCATATGTTGCATATATTTTGCATAGTTTGCATATTTTTGGCATATATTATGCGTATGCATTTTATGCAAATATGCAAAAAAATTTAAAATATGCATTTCGTTTTCCACTCTATTTTCAATGAAACGAACTTTGGTGTCATCAGAATTTATCTATCTTTATCCTTCAAAAATATGCAAATATGCAAAATCCGAGGTCTAGTAATAACCCAACTTTGTCCCAACTCGATTTAGCGGCCAATTGAACCAATTTGACCAACAGTTGAAAAACTAATCGCAATGGCCAAAGTTAAGTTAATTTAAGTTAAAATATGTTTAGAAAATAGCTTTCTGAAATCTCCACTTTAATTCCCAATAAGCCGATTATAGTTGGAAGTTGCGACCGTGGTCGTGTGAGTGGCATGCTATCCAATGAATCTCTGTAAACCTTGGGTTCGAATCACCATCTGACACAGAAAGTTTTTTCAATAGAAATTCATTTTTCTGATCGTCCGTCACTGCCACCTCTGAGGGCAATGGCAAACCTCAGAGTATAAACAATGCCATGTAAAGCTGCTTGAGAACATGAACTTTGCCATTCGGAGTCGACAAAAAACATGTTGCTCCAGTTCTCGATCATTTATGTAGAAACATTAAATAACATACACCACAATTGATCATAAGAATGTACGGTCAAAGTTGTACTTTATTTTAAGCGTTCAAGTAGAAAAAATACTGAGATATTATGCTGTTCATAAACACAAAAGCATTCATTACAAAGAAAGGTTGTTATTGTGGATTAAGGGAGCTTTTGTCATACCGCTTCTCTTAATAATCTAAGTTAAACCATCAAGAATTGTTGCAAGCAATTTTAAAAATATGCAGTAGAGTGCGATTAAGCGAGTCATAATAAAATTTATCTTGGATCATTACAAATAAGTCACAAGTTATGAGTCATATGCAGATAAGTTTTCTATGCCTTCAGCAAAGTATGTTTTGAACGTGTTGGTTGCTGGTATTCTTCAGAAATTTACTATTTATCCGATCTTCATTAATTGGAAATATATGATACGAGATAAGGTACAAATCAAAATTTCTATTTACATTAGTGCAGCCTGTTTAATCACTGTTCTGCACACCATAGAATAAACGTAATCTACAAGACCTTTGCCCCTATCATTTTACAGTTATATTTACTAAATCGTATAAATATATCTTACTACTGTATATTAAAAAAAAAAGAAAACTAAAGGTGAATTGCTGTGGAACAAAATATTATTATTTTTTAACAAATATTGTAAGCTTACCCTTTCTGGCGCAATGATACCAGGGCAGTTGGGGCCCACCAAACGTGATTTACTTTGCGTTAGAAGAGCATGTTTTACACGCACCATATCGTGTTGTGGTATGCCCTCAGTAATACACACAATAAGGGGAATCTCAGCGTCAAGAGCTTCCATAATTGCGGCAGCAGCTCCTGGTGGTGGCACATATATAACGGTGGCATGAGGATTCGTTGCTTTCTTAGCATCCGCTACCTAAGATTAATAATGTTCGAAATTAGCATTTTCTTGATAATGTTACTAAAACTTCAAGCATTTAATAAAAAATTTTAAACTTACTGAAGCAAATACTGGCAGTCCCAGATGAGTGGTACCACCTTTCTTTGGTGAGATACCACCTACTAATTTGGTACCGTACTCCAAAGCTTGTTGGCTGTGGAAGGTACCTTGTTTGCCCGTAAACCCCTGACAGATGACTTTAGATTCAGCGGTCAACATCAGATTGCTGCGGGTTTTATTGTATGTTGAATTACATCGCATACCAGCAACGAACCCATCTGAAAATCGAAAAAATAAATTCGAGAATTCAGCAGAATAATAATCATAGAAAAACGATTCGTTATTTAAAACAACGATTAACGATTTGTTAAAGTTTAATATGAAACTTGTTGAGTTTAATTAGCATATCTGACTCATAGATCACTCATAAAAGTAAAAAGAATACATAACAATATGATTTGGGCTCTCCCAAAAATTTTTAATGCCGATTTTGGAACAATTTTAATATTTCATGACGCTTACTATGTGCCATGTTCAAAGAGCGGTGCATAACGATATAATTAATTCTTTTGTTGAATAATGGCCTTGATTTTTCCCCTCTTTTGATCTATGAATTAATTGAATTGATCTAGCTTACTAGCACTGTTCAATAACTGCATGATTATGTTCTTAATTAATGATTTTGTTCTACTGTGCATGGTTTTTGGTTCAATGTTGTTTTAGTTTTTTTTTTTCACAAGCACAATCATTTCTGTTTTATTTTTGGATCACTTTCCATTCAAATCAGCTAGTTAGTTGAGTCTCGTGCAAATAGTGCCGATTTTTATTTTCGTACTCATTGTCAATGTCACTGACCAACTTTCAATTAACAATTTATTAAACATTCTAAGCATAAATATTTTTTCAACACAACTACTGAAGCAACAGCAATAACCCGCAGGATGTTGATGATGATATTTTAAAGATTTATTCTTGATTAAATCGTAGAATAAATCCACTTGTTATATAATTTTTTGCATAGTAGCAAGGTTCCAACCTCAGGTTGCAACTTACCACGAACTTTCAGAAGTACCCTTGCGGAAGCGGCCATAGCTGTTTAGAAATTAAGTGATTTTATAAAATAATTTCTAACGTAAGATCTCTGCAATATAATATAATTAAAAAATATGCCAGTAGTTTTTATCAAAATTGGATTTTAAGACTATACCGAACTACAGTGCAGTGGAGCAGCCAAACAGCAGACAGAACACTTTGTCTGAAGGTGATGTCGTTAACAAAGTGTGAAAAAGACAACAATAAGTCGGTCTTTTAACTTTGTCCATTGCTGCCAGATATTTTTTTTTTGGATTTTACTAGTTGTCATAAGATGATCAATAATACCCAATGGGTGCGTTCTGGAAACTCAACAAGTTGTTAACATGTTGTATGCATCACTTTCCGTTTTGTGTGTCTTCTAAACGGTTATTTTCATTTTTATACCCTAAACCTGAAAGGTGAGGGTATATTAACTTTGTGCAAACGTTTGTAACGCAGAGCGAGTCCGGTATAGAAGAGAATATATATTCTTGATCAGCGTCACGACGTGAGTCGAGCTATCCATGTCCTTCCGTCCGTCTGTCCGTCCGTCTGTGTGTTGTTCGTATACACAGCATAAGAAGAAGGAGGTGAGATAATTGGATGAAACTTGGCACACATGGTCCCATGAACCCAAGAATCTGCACTACTGAATATTTTTGGAATCCGCCCACGGACACGCCTACCTCCCGTACAACGCAAAAATTGAAAACTGCATAAATAAGCTCATAACTAGTCTACAACAATAAAATTTGGTGTGTATGTGTTCTGTATCAACACAAAAATGTCTTCGTAAAATGGATGTCATCCGCCAACGGACACACCCACCTCCCATACAACCCAAAAATTGAAAACGCCAAAAATAAGCCTCTGTTTAACCTACAGAGACAAAATTTTGCACGTGTATTTCTTATGACAAAACAAAGATGGTTTTTAAAAATTGACATCATCCGCCTACGGACACGCCTACCTCCCATACAACCCTAAAAGTTTAAAAGTCAATAAATAAGATTATGTTTGTCATAGAGAGATTAAATTTGGTATGTATGCATTTGATACAAAAACTGAGTTGTGTTGAAAAATTGGGAGTAATCCGTCCATGAACACGCCCACCTCGCCACTGTGAGAATAGTTCAGAATAAAACTTGGTATGTGTAATTTTTCATCAACATTTAAATGCATATAAAATATAAGCTTCTTCCGCCCACGGACACGTCCATTTTCAATAATATTATTTTGTTTTTTAAAAAGTAGGTTTAGGGTATTCCACAGTCGGCCTAGACAGACTTTAGACTTTCTTAACTTGTTTTCTGTTAACATAATCATAAAATTCGACTTGTTTGTGCGCAAAAATTATATAAATACATATGAATTACATATATATGAAATACAATTTGGACGAGATTATCAATATTTGTGTTATAGACTTATTTTCAAATATGTCAAAATTTGTGAATATGTAAAATTTAAAAAAAGTAAAGAAAGTCTTAAGTCGGTCTAACCCAACTATGAAATACCCTAAACTTACTTTTTCAAAATACAATAATAGTAATGAAAATGGGCGTGTCCGTGAGCGGATGAAGCCCATATTTTATTTCAATTTTGATGAAAAATTTACAAAATTTATAAAAATTTCACGTTTTACTCCTATAGCTGACATGTTTATGCCTTTATAGTATTTTCGCTATTGTGGGTTTTATGGGAGGTGGGCGTGTTCGTGGACGAATTACGCCCAATTTTTGAATGCATCTTAGTTTTGGTATGAAATACATACAGATCATATATTATCTCTGTAGGTTAAAAATTAGAGTGTTTCGAAAATCTGACCCCCAATTCCGGTACCAAAATTAAAAAGTACATGAAAAATCCTTTCCATTGGTGTACTTTTTTTATTTGAACCAATTTTGGCGTCCCCAGAATTGCATTTTTGCGCATTTTTTATCAACTTTTGTAATGGAGATTCATTAATGGTTGATTTAAAATTAAGCTACAAACACAGAACTGCAAATTTTCATCCCTGTTGACAAATGCTCTGACGAGAAAAAACAGTTTTTTCAAAGTGAATCTACTTGTTATTTAATATTTAATATGTTTTTATTTTTTGTTGAAAAGTATTTTTAAACTTTTTTTTTAACCAAATTTTATATCTGTACGTTAAACATGAGCTTATTTATTGAGATTTTAATTGAAGATTTTAAAATACACACATACCTACCTAATTTTATTGTTGTAGGTTAAGTATGAGTTCATTTATGCAGTTTTCAAGTTTTGCGTTGTATGAGAGGTAGGCGTGTCCGTGGGCGGAACGCCGATTCAGACAGGCAGCGTGAACAAGCGAAATAGATAGCTTTCTGTGTCTCGTTTGTTCACATAGATTTCAGCCTGGCTGTCTGCCTGCCTGTCTGAATCGGCGTTTACTATGCACGCTTTTTGCTCGCGCTTTTAGATACTTTTTCGCGCTGTTACTGTTCATAGTGCGCGCTTTTTGCTTGTGCTTTTAGACACTTTTTGAGCTAGTTGCGATGCTTTGATAAGAAAAAAGTACTCAAAAGTGTGTTTAATAAAGCTGCACATCAAAACCCAAACAAGTAATAAAATAAAACAGTCAAATTGTGCAACAAACGAAAAAGAAGAAAAAAGCGTTAAAAAGTATGAAACAGCAAAGCATAAGTACTAAACCTCTGCACGAGAGCGCTTGAAATGCGTTTCAAGCCACTCGTTTGTGGTACAAGCCTTTGATATGTTATGTTCTCATCAGTGAAATCAAGCATAACACTGCAGAGAGCACTCGTTGCTTGAGCAGAACAAGAACAAACGAAAGCCGAATCAATGTTATGCTCGATTCGACAAAAAAGAACGCAATGACTGGAAAGTAATGTAAAGAACAGCAAAACGCTTGGTGTCATGATGTGTTATTTAGTTTTTAGTAGTGTCCGACCGATTATTTTGCTTCGGCTTAGGTAATCGGCCGATATTTTCGGCTTCGGCAAAATTCACATTCGGTTGGACACTATTTTTTAGTTATTATGCATTGCTAAGACCCCTTTTCCACACGGCAATTTTTCTTGCTGGCAAGTCGAGTTTGTAGGCATCGGAACGTGACGAGAGGGGACGAGTACAGACTTGCTCGTACCGGCAATTTTTCTTTTGTCCTGCTCTTTCTTTGAAGTTTAAAAAAAAAAAAAAAAACAAATTGGCCATTTCAGCCCTTGAAAGGACTTTGACCGAGCTTCTTATGATCAATTGTGTTGTGTGTGTTATTAAATGTTTGCACACAATTAATCGAGAACTGGACCTACATGTTTTATGCCGACTCCGAACGGCTCATGTTCTCAAGAAGCTTTACATGGCATTATTAACTCTCTGAGGTTTGCCATTGTCTGCAGAGAGGTGGTGACCGATCAGAAAAATTTTTTTATTGAAAAAACTTTTCGCCGCGACTGGGGATCGAACTCGGGCTCCGAGCGTGCTAAGCCACACTTAACCTGCACACCATGGTCACCACGCAGTTTCATTTTAGTTTTATTCATAATTGCTCAAGAAAACTTGCTGAGTGGAAACGCAAATGGCAAGTTGAAAAGAGAATTGAAAACTTGCTGGCAATAAAACTTGCCTTGTGGAAAAGGGGACTAAGTAAACTATTAAGTAGCAACAATGCAGACATAAACTGCGCTTAATCTAATATATAAAAATCTCGTGTCACGGTGTTAGTGTATGAACTCCTCCGAAACGGCTGGACCGTTTTAATGAAATTTTTTTTGTATATTAAGTAGGTATGAGAATAGGTTATAAAGTATTTTTTATCTTCCTACCCATGAGGGGCGTGGCAGTTTTTCAAGAAAACAAATTTTCGGTTTTACTTTCGTTCTAAATCGCACATAAATGAAAGTCGGGACGAACTTACTGTTGACAAGCGCTCTTCGACTGTCAAATTTGAGCGATCTTTGGAAAGGGGGGCATGGCACCGCCCACACAATTAAACTTTTTGATATAGAATATATTTTTGGAACTTGATGTCGTATAAAGCTCAGTTTGAAATAACTGATTGGTCAGGTCTTTCAATTATAAAAAAGACACTGGCATTGGAAAACGGGGCGTGGCTACGCTCATACAACTCGAATTTTTGATACAGAATAGCTATGGAAGTAAAATTCATATAACATTTTAACTCAGAATGAAATTACTATTTGGTGGTGTTCTGCTACTGGAAGACTAGAATGGGCATTGTACAGGGGGTGTGGCTCCACCCATATAAGACACATTTTTTTAAATTGAATCGCTTTGGAAATAACGGTCACAGATCAAATAAACTGGGTTTGGATTAACCATTTGGTGATATACTACTATTAGAATATACTCGCAAACTAAAACTGGTGGCTCCACCCATAAAAGAAAATTTTTTTATTAAATAGCTTTGGAAATAATGGTCAAAGAATATTGAAACTTAGAGTGGAGTTTGTCTATTGACAATCTGGAACAGGTATTGGACAAGGACGGCAGCAATGCGCCGGGTACCAGCTAGTATATATATATAAATAAACAAATGACGTACAAAAAGGAATGCAAAAAGCAAGCAAGCTTCGCCAAGGTTCTACTGGGTGTAATCGATTAGTGCTCTGCAGAATTCGTTTGTTGTCATTAAATGAATTGGATAACCTCTGCTTGACTAACAGAGTTCTGTTAAGCTCTGAACTCTGCACTGTTGGCTCTACTGTTGTAGAAAAAAAACGAGTGCATTCGTGCAGAGGTTTATTATGCAGGCTTCAAATCAGCGTTTTTGTGTGCCACGCGGCGGCCATTTCCACACAAGTTCGATAGTTAAGAAGCTAGTTCGCCAGTTTGGCACACTAGTTGGCTTGTTGACAAAAATTTTTGATTTTCTCTGTCCAACAGAGCAAAAAAAAAATTTCTATAGTCATTACGAAACCAGGGTTGTATTGAAACAAGTGTAGTACTATGTGGAGTACATTTTAATGATTTATGTACGATATGAGAAATGTTTGGTACTTTTTGTTTCTATTTGGTACTACTCTATGTAAATTGCGTACAGTATACGTGATAACTTTGTTTGGATTCAGTAAAAAATTTGATTCGAAAAAAGTAAGCAGGTGTGGAAGACTTGGAGAGCATTTCTGCTTTATTTTCCCCACACAAAAATAATTTTATTTCGAAGCAATAAATACTTTTTTAAGAGAAAATTTCTACTCTTCTCAAATGTAACCCTATGTGTGCCAAACAAATTCCCTAATTTGAACGCTCGCTTTCTCGAACACATACAAGCCGCCATATTGTTTGCCACACGAGTTCCAGATGTGAAAGCCACATTAAGTACGACATGGAACAAAAAATCCACACTGTGTACCCGAACGAGATAAAAGAAAAAAGTATCAAAAAGTCTCAAAACTGGCGTAACCTTGAATTAAATCTTGCACTATGAACACTTTGCGCTTTTTCCATATGATTTTACATAAAGCGTTTTTCAGCAGCTGTAAAAAGTTCCGGCCTCAGCGTTACTATGAACTCGGCCTTAGGCCATATCCTCACGGAGCAATTCAAAATTAATAGTGCTCCTCATGAAAGTTCGCAAATGTCTCGAATACCACGTAAACCTCGCAAGTTTTCACTGCGCATATCAGCTGATATCTTATTCCAAACAAAAAAGTTTACAAGGTGTTCGTAAAATTCCTATGCATTTTCAACTCGTAAGCTTCGTATGTAAACATCGTATTGGCATTTTGCATTATTTTTCAAGGCTCCATGAGAAAAAGTAAGGCCTTTTGATTGTTATTATTCATAAGTAAATACGTTTTACTGAGTAATGTTCTGATTTTAACAATTATTTTCTGACCTAAAATAGTAACATTTGTACTCGCGTCGGTCTCACAGACCGATAACTGTACAAAAGAGTGACACCTGTATTCGCCACCTGCATTGAACAATGCGTAACAACAAATTAGAAAGCTACTAAGCACAATAAAGCCCTAGTGATGGTTTTAAAAAAAAAAAAGTCGATTAATTGTTTTATCGGTCTTTGGGACTAAAGCGCGAGTATGGGAAGGTGTTGGATTGACATGCGGAGGACGTAAGTTCGTATTCTGAATGTGCAAGCATTCAAATTTAAATCTAATAATTGGAATTATTCGAACTAACCGTGTAGCTCGGTTATTTAAAAATCGAGAGCCTACTTTTCATATCAAATAAATTTGATGAAGGTTCTTTCAGGCTGAACATTTTTTCCAACAGTATAAAATAAAAAGTTTGTAAAGCCCTGTATCAGTAAGAAATAATTTAAGTTTGAGTGATATTAGGTACGAAGCATGACGTTTGTTTTTTATATTAATGTTTCAAAATATGTAACAAAATATATAAATTTTATAAAATTTCGTTAATATAAAGTGATTATCGTTAAACCACATTGCAAATGAAAAACATTAATTCCTTCCTTACAATTTTTAAATGTTGCCAAAACCAACTTATACCACTAAAAAGAGTAGTTTTTTGTGTGCCAAAAACTAAACTTTTTTTAAAGAATTCCTCATTTTTGTTTTTTGTTTTTCAATAAATATTAATGGAAATGTTAAACAAATTAGTTTCCTATTTAAAATGGTATTTTTATCAGGATTGTATAAAACATTTTGTAATTTAGTCTTGTCAAAATTTATAAGAGTTCCAGAAGATTTCTTTGAGCTATGCTTAGAAAGGGTTCGTAATAAGGGTTGAATTATATTCAACTTACCAAAAATTTGGACCACTTCAAGGATTGAAGATATGTTTGACTTTGATCAATATAAATCATTTCCTAGAGTCTAAACAAGAATTTATCGAATGAGTCAGTTAAATATGTGGTGACCGTGGCATGCAGGTTTAGTGTGTGGCTTAGCATGCTCGGAGCCCGGGTTCAATCCCCGAATAGTTTTTTTCAATAAAAAATTTTTCTGATCGACAGACAATGGCAAACCTGAGAGTAAATAATGCCATGTAAAGCTTCTTGAGAACGTGAACTTTAGCCGTTCGGAGTCGGCATAAAACATGTAGGTCCAGTTTTCGGTCAATTGTGTGCAAACATTTAATAACAAACACAACACAGTTGATCATAAGAAGCTCGGTTAAAGTCCTTTCAAGGACTGAAATGGCCAATTTGTTTTTTTTTTGTCAGTTAAATATTGATATGGAATGACTTTATTAACAAGTCTCTAGATTAACATAAATCTGACAAATAATTATTTCAACTATTCTACCATAAGTAGTATGACAATTTTCACATACTGTTTGCGACTTTTTTGCGATACCTTCTAAAGTAGCGACATCAAGAATTTTATGTTAATTTCAAAAAACGCCTAGAAAATCAAATTTTCAAAAAAACACCTTTTTTATTTAAAATTATTTTATTTTTTATTGCGATTGGAAAAATGGTATACAAATGGTTCCAAAATTGTAAAACTAATCTGTAATTTGTTATTATCGGGCTTAAAAATGTACATATTTCTAAAGAGGTAGTCTCAAGTGCTCCAAAATTGTTTATTATTATATAAAAGACAAGACACCAGTGATTTTTATGAAAATTAAGACAAATAAGAACCGCTACATTCATATAAGCACTTTTATAATTATACATATTTTTCAAAATCAATAGTAGTACTAAGCCAAATTTTAAAATTAAACCAAGTTATTAAATTAAAAATTACTAATTCTTTACTTTATAGCTTCGCTAATTGATGTTAATTTAGTAATAAGTTTATAAGTAAAAAATACCAAGTTGCACAATTCAGTTAATTAAATTAATTACTCCCAACACGGACTTCGAGATAATTTTTAAACTAAGTATTTAGTTGAATAAATTATGCTCCACCTGTCCTGAATTTTCATAATTGAACTCATCATTGTCGACTGCCAATATTTCCGGTTTCGTGTTATCGTAAATATCATCTCCTTCTATTCGCTGGAACTCCTCACGGTTATAAGTATTTTCTTCACCTGCACGCAAGCGCTGATAGACAAGAATATTCTTACCAGCTCTGGCTTGAACGTGCTGCAAGAGAGATTCAACATTTACATCTTTATTTTTTAACATAGTCGACCATTCGTGCAGGAGGATTTGGGGTTCAACATTTTTGTTTACCTCTGCATTGGTAATGCGATGCATTACTTTATAATTCAGAAGGAATTCATTGATTTGTCCCACCAAGGGCTCAAAGAGCACCACATGTGAGGGCATTGCTGTACGTGGATACGAGGGTATATGTGAACGGAGCCAGTGTACCGGTGAATTGTAAAATTGGTCAGCTTCGTCCTTGTAATTTGATTTCTGGTCAAGATTTGGTTCACATGTCAGGAAGCGCATGGTAACATTCTCATGAATATGACTGAAAGAAAATCAAAGATTCTGAAATCTATATATAAATCATTAACATACTCCAACCTGTAATATGGGGTTGAATGACAGGGCATTAAAAATAAAATGCTAGCACTATGATTGCGCTCGTCGCGGTAGTTATGAGCAATTTGTTGTAAACGTGGCATTAAGTCTATTGGTCCCTTTTGATGTATGGTTCCCAAATACCAAGCAGGCACGGCGTTGCCAAACACAATAACAATAGCAATTAGCCAAAGCATTGGCCTGCAAAAGAGAAGTTATTTATTTTGATCAACATTAATTTTGAATAAGCAAACTTACTTGGATGCCTTGTAACTCCAACGTGTAAGAGTATCTGCACTAATATAGAGACACAGTGGCAACAGTGATGCAATGAAACGAAACTCTTTATGTTCTACGGTGCTTAAAGTAACCATTGAAAGCAAAATTGTGATGAGCAAATACTTGCGCACTGGAAACACTTCATGATGTCGTATAGTTTCCGCAACACCAACAATGAAGGGCACAGTATTAATTCCAAGAACAGTAGGAAGACCAATAGTAAAATACCAGTACCTGTAACAATCAGAAATTCAACAGTTCAAAAGGTTACGTAAAATTGTTAAACTTACCAAGGATGTGAACCGTAAAAGCTGCCTATGTTATGGAAAATATTATATTTCAAAAATTCATAAGGCGTTATTATTATATGGCCATGTAAATAAGTATCAACACCAATGCAGATAGCCGCTATTACTAATCTATTTTGAAATAAAATTATTAAAAAAACATATCTAACAGTAGCTATTGTATTTTACCCAATCAGTAGGAAGCGTTTTGCTATTAAATCAAACACAGAGAGTCGCGTCTTGCGTAAATGATAAATTCCCAAAGGAAGCCAGATTACTGCCGCTGTAGGACGAATGTAGCAACAAAGTAATGCGGGCCACATGTAGGTAGAACTCTCCTCCGAATGCCAGGGAAAATAACTTAGCGCAATTGTTGTCAATGAAGTCTCCAAGGTGTTGGCCAATGTACGTGAACCAGTGTAAAACCAGAACCACGGCACGATAATCAAAAAAAGTGACCATTTCTTTTTACCCATCCAGATGAAGAAACGATAATCAGAGAATGCGGTGAGAGTAGCTTGAAGAATGCGCGGCAAAAGTACCTGTTATAGAAATTTAAGAATTAATATATTTAATTGCAGATAAATTTAAGTGAAAATACATTACCAAGAGTTGGGCGGTATCCAAATTTAAAAATGCCAAAGCTTTGTAAACACCGGCAAAAAGAAGGGGATACACATAGCTACGAATGCCTGTAACCCATTCCCACGTAAGATATCCATAGCTAAATGAAAATAAATATTCACATTAATTTTTTTATTTAGATAAGATTTGAATCTCTAGGTTGGATTTAAAAATTAAGCCGGCAAATTTTTGTCGTATACCAACACTGGTGATAAACTCACCCAAAAGCTAACTTATGCGCCACCTCGAGACTCTGCCAGTATTCGTCCGGGACATAGTACGTCTGGACAATAAACACGGATGCCAATCGTATGGTAAATAATAGCAGAAAAACTGTTAGTAAATTCATTGAAACAAGGTATTTAAAATTTTGTTTAGCACAAAACTGTTAATTTTAAAGATCCTTTTATTGAAGAACTTTGTGTGGGACACCGAACCGAAACTATCTTCGCTTGTTTTTCTTTTCATTTATTTACTCATTTACGATTCGTTGGAGATAAATTGAATAACAAATTCTTTTATTATTTTCAATATTTTCACGACTTGGTTGTTCTAACCTACAACAATTTGATAATAATTTGCTGCTACTTCAATCGAAAACTTGTTCTTCTCGCGCTACTTTACTAAAGAAGAGACAGTCCATTTAAAAGTGCTTCTATTAATATATGTCTTAAAATCATTGCACACTAGTTTCTCTATTTTGATCCAATAGTTCTTGTTTGATTACGTACAATGGCTAAAAATAAAATAACAAAAACAATTTAAGAAATTTGACAAAAAACCGCCTCAGCAAGAGAGCTTCACTCGATGACAACTTTAGATAAAAACAGAAAAAAACAATGGTTTCTATACGACGCTGTGACGTCACTTGGTTGCTAGAAATCGCGAAGCTGTCGAACTTGTGTTCGAAACAGAGTTGCCATACGATATAAATTTGATTCTGCGGCCCAACATTTGTAAATAATGGCCCGCATGCATAATAAAGGGTGTTTTTTTATAAGGTTTTTTTCAATATGGATTACTCTATTGTCTGACAGTTGTTTTGACAGTTTAAAGTGACGTCTCTACTCAGTATTGTTTGGCAAATCATCATGAATAGCCCAGGCAGACCGGTAACTTAGATAACTGCTTATTTATCACGAGCGCTAATAAAAAGTGCGTTACCCCCATATAAAATTTTCCATACAAAGTTTGTTGCCTTTGTTCAGGCGTCGGGCAAAAGGTAACGTGCTTTTTTGTATACGTGAGATGTTGCATCTCTTTCTGATACCTACGTTTTTCATGCAAAAAGACTATTAGCTGCACTTTGCACACCAATAGAAAATTAAATAAGGAAAAGTAAACAAATTCAGCCGTTTTTATAAGTTTAAAATTTGCGGCTGCTTCTGCTGCGTGGCGTATTGGTTAGAGCTCTGACTTCTAATGAATAGATAATCGGGTACGAGCGTCAAAGAAAACAAACACATTTTTTTAATTTTATTTTGCATTTTATATTTTTTCGACTTAATTTTTTTTTTAATATTTTTAAAATTAATCTAAAATATTTTTAATTTCATTAAATCGTCTATTTATAATATAGATAGATAAAGAATAAAAATAACATATAAAACATATAAGTATCTATTAAACAACACAAACATGAAACCATATTAAAAAAAATGAAATTTACAAAATAAAGTGCGGAAACAAAATTTCAATATGCAGATTTCATTAGATTCACTTCCCAATCAACTATTTAGAAATAGTGCTTGAATTAAGCTTACATGCAATACAAAAAGCAAGCCTTATCCAAGCACGCTTGAAAAACACTTGCCCAGGTAATAAATTTCCAAGTTCCTTTGTATAACTATTGCGTAAAACACAAAAGGCAAGTGATGCACAATAATACTTGGAAAGGCTTGCATTAAGTAAGTGTTTTGCAATCATACTTAGAAAACGCTGACAACGGTAATAGTTTTACAACTGTTCAAAGTTGTTACCCAATCAACCATTAAGAAATAGTGCTTGTATTAAGCTTACATGCAATACAAAAAGCAAGCCTTATCCAAGCACGCTTGAAAAACACTTGCCCAGGTAATAAATTTCCAAGTTTCTTTGTATAACTATTGCGTAAAACACAAAAAGCAAGTGAGGTACAATAATACTTGGAAACGCTTGCATTAAGTAAGTGTTTTACAATCAAACTTAGAAAACGCTGACAACGGCAATAGTTTTACAACTGTTGAAAGTTCTCATATATACATACATAAATGTCTTTTATTTTCATTTTGTTCGCTCAGCAGCCATAAGGCTTACGGCAAGCTGTTAGAGTGTCTGACTCATATGCGGTGGTTCGCGCGTTCGATCCCTAGGGTAGCAAACACAAAAATTTTTGAAGGCATGCAATTTTTCATATAAATCATATATATGCTTCAATTTTAACAAACGAAAATAAAAAATAAATAGAAATAAAAATGTTCCAGTTGGGAATTGAACCTTGGATGTCCAAATCACAACAAATCAAATAACCAGTGGCTTACCAACTGAGTCACGGAATAAAAATTTTTCGCGATTGCTAATTGATTTGTTGAATGTAGCACACTTGGAAAAAGCTTATTAAAACACTTATATCCAATTGTAAAAACAACACTTGGATTAAGCTTGAAGTAAGGAATATTATTCCAAGGGTTCACTTTCGTTTATCCTACAATTACATGTAAGCGTTCTGCAATAGTAAATGAAAGCGTTATCCAAGCTTGAGGCTTACGTTTGTAAGCTTGTTTGGCTGATTGGGTTCTTTATTTCAATATTCTATCACTTCTTTGTATAATTTTTCTTTAATTTAATTTAATTTAATTTTATGTCTTACAAATTTTTTTTATTTTATTTTATGTTATGCGCTGTTTTTGGTGTTTTAATTTATTTTTTTATTTTTGCTTGTTAAAAAGAATAAGAAATATATACAAATATAACCTTCCTTGTTTAATATCAAACAACAATGTAAGAGTGTATTAGTAATCACCAAATTTATTTTCGTTGTGTTTGTAAACTTGTTAGCGCTGTCTAGCTGGGAGGTTAATCATAAAAACAACGCTTCTAAATCGTGGAAATTTATTTTCAAAAACAGTGTTCAATTGTGTTCAAAATGTTTAAAGAGTACTTCGTGAATGTTATGGTGCACATAATCGTCCGTCTGAGACCACCATAAAAACGTAATTACCAAATTTCGGTCTACATTCTCTATTTTGGATGCCAAGCCACCGAGTGCGTACAGAAGAAAATATTGCTGTCGTTGAGGCCAGTGTCGAAGAAAACGACAATTTATCGATTCGTCGTCGTGCGCAAGAAGTTGGACTTTGTCATCATCAACAGTTTTGATGATTATATAAAAATACGACTCCTAATTCTGTTTTACAAGACTATTAAATTTAATACGCCAACTTATTTAACTGAACATTTTATCTTTTCTAACTCATCCAGAACGCATTCTTTAATATGTCGTACTTTTAATTCTTTAATTATGCAAAGATCTTATACAGTGCGAGTCTCACGGCTTTGGAACACGTTGAAACCATATGATGAACGTGGGTTTTCTAAAAGTATACTTGTTTTTAAATCTATCATTGAAAGCCACATTTGAAATTGAACTTTAATTTAAATTTAAATTTGATTTTATAAATAAATTCTAACGAATGTATTTGCTAGCTATTGTTATTGTTATTGTTTTTGTTGTATTATTTTTAATGTAACATTTTCTCATAGTCGTGCTGGGCGGGTAGAATAAGCTTTAATGAAATATAACTTTATGAATTATCAGTAGTTGAAATAAGATATATCAAAAACAATTAATGATTTTTTTAACTATTTATCTCATTCATCTATTATTGTATTTATGTCATCACAACAAAATTTGAATTCACTATGTAATCGATTTGGCCTTATTGGCTTAAAGGTTATAAATAAAATCTAATAAATAAAAACTAAAATAAATTTAGATAATTTAGTAAAATGTAATATAATTCAAAAAGTTGAAAGAAAACGTGTAAGTAATAACAATAAAGTTGATTCATGAATTATTTGGCATGAAGCTCAAAATGTTATTCTTAAAATTATGTTCTTTAAGAGTTATTAACTTAAATTAATAAAAATTTTAAGTTAAAAAGAATATTCATATTTATAATATATTCTTTCTTAAAGGTAGAAAAAAAAACAAGGAATTATATAAAGATATGGATTTATGGACCTTAGAAGAAAGTCGCGACGAAATCGCAGAAGAAACCAAACTGGTTTCACTTAGGCAAACGTTTCCGGATCATTAGATTTGTCCAAAATAAAGCGGAAATCTCGCTTCAATGTTCGGCACACTGTTGTTTGATATATACCTAAATCTTTACCTACGCCCACGTTTCCAATGCATTCCAATGTATTCCTTCACTGCATTTTAGCAAAATTACTCAACGCGATATCGTAAGTTTCTACATTTTCAGGCAATATATATGTTGCTAACCATTCAACATTCCCGCGGGAAAATCTATAAAGAAACCGAAAACTATCAATAATGAAAAATCAAGTGTTCACTACGAACTCTAGTGTTTATTTTTTAATGTATACGGGCCAATATGTGTGCCACTACTTTTATAACACATAGTATACAATCGTTCATGGTTTCAATATCATGCCATGGGCCCGTATGCATAAATATAGTGAACGCTTCAAAGTAGTCTTATCTATCAAGCAGTGAAAACTATTTTTGATATGAATACAAATTTCAGTAATACTATGTTCACACTGAGATCAAATTAGGTAATTTCGTGAGATAATTTCGAAATTGTACAAAAATTCAGCATACCTTGTTTGAGGTAATTTCAAAATCAACAAATTGTATGGGAAATAATCATAATTTTTAGATCATTTCAGTTGAAATTACACAAAAGCTCGAAATTACCTAATTTGATCTCAGTGTGAACATAGTATTATATCATTTCAGTCGAAATTACACAAAAGCTCGAAATTACCTAATTTGATCTCAGTGTGAACAAAGTATAAGCTCTATTTTCGAATTTTGAACTTAAGTGTTCACTTCTTTTATATTTGTTTTGATAACTTTTTCCTTTTTTATATCAAAAATTAAATTTAAAAAATTGAAGTAATAAAAATTTCAATTTAAAAAGAAAATCAATGTTAGTAAAAAACAAGAACTCTATGAATGTAAGAATACTGGACCTTAGAAGAAGGTAGCTAAGAAAGTGCAGAAGAACCCAAACTGGAGAAGAAACCAAACTGGAGTTCGGCAATCTTGCCAAATTGTTTGTGGATTGTTGTGGATCTTGCCAATCGTGCCAATTGTGGTGGAGACCTAAATTTTCGCCTAAGCGCACGTTTCCAAGGAATACATTATAATTTACTTGTAAACCTGAACATATCGCAAATCTTTTTCATTTTAGTAAAATTACTTAACGCGCCACTGCGAGTTAGTACATTTTCTGACAATTAATATGTTGCTAACCATTCAATATTTCTTATAACATTTAGTTTTAGTTCTACGATTTAAATTCAGAAACATTGCCATTTCGTAACAAATTATTTCAAAGAAGTCTAATCAGAACAAAATATTATAGTGTTCACTTCTTTTCAAGAAGTCTAATCAAAACAAAATTTAATAGTGTTCACTTCTTTTCAAGTAGTGAACACTCCTTTTATGCATATCAATGTTTACTAAAAGCTGAGAATAGATCACAAAAAATGCAAATTTTTTTTTAATGTTTTCTAGTTGGCACCCTTTTTGAAAAACTTCAAAAGAATTAGGGATAAAATAATTTTAAAACTTCAAATTCGAAAATTTTTTCCCGCTAAAAAAAAATTTAGTTTTTTTCATAGAAAAATGTTGACGTTTTCCGTAGAAGAGCTCAATCTTTTCTGAACTGTCAATGGTAACGTTAACTATTTTTCATATGTCATTTATTTTGTTTATTCAGTTGGTAGCAATTGAGGTCCGAATTTTTCGAACCGTCGAAGTAGAGAGGGCAGAAATCCTGCATTTTTTCTATTTTTAAGGTCAAAATTATCAAGAAATGAACACGATTCAATTTCAAAGGTCAGAATTTTATTTGAGAAAAGAACGACAAAAATGCAAAAAATTAAACGGGGCAGAAAAAATTCAAAATTTTTTGAGAAAAGAAAACGCTATTAGATTTAAAGTTTGATTTTATTCATTTAAGTGGATTTATAATAAACTAGCAGACCCGACAGACGTTGTCCTGTCCAAACTTCAATAAATATGATTGTGTTCGTTTTCGGAGAAGGAGGTTTTAGGATAATCGGGCTAGACCAACTTTAGAGTTGTTCTTTACTTTTTTTATTTACAAATAGTGTGTTATAATAGCATTAGTGTCATAACAGCATTAATAGTTTTTATTTTTTGCGTGAAGCTAGGTGAAAATCATCGAAAGACATCCCATGCAATAGTGTGGCACTTCAATCCACTAAATACACCTGGTGGAGGTCCTCCAATTATCGCACCTAAAATTATTTTATAATATTACTTGAATAAGACTTGTACATGACAACATTAAATATCAAACATTGGAGCATATATAAAATACAATTATTAAGCGCAGAAACGAAGTATGAAAGATTAATGAACTAACACGCCCACTTTTGAAATGTTAATAACAAATCTAAAAGGACCTTTTGGTATGAAAAGAAGATAATAATAAAAGAACTTAGTTAAGACATAATTTTAAGTTGCTAAAAACTTCTGAACAAACTACGTTTTTGGTAAAACATTCATAGTTTGGAAGTATGTAATATGAATTGGTTTGAAGAATTTCCAATACGTGAAAGTCCAGCGTACAATTACCCATGCGAGAACACATCATTACGCAAGTCAACACCAACAACATTGAATAACTGTCCCTGAGCTTTGTTTATTGTCACGGCAAAACATACTCTTACAGGAAAATTTACCCTTTTAAATTGAAATGGTAAATCTGAAGATATCATTGGAATCCTGGGAAAAAAAACTATTGCACCCACTGCAGGCCCAGTAAGAATCTGCCTTTAAAATGCTCGACTAATTCTATAAAAGTTAAAAGATAACTGATATTTAGTGCCTTTTATTTTTTCGGGCAAAAATAACGGTTACTTTTTACTTCTTTTTTATCGGTCAAAAATAACAGTTGTTTTGTGACTTATTTTTTCAGTCAAAAATATTAAGATGCATTACTTTCTCTTCATGTTATCGGTGCGCATATTTTACACATGCTATCAATGGTTTGTTAGACGGTAAAATGGCCTTTGAAAAAAATACAAATTGCCTGATAGTTTTAACCGAAAAAATAAAAGGCAGAAAATAACTGTTATTTTTTACTTATAAAATAAAAGTCAAAAGTAACTGTTATATTAGCTCGAAAAAAAAAATAACTTGTACTTTTGTCTGAAAAAATAAAAGTTAAAATATAACAGTTAATATGTAAATTTTTTAAAAAAAGCCATAACCGGTACGGTCCCTGATTAAATTTACTACTTATAAATTAAGCTACAACTAAAAAAACCGTCTTAGCCCTATCGAATTGGGTTAGTAACCAAATTTCAAATATACTACATTGGTTAAAAAATTAATACAAACCAAACGCATGAATAAGAAATACTTATCGAATAAAAATGAATAATAAATGAAAAAAAAATTTGTTAAAAATTAAGTACCCTTTCCGATCTACACAAGAACTGTTGGTTAAAATTTGATACAATTTTAGAACCTGCCGTTTTTAAATTCATAAAAATCAAAGAAATAAACTGTTATATCAAATTGCTCGATAATCCTTTAAATTCAGGATACGCACTTGTATGAAAGTGGCTATAAAATAAACGAAATTACAAATTCAAAATCGAATATAATTTTTTAATTAAAAGTTGTAGTGCCTTGATCGTTAAAACACTTATTAAATGGTATCTATCAAGCTTTAAATAATTTAAATAAATTTTAATACTTACTGTTCTGACTCGTTTTCGCAAATACATATAAGGGCATATTTTGGTTTTCTTTAAAAAAAAACATCATATACAATTATGTGCTTCAGGTCTAATCACACAGTGGAGGGCATTTTGTTGAAATAATAAAAAGTTAAGTCATATTAAGTCGCAATTGTATGTATACTGTCGGAAAGGGATTATTAATAAAACTTGAATAATAAATAAAAAAATCAAAACAATACAAAACGAAATAATGAACAAAAAATAAATTCATGAAAAACAATTAATGCTAATTGAATAACGAAACTGAACTGCATTCCTTATTAAAAGCATTCATTTTAATAAAAAATCTAATTCAACATTCGGAATACGAAAAATTTATGATAAATACATTTTTTAAAATTGGATATGAATTCAAAATTGTATTCATGGATCAATTTTGTATTCAATGAATGCATTCTTATGTCGTTATTCACTTCTACTTACGAAAATAAAAATGTGAAAACCTTTCGTATTACGTAACGTTCAGGAAAAGCAGAAACGTGCTACTTTTGAAAACGTTTGACCCAGATTTTGCCCCTCTAAAATTTATTTTCATTTTAAAAACGGACATTTTAAAATGAGCTTCTAAACGTTCGTTTGATTTTCTATAAAAAACATTTTAATATGAGTTTTTTAAACGTTCATTTGATATTTTAAAATTTACGTTTTAGAATTGAAGAATAATTAGAAGTTATTTTGTAAAATGTTCATTTTAAACTATCAAACGAACGTTTTAAAAACTCAATTTAAAATGTTTATTATAGAAAATCAAACGTACGTTTTAGAAGTTCATTTTAAAAAGTTTATAAAGTTTATTTTCATTTTAAGGTAATGAAACGTTAAAAAAGCTTAAATTATGAAACTTACAAAAAAGTTATAACGTCTGATGGCATTAAACTTTTAAATTAAATATTTAAAAAAATTAAAAAATAAAATTTACAAAAATCGAATTTAAATTGACAGAGCAATGTTGTCTCAAAATATACCGTTTTTAGGCATACGCATGGCTGTGGGTTCGCGAAAAAACTCTTTAAATCTCAAACTCCGAATTTTCTTTTAAAACACTAAACCAATCCAAGAAAAAAATTTGAGCCAAATCGGAAATGGTGAGTGCAAGTTATATTATACTTCAATATGAATTGGGCGATACATATTCTTATGAAAATATTTGAAGGCTTTTGGTTTAGTTGCATTAACTTTTTACTTTTTACTTTTTACATGACCGTCCTTTATTTGTATAGGAGATTTTCAAGTACACTAAATTTTCGCTCCAAAAACGAAATTACATCCGGTAAGGTCTGAGAAGTCTAAATAAAGAGCTTTTTACCTTTTTTCAGCTCAGGAATCTATTTTCGTTTCCCAAAAACGACATTTTAATTCTTTAGCACGAACTAAATCTTAATCTATTTATCTATCTATCTATCTATCTGTAACTTTTAACATCTTGTTTTAAAGTAAGCAGCATCGGGATGAAAACTGTTCCATTTAAATTAATTTAAGGATTTTTTAAATGAATTTAACCACACCTTTCAGTATCGTATCAATACACTTACACCTGTTAACAAATGCGAACACACCTTTCCACACATTGATAACACTATGCGCCAATATTTTAAATTTTTTTCTCGCTCTTTTCAAGTCTATCTTGTATTCTACTTATCCAATTTTTATAATCAAGGCTATAATTAAAATCAGGGATTGAATCCAAAAAAGAACAATATAAAAAGTTCAAAATTTAAGCAAAAAAATTTGAACAAAAAAATTCTGTTCTCAAAATAAATATTGTTCAAAGAACAAAAAAAAAATATGTTCAAAAATAAAAATCAGTTTAAGAACAAAAAAATTTTTGAACAAAATATTTTGCTCATAGGTTAAAAAAAATCAAAATTATTTTATTACTAAAAATCAGAGTTTGAAAACACACTTGAGTCCGCAAACCAAACGCAACGAGTTTGGTTCTCGTTCGTGGAGGAAATCATAAAATATATATTAGCAAATAAGGCTCCAGTATAAGAGTATTAAGAAGTAACTTTATCGCGTTAAAAAATCCTAAAATTGTGTCAGCTAAATTAAAAGACTTTTTCTTGCGTATTTGATTTTATTGCATATTTTTAAGATTTTAAGTGTTAAGCCTCACTAATAAAATATTTCGAGATTTTTCTCCGATAATTTTGACCGATAGTCATTTAAAATACATTTTAACGCTGAGAAACTTCTTTCAACGCTTACTTGCGTGGCAGGAATTGATAAAATAATTTAAATTTGATTTTGAATTGATTAAAATTCCTTAAGAAAAAAATTCACGAAATTGAGAGTGTGATATTGTAAAGTCCACCCCTAGCCCCTTTTTTTCTTAAGTAATTATTCATACCCGAACCAATCGAAGCAGCTTATTGTATATCCAATATATAAATAATAATAATATTGACTGAATTTCTTTGAAACTTGATAAAATTACAATCAAAATTTTTCAAATGACCAAAAAAACTTGAACAAAATTTATATTGTTCAAAAAATAAATATCGTTCAAAGAGCAAAAAAATTGTAAGCCAAAATTTTGTGTTCATAATCAGAACAAAATTTTTGTATATATTTTTTTTTTGTTCTGTTCAAAAACAAAATATTTTTGAACAAAAAATTACAATTCAAATAACTGTTATTTCAACCCCTGATTAAAATATAATTTTATAATCAAAAATAACGTTAGGAAACGCATATGAATGAAGGAACTAATATTGGATATTTTACTGGTTTTTAAATTTTGGATCTACCTTTTTAAGTACAGTCGAACCTGTTTTTGTGCGGTAGTAATGTACCTAGAAAAAAAACGGGCGAACAAATTCCAGAAACTCTTGTGCACCATTAAAGAAATTGCATTTAAGAATGTGCGTAAATAAAAAAATCGCCTAAAACAAATAGCACTAAAAAGAAATCGCACAGAAACAGACCGCATAATAATAGGTTTGACTGTATTAATGACCAAAACATTTACGTATTTAGCATAAATATGGCATAGCTAAAAATTAAGCATCAAAGACTTAAATGCTTGAAGTCTCAGCGCCAACTGAATGAGACAACTTCTTGCGTCTGCTCTTGTACGTAAAACATCCCTTATTTAAAACACTTTAAGTAAAAGCAACAATAACAACAAACACAATCGGAGAGGAAAAGAGCGAGAAAGCTTTACGCTGCAGCCAGTGCTGCCGTTTTACAATTTTGAATAGTAGTAAATTTCCAGTTTTTGGGGAGTATTTTGTTAGTTTTAGGAGTACTTTAGTTCTTGAAAATAATGACAAAAAATAACTTTAGCAAAACAAACTTATAATGATATATAAAATGTTATTATTTTCTCCTTTTTATTAATTTACCTTGTTTTTTCATTTCATAACAAAGTTTTTTCATTAAAATGGCTATAAATTTTGACATGATGGCAATATCACATAGCTTCATTCGTAATAGTTGAAGCCTATTAATCATACCTTTTTATTGGTTTATCCAAGTTATAATTTTTCCCATCCGGTTCAAAACTACACTCGGAAAACGAAACCCGTTCCAACGTTTACGATATTTCCTTATTAAATTAACCCCTGAAAATGTCCTTTGACCGAAGTCATTTGAAGTGGTGACCGTGGCATGCAGGTTAAGTGTGTGGCCTGGCATGCTCGGAGCCCGGGTTCGATCCCCAGCCGCGGCGAAAAGTTTTTTTCAATAAAACATTTTTCTGATCGGTCACCACCTCTCTGCAGACAATGGCAAACCTCAGAGAGTAAACAATGCCATGTAAAGCTTCTTTAGAACATAAACTTTAGCCGTTCGGAGTCGGCATAAAACATGTAGGTCCAGTTCTCGGTCAATTGTGTGCAAACATTTAATAACACACACAACACAATTGATCATAAGAAGCTCGGTCAAAGTCCTTTCAAGGGCTGAAATGGCCAATTTGTTTTTTTTGTTTTTTTTTGAAAATGTCCTTTCTGCGTTGCATTGCCATGTGGAAACGACAATATTGTGCTTAGTAATTGAAGGGCTTATTGCATAAACATGATAAGCCAAAAATAAAAATTTTGAAATAATCGCCTTTGAATCATTTAAACAATACATAATATATACGTTGCATGTTGTCGTACCTTTAATTCTTGTAAAGGGTGTCTCAGTAAGAGTGCACTTTTTAAATTTAGTGTTATTTTTATTTTGTGAAACTCTGAGATTTCGCAGTTGGAACATATATTTATTCCGATTATGAAAAATGGAGCGCTTTACGAAAGAACAATGCGCTATAATTGTGGAAAGTTAATTGTGAAAGACCGCTCGCAAACTTCGAACCATTTTCAGTAGAGAAAGTGTACCTAATGTGTCAACCATTCGAAGAGTGGTCAAAAAATTTGAAGAAACTGTGTCGGCTATGGACAGTAAGACTACTGTGCGTCAACGTACTGGTTGGTCTCTTGAAAAAATTGCTACTGTAAGCGAGAGTGTCGCCGAAATTCCGACAACATCAATTCGGCATCGTTTTCAACAACTTCAAATTTCATTCGTTACAGGAACATGATAACAGAGTTCTTGTGGCCTCAACTGGAAGGCATGGATCTGGACGACATGTGGTTTCAGCAAGATGCCGCCACCTGCCACACCACGGATTTATTGCATTTATATGAAACAATGGATTTATTGCAGGAATGATTTCCATAACAAATTAAATCAATAAATTCTGATGTCAACTGGCCACCACGATCATGCGATTTAACGCCGTGCGATTTTTCTTTGGGTTTTCTGAAATCACAGGATTATGTGAATAAACCAGAAACAATTCCTGAGCTCAAATCCGAGATCCGACACGTCATCGGTGAGATACAGCCACATCTCTGTGAAAATGTCATCGAAAATTTCATGAAAAGTGTAATGGTCTGTCAGGGCCATTGTCGGATATTTTATTCCATAATAATCGGAACATGTCCTTTTTACAATTCAATAAAAAAATCACAACTCTCTCAAAAAATATGCATCTTTACTTTGAAATAAGAAAGTGCACTCTTATTGAGACACCCTTTACACGTTGATTATCTAACATGTGGAAAAGTTAATGAATAAAAGTGGAAAGCACAAATTTTTTTAAAGTATATACAACTTTTGCTGTTTTACGATTTCTTGGAATTTGTTTTGGTATAACAAAATGTTAGAAATGAATCGTTTACTATCTTTTGTTTTTTGCTTAATCTAACGATATATAATCTTCAATACTAAACTGCAGAAACTGAAATTTCGTTAAATTTAAAACAATGAGCATAACTTCCATATATGGAAAGATATCGCCGAATGGAGTTAGATTCACATAACGTATGTTATTAACTAGAAGTTTGCCTACTTATTTTCCAAATTCGCGAATTTTTTTCCATTTGGCCGCCTCGTTACACTGTGCGGCATAATGAAAGACAAGGTGAACAAGAAAATTAACGAATAAAGTGAACGAAAAAAGGAAGCTTTCAGAAAAAATTATTTTTTTACATTAATGGCGAGAACAAATTAGGCCGTTTTGAGCTATAAATAAATAGTAGTAATTTTTGTGTTTGGGGAGTATAGTAGTACTCAAGAGTCAATAGGAGTAAAATACTCCGATAGTAGTACTTTCGGCAGCGCTGGCTGCAGCGCGCTGGTTGTGTATCTAACGATTCAATGCAGCAATGTCCTTTGGATTTGATTTTTTTGGCTACTTTTTAAACTCAAATTTCAATAACTTTTTAGAGCAGTTTTGAAGAAAATAAGTATGCAAAGGACTTAGTTAAATATGTTGCTTTATGTTAGTGAAAGAATTACAAAAATCGATTGAGTAGTTCTTGAGTTACACTTCTACGTAGATACGTGAGAAGTCTTTTATATAATAGTATAGATATAAAATTGTTTACTCTACTCAGCTGTTCTTCTGATTAGCAGCTAACCGGAACTTCAACTTGCTGTTAACCTTAACCGACAGATAAGTCAACCGATTAGCGCTTAACCGGATATTGTGAAAACGGCCCTAAAACTAGCCCGTGTCACATAGGCATAATGTCTATTTTGCTTTGTTGGATGGAGAAAATCAAAACTTTTTGTTCTCAGGCCAACCGGTGCGCCAGCTGGCGAACTAGCTTCTTAACTATCGAACCTGCGTGGAAATGGCCGCCGTGTGACACATGCGATCGCAGATTTGAAGCCTGTATTACATTTCTCTTCAACTCTAAGCTGGCAACACTTCATCATGAAATCCAAATTCTATCGTGACTTTTTTATTGACATAAATAATAGTGATTACATATACAATTTTGAAAATTTGTGTTATCAGAATTTAATCTCACTACATCTGATCAATTAGTTTTTTCCTACATAACATGCTGATGGCAAAAGTTGCTCTTTTTCAAGGGTAAAATAGGGTTGCATAAATAAATAACATCACAACCCAGCATGTTAACACGCAAGATTACAACAACAGCTTATAAACTTGCGAAACAAAACTGTTTGCTTAGAGCTAGTCGACTCAACGAATATAT
Organism: Tetanocera ferruginea; assembly: GCA_958299015.1. Taxonomy (NCBI): domain Eukaryota; kingdom Metazoa; phylum Arthropoda; class Insecta; order Diptera; family Sciomyzidae; genus Tetanocera; species Tetanocera ferruginea. Next base: position 78,458,344 of record OY282644.1, read on the forward strand.
AAGTTGGCATCGAAGTACCCACGTTGCATTCCAGAATTCACTATTGAGACCTCCAAAATTAGTTTTGCTGAAATTTCGACAAAAATCGACAGCGTCGTCAGAGTTATGGAGCTGGCGAGCAATGTGGAACAAATTGTTTGGAAAATATTTGTTGGCTACGAACACTATTAGTTCTGGAGTACTCATGGTAATTGGAGATATGATGGCACAAGAGATCGTTTTTATGCACACCCCACCTACAAATGAAGGCCGATACGACTATCGACGCTTGTGTCGAATGTTTATTGTAGGTGCGCTGCAGGGTCCTCTGCATTACTACGTCTATAATTGGATGGACAAAGTCATGCCAGTACCAAACCTGCGAAACATCGGACGTAAAATACTTATTGACCAACTGTTTTTGTCACCCGTCTGCATATTTCTCTTTTTCTATTCTGCCTGTTTTTTGGAAAGGAAATCCTTAAGTGAGACAAATGAAGAGCTGCGGGCTAAATTTCCTTACATATATTTTATTGATTGGTCAGTTTGGCCTGCAGCACAATATGTAAATTTTAAATATTTGGAAACAAAATACCGAGTTATGTATGTTAATGTTATAACTGCGCTCTACAACGTATTTATATCATATATGAAGCACGAATTTGAGGTAGAAAAATTGTAAACATTCATTGTTAAGATTTAAGTATTATTTATGTTATTAAATAAAAAGATAATATTTATTAAAAAAAATAATGTAACTATTTAGCAGTGAGTTGGCTTAAAGAATAAATTAAGTGTCAACTAGTCAAGAAGTATGTAAAAAAAAAAACACGAACACTATAGTTGTATGTCACAGGATTGTTACTATGAATTGGAGCTAGTCAAAAACTATAAAAAACATATCAAGTATATAGAATCTATACTTTAAAAATCGTACAAATACCTGCTGATTTTAACAAGTATAATTTAAACTGTTTTGAATAAAAAAATAAAAACACGGACAGATTATTTGAAAATGTAATTACGTGCTGGACATGTTTCAAATATAAAATGTTTTTTAAAGATAGAGATGAAAATATATATTTTTGTTGTATGACAATTCAAAATTAATAAAAAGTATGCACATTTTATATTTCGGTTTTTCAATTTATGTATTAAGGGAAATGTCATGTAGATGGGCAAAACATATTTTTGTGTGAAGAAATATTTTGACCTATTTTGATCGTTATTTTTAAAATTTTGTAAATTTGGTTCCAATTTTTCCTCCTTCAGGGGAGGGGATTATTTTAGTATCAAGAAATGACCATCATAATTTAAAACACTTCTGAACACTTCTGAAATTTCGTCCCCTAGTCATAAAGTTTAGTCATGCTATTTTTTGGTTTTTGTATTGTTTTATTGCTGAAAAAAATTTTTAAAGAGTTTTAAATCGTTAGATAAATTTATTAAAACTGAAATAACCCACTGAATAAAATTCTTACAAACTATCAAGCAAAATTGGTGCACAATTTAAAATTAATACATTTTTTTTTTTAATATATACACAAAGTAAGAAACGTCAACAATATTCGGAGTCGTATAACGAGAGAACCATTGCACATGTTCTTCGTCTACCTTGAGCCGAATAACAACAATGCTGAAATTTACAAAGTTAAACATATAGGCAATGCAATTGTTAATGTTGAGCCTCCACGAAAAGTAAACGACATTGTTCAGTGCCATCGATGTCAAGAATTTGGTCATACCAAATCGTATTGCACCAAAATGTTCAAATGCGTAAAATGTTCATCGAATCATGAAACCAAACTATGTTAAAAAAATAGCAATACTTCAGCAAAATGTGTTAATTGCCTTCAAGATCATGCAGCTAGCTATAAGGGGTGTAGGGTTTATTAAGAACTCGTTGCTAAAAAACCTCACAACATAACCCAAAAACCCCTCAACAACCCTTTCACAAATCAACAACAATTTTCTACCTCACCAAGACCAGTTCATAGTACGGATAATTTAAACCCCAAGTCTTACGCGCAAGCTTTAAAAAGTAATTTAATACCTAGTGATTCAAACCCTTTAGAAAAAATTTAAGCATTACTAGCCAAACAGTTTGAACTAACAAACAACTTGTTAAATATGATCACAATTTTAATAAGCAAATTATGCAACTAGATTTGGGAATTGCAATATGAAATGCATTCCTCAATTTAAACAACATTGAGATATTACTAGTTTCAGAGACACATTTCACGGATAGAAGTTATTTTAAAATCAACGGCTATGACATCGTCAAAGCTAACCACCCTAATAATAGAGCCCATGGTGGTTCTGCAATCTTTATAAAAAGCAATCTCAAGTATGATTATATGCATAATATTACAGAGCTCTATGTTCAAGCGTCATGTCTCAAAGTGAAGTGTACACAATTCGATATATGCTTATGTGCGATTTATTTTCCACCACAATATTCCATCAAATCTGATGACTATCAAAATTTTTTTAATAAATTGGGTCCAAAATTCATCGCTGGAGGGGATTGTAATGCTAAGCATCCCTGGTGGGGATCTCGATTAACTTATCCGAAAGGAAGAGAGCTTTGCAAATGTATAGTTGACAATAATCTAAATACATTATCTACTGGAAATCCTACCCAGTGATCCTAGAAGAATACCGGATCTTCTAGATTTTGTGGTTTATTCAGGCATTCCTACTCAACATTTAGATATAATTGACAGCTATGAGCTAAGCTCAGATCATTCGCCTATTTTAGTTACCTATAGTGCAGCAATCCATAATGTGTACAACAACTGTCGAATATTATCACCAAAAACTGACCTAGCTTTATTTAAAAATTGGATTGAAAATAATGTAAGATTAAACATATCACTCAAGTCTGGCCAAGAAATTGACGAAGCATTTGAATCGCTAACGTCACTAATACACGAAGCAGCATTTTTATCTACCCCAACTTCAAGAGAATCAAAACGAAATAAGGTCGTAATATCTGCTGAAATAGGGTCACTTATAAGAGATAAACGAAGATTGAGAAAGGCTTGGCATACAAGTAGGAGCGCCAGTGACAAAAGGCTGTTTAACAATGCAGCAAAAAAATTAAAACAGCGTTTATATGAGCTGAAGCAAGCGGCAACTGCTCAATTTCTTCTGAATCTTGATCCATTGTCAAAAAATAATGATCACAGCCTTTGGAGAGCCACAAAATACTTGAAACAACCTATTACACGAAATGTTCCTATTCAATCCGCCAATGACGCACTGGAAAACAAAAAATATTGTAATGGTGTATTCTTAGACGTTCAGCAAGCTTTTGATAGAGTCTGGCACCCAGGACTTTTATACAAAATAAAAAAACTGCTTCCTTACTTCCTGCTTTTAAAATCTTACTTAGGTAGCCGTAACTTGTACGTTAAAATTAATGGAGGAAGTTCTAATATATGTCTAATGAATGCTGATGTTCCGCAAAGAAGCGTTATGGGATTCTCTACAATATTTTCACAGCTGACTTGCCAGTTAACGAAGATGTCCACGTAGCAACCTATGCAGATGATACGACCATAGTATAACTAACGAAGTAATAGCAGGATTGAACGTACTCTCTCTGTCAGTACCCTAAATGTCAAAATCGGCCATCTTGGCGAATGCAGACAAAGCAAACAAGCCAAAGCAAGCAAACAAATCTAAATTCAATGGAACATCGTGTTGTGTTAAGTGCAAATAACATTTAATATTTTCGTTGTGATATTGTTTTATTAAACAATAAACTAGATAAAATAAATATATTACAATAACTGAGGAATAACAGTGACTTCAAGGTGTTTGCAGCGAATTGTTCTAAGAGGTCCGAGTTTAAGCAGCAGCAACAGTGACTGCAAACAGCATCCAATGAATTGCAGTTTATTCAATTTGCACTTTTAATTTTATTCATTATTACTTTAACAATAACAATAAAAATAATATACAAAGCGACAAATCACAATTTTCTACAATTATTTAACATAAACACGCGAGAGTTGGTAGCGGATCATTGTTTACATTTTGCCTATTCTTAGCGTTCTACTCGTTCGTAGATTTTGTATGAGCTCTCAACTTCGTTTTGACAATCACGGTAAGCTGCTCTCCTCCCTGCTATTACTTCGTTAGTTATACTATGGATACGACCATAATAGCAATCAGTGAAATACCTGAAGAGGCATATTCACTAATGCAAGCCCTACTTAATAAAATTGAAGAGTGGTTGAAGAAATGGAAAATCATGGCAAACTCCGACAAGTGTGTACAAGTAACTTTTGCCTTAAAAAAAGGTAATTGCCCACCTGTCACACTTAATGGCTCGCAAATACGGCACAGCGATAATGTTAAATATCTTGGACTTCATCTTGACCGCAGACTTACCTGGAAGAACCATATCAAGACTAAACAAAAACAACTTAATATAAAAACAAAAAAAAAAAACTAGTAAGGTATATCTTCGACTTGGCCGAAGTTAAAATACCCCCACGGGCGATTCGCAATGGTACAAAATCGTAAATTGCAGCTCTTTTTATATGAGATTTTAAAAAATTTTACTATTTTGATGACGTCTTAAATACATTCACATCAAATTGTTATCCTGCAAAGTAAAGACAAGTCTTTTTATAAAGTTTTCAATTAGGGGTTGTATGTTAGGTGGGCGTGTTCATCGGTGGATGAAGCCCATTTTTCTAACACATCTTGGTTTTATTATAAAATGAATAAATATCTAATTTTGCTTTTGTAGCTTCGACAGAAGCCTATTTATATAGTTTTCAATTTTGGGGTTGTATGGGAGGTGGGCGTGTTCGTGGATGGATAACTCCCATTTTTCTCTCACGTCTCAATTTTTATATAAAAATAATAAATATTTAATTTAACTTTTATAGCTTCGACACAAGCTTTTATATATAGGTTTCAATAATAGGGTTGTATGGAAGGTGGGCGTGTTAGTGGGTGGATGACGCCCATTTTTCTAACACACCTGAGTTTTGTCATAGACTATATAAATACCGAATTTAAGCTTTGTAGCGTAAATATTCGTTTCTTTATGGAGTTTTCATCATTGGGGTTGTATGGGAGGTAGGCGTGGTTTTCATCCAAAATAGCCCATTCTCGAACTTAATCTTAGTTTTTTGAAAAACAGCTTAACTATCGAATTTCAGCACGATAGCTTCAAAATTACGGCTGTAATCGTGTACACAGACAGATGGACAGACAGACGTTCAAGGCTAAATCAACTCAGGTGGTGATGCTGATCAAGAACATATATACTTTTCTGCACCTACCACGCCTTCTTATGGGCGTTACACACGTCGTGACAAAATTAATATACCCCTTACGCAGTACGCGTGGGGGTACAAAAATTGGATGCTTGGTAAAAAGTCTCAGTTAAATCTGGAGAATAAAGTTTTACTTTATAAAACTATTCTAAAACTATTCTATTTGGACATACGGGATTCAATTGTCGGGTAAATCAAGCAACTCAAATATTGAGATTCTGCAACATTATCAGTCAAAAACATTAAGAAGTATTGTCAATGCACCATGGTTTGTTCGAAATGATGAAATTCACAAGGATTTAAATATTCCTACTATAAAATCGGAAATTAAAACGTTTAGTGAAGGATACATTTATCGGCTCGAAAATGATGTTAACACATTAACTATAGCCCTCTTAGACAATAGCTTAACAACAAGAAGATTGAAACGCTTCCATATTTTGGATTTACCTCATCGTTAGTAACATATTATAATTTAATTGTTTAAATTTAATACAATATATTAAATCTGTTAATATTAAATGTACTTCATAAATAATATTATAAACCTTATTCAAGTAACTAATTTAATATGCAAGATTAACTTGTTATTTTCGTTTATATAGTTGCACTTAATGAAGTGTTACTATGCCGTTGTTTTAATTGTAGGTGAATACATTTGCTAATTGTTAATTGGACAGATTGCAAATAAATACATAATATAAAAAAAAAAAAAAGAATAAACTCATAAATTTTAAAAACTCAATACGTAAAGTACGTATTAACAAACATTTCCCACTTTAAGAAAAAACCCTCTAAAAATTAGAATTAAACCCTCTTATAATTAACTTATCAACTGGCTACTACATCAGTACCAAATATATTGCGCATTAGTTGGTGCTGCTCTTGGGTTATAAAGTTTGCTATTAAAACAGTGAGGTTTTCGTTTGCGCGTGCAATCTGCCCTTTGATTATCTGTCTAAAATCTTCACGTACTCCCTTATCAGCACCTCGTGTTCCTATTCGGCGAGCACTCAGACTACTTGTTGGTGAACTTTGTGAAAAGTCAAAATTGAACTCTTCATTGTGCGAATGCCAGATATGCATGAATTCTTCAATAAAATCTATCGTTATGACGTACACAGGTAATTGATGATAGCTAAATGAACGTCGAGTTGTAATCAGCGAGAATATCTGTTCGGCTTTTAAAGTTTCGCGTGGATACTCTAACTGTAGCAGAACAAGTAGGTCACCAAGAATCTGATCCGGGCAATTAGGTTCATACAATTTTCGCTGTAAGAAAGTATTTATAAAAAACGAATTCTAAAAAAATGCTCACTCTTACGCTTAAACTATTCACAATTGCTTTCGTACAAAACTGAACTACAGCTTTCTGTGTCAATGGTAGGAATATCATGTGGCGTGGAACCTTCAATGTTAGATGATCTAATATTTGTCCTTGTGACTTCGGCAGTTCAATGAGTATCTTATTTATGCATTCGAACCCTTGAACCTGCTCGAAATAGGAAAAATATGAACATGAACAAATTTAAACTTAAAAGTTGCAAGTTGTGTACGAGATGATTCTTGATTTGCATTTCACCCATAAGTTTCTTCGCTTCTTCCTGGTGTCCGAAATAAATAGCCAAATCGAAGAGAAAGCGCGATATCCAAGGAGCCAGCGGTAATGTTAATAGCAACTTGCTAAAGTCACGTTGAAACAGATCAGTATTCAATAATTGCCAGCACTGTGCAGCATGCACAAAGGCTTTGGATATCTCTTTGCTTGTTGCGGTACTTAATGATATTTGCGGTGGTTCCATGTTTTGTGCATCAGATCTTTCGACGGTCCAATCTACAAAGATACTGTTAGAAAATTTTATGAGCTTTGATAATAACGCACCTGTGAATCCCTCAACTAAGACATGATCTAACTCTGCATCATCGGCTCGGGTGCTGCAATTTTTAATATAACAATGCAGTGAATAGATAAACAAAGTTGTGGCATAGAATAAAATGTGTGTGCTGCCGGGTGGACTAGACGACACAATTTCAATTAACTTATCCCAGTAGATGTTTTGACCCCTGCATTTATTTAAAAGAGAAATAAAGAAATAAGAGTGTTGTTCATATATACACTAGCATTCAAATAATGCACCAAGTTTTATTGAATGGTAAAAATGCATCCCAGCGTAGAATTTTGCCACACAACATCAACACCTGGAAAATTTTCTTCCAAGCTTCATTTGAATCGCATTTTACATCCTCATCGATTATATGACGTATGTAGTATTCAAAGGAAATTGTAAACAATCTGCAGACCAGATGGCTCGGTAGCTCAGGTGTTTTGTGGTAGATCAAAGGAAGTGCCTCCTCTACCAACATTTCTTGGTATTTTTGAGGATTTTGTTGCATGCCATCGGCTATCATTTCAAGTAAGCGTGGCTAGAAAAAAGCGTGGCTCTTTTTATTTCGATTACCTCAAAAATTCTTACTTACCGAATGTGTTACAGCTGCTTGAGGAAATCTTTTAAGAATCAGTAATAAAAGTTTACATTGATTCAAACTGTTTTCGGTATGATTAACGGTAAGCAATAGAATCTTATGCTGAACATCATAGGAAACGTGTTGAAACATTTTCACATAGAACTCCTGCTCAGGTGTTATCTCATTTTCAGGAGCACGCAGAGCGGACGTTAATTCATTGACTTCATTCCAAAGATCGACAGTTTGATTTTGAAATGTTAAAGTGCTAAAAAGAGTTGAATTTACCAAAATGATGAATTTATTAGGAACGGAAACATTCTTACATATAACTGAAACACTTTGCCGCCTCTTCATAATTATTTGCCAGCTTTTCCAATTTATATGCTTCAAACTAAAAAATAATTTTAAACTTTATGTGCATTCTTAAAATCCTGCGTCTTCCAAACAAACCTGCACATTAAAGTTGTTAGGAAACAAAGTTTTGGCAGTCAGAATCCAGGCTTTGGCCGCACTAGGATCCTTGTTGTGCAGCTTTTGTGCTTCGCCAATAATGTAGTTAACATCTGTGTTATCAACTTCCATTTTTATACAATGGATTTCACTAATTAATTACACAAAAACTAAAATAAGTTATACTTCGATAAACAATTGTTTTTCCTATTTACTTCTGGTACTTTATGTCAAAAACTCAATAGTGCTGCCAAGTTCACAAGAAGCAGCTTGTCGCATAGATGCATAGATGCCAGTTTCGTGTGATAAATCACTTTTCGTGATTTTTTGAGGGCTGTGTGACAATGTGTGATTTCTGAAATGAAGCGAGTGATTTTTCACTCATGAGTGATTTTTTAATCGGTCACTTTATTGTTGAAGAGTGCGTGCAAGTAAATGCGAAAACACGTATACTAACGAACAAACCCAACACTGCAATTGAAATTTGTTAACGCAGGTATAAAGTTTAAACTTTTAAAAAGTTAATATTAAGTTTATATTACAAATTCAGACAATTCAAATTAGTTCCACTGATATATAATATATTGAATTACCAAAAATTTTCATATCTTCTTAATTTTGATCCAGTAAATAATATATTAATAAATTTTTAACAATAAGCTTTTGCTGATATTACCAAATAACAGAAAATATCTCATTATTTGTAAAATTGTATGGCATTAAATGCTCTTTTATGCTGTAATATTGGAATTGCTTCTGAGTGATTTTCTGCTCCGTGTGTGATTTTTGCGTGATTTTCTGTTCTGTTTGTGTGATTTTTTTTCTATGTGCGTGATTTTTTTGCTGTGAGTGTCACACGAGTGATTTTTACATATATGTTGTGTGATTTCGAGTGTGAATTTTGGTTGGCATCTATGCATAGATGGCAGATTTGAGCTTTTTTAATTGCGGTGTGATCACATGATATTTTTTTTAACTTATAGCCCATTCACAATGATGACTACGGGTGACGAACGACAGGTCTCCACTCTATCGTTGTAGAGAAATATCGGGCGACTTGAATTTTTTAAAAGCGACAGCAACAAGCTTTAGCAGAAAGTGCTTTTTAATACTACTCCAAATTAAATACAAACACAAATACATAAAACAAGAAGCATTTACTCAATACGAAATACAAATTAAAAGTAAAAAAACTATTTTTCAATAATTGGCAAGATTTTTAATCGCCACGATTTTTAAAAAAAATTTTTCAACATTTCCACACACGTAAACATTTGCACTGAATTTTCAAACTTTCGCGAATTTTATCTCTTAAACCAATCGAGACCGACAATTTTTTATTTCACCATTGGGCTTAGGAGGTCCATATACGTTTAAAAAAATAAGAAAAAATTATTCGAGCCTGGTCGCTAAAGTAAAACTATGCCAAATATATAAATTGAACACAAAAACGAGAACTCGAGCAGCCGGCATGAAAAAAAAACACGAATGTGAACAATGGCTGACATTTACTTTTCTCGTCTGTTTTCGTCGCCAATTTAGAATTAAATTGAAGCTGGCTACAGCGACATTCGATGCCGGGCAACAATGTCGTCGCGATTTTCTCCAAAAGTTCGTCCCATAAGAAATACATGTGAAGAAAAGTGACGTTTGAAGCTCGTCGCTCGTTGTCGTCATTGTGGATGGGCTATTTGAGTGGGATTTTTCACTCGAGTGTGATTTATTTTTTACACAACTTATTTAATGTGTGATTTTCACTCTTGTGTGAGTTTTTTTATACAACTTCATGAATATTGTTTTCTTATGTTTTTGAGCTGCTTTTTCTTTAGCCGTATTTTTTACAAAGCGAGTAGTCAAAAAATGACCATGAAGTCGCTTTAGAATTTTTTTCAAACTTGGAAGCATTTTCCCAAATGTAAAAAAAGGAATGCACAACAAAAACAAATTTGATAAATCGTTCAATTTCCAAATTTTAGCAGTAACCGAGTTCCTAGTGATGATTAGAAAATAAATAAAACAAGAAAATAAATTAAAAGCTTTAATTTTTATATAATGTTATGTTTCATCTGCTTGGTCACCTTACCATTCCAGCGGTTACAGCGTGTCTGAATGACTTCCCAGGGGTTCCATCGACGGAGGTCTTTCCAATTTTTTTGACAATTTATGTATAATTTTATTTATATTTATTGCTTTGACAACCCAAGTAACATTGTTGGAATTACTATGTACGAGTGAGCTTTAAAAAGGTTCTAAGGCTGTGTCATATGTAGTTAAAGCTTTTCCCCAGCTTGTTTTGCCTTTAGATCATAAATAAAATGCTAGTTGCCTTTGATCATAAATAAAATGCTTGAAAGTTGATTTTTTTACCATTATTAGCTTTAAAACTTTATATAATTCTGTAAAGGAATTTATAAAATCTGCAAAAGAGCAGAACTCGGAAATTTGCTATTTGCTTTTTACTGCAAAAAACATTTTTTTGACTGCATTTTCAAAGCTAATAAATGTTAAATACAGTAAATTAAGGCATTATATTTATTAATTTATTAGGAATAACAAGTGATTACAATATCTGATAAAGAGCTTCTTTTTTTGTTTTGTAAAAAGTTCATGGAAATTGCATTAAGTTAAATATTATAGTTCAGAATATTATTTTAAGCCGAATTTATATATTAAAACTTAATTGAATTATATATTAGAATGTTAAAAAAATGTTCAAGTATTTTAAAATTATAAACATTAATTATTTTAAATTATTTTTGAAGCCAAATTTTATATTTCTATTGAGTTTATTTTTCAAACATACTTAGACAAATTGTGAATTAAAAAAGAGCTTTGCAAGAGTTCTTATTTGGTTTTGACAGGGACTTTTTCAAACACCAGCAGCTACTTTTGCTCCTCATATGAAGCAAAAATAGTGCTTTTAAACTTAAGAAAGTAGTCTTATACATTCTCTGCAAGAGCTTTAGTAGCGCTTCTAAAGCTAAAGTTGAAGCTTGTTGCTTTAAGATATAGCACTATAAGCTCTACAAGATTTAATATACGGCTAAAATTGTTACTTGGGAAGTAGTGCTGCATAGATTTTGAAATTTAAAGTATTTAATGCCCCTATTACGATTTACAATTGAAGCTCAAGTTTAAAAAAATCGGTATTGTGATTTGCAACTTTGTTTGCCAGTTGTCTCTCCAGTTGTGTATGTAACTTTCCAATGTAAAAGGAAAGTTGCTATTATGAGTGACAACTCAATTTCTTTACAGTTGTATGAGATGTCAAAATTAGACAGCCGCATATTTGAGATTATCCTTAGGGTAGTCTGAACACGAAATGGCGAATATCATGTAAGTTGCTACAATTATTAACAAACTACTATTTTAATTTTAAAAAATAATTTGTAAATAAATAACTAATAAATAACTAAAAAATCTACAAGAAGCAATTGAAAACAATGCATTTATTGCTAGTGCCCGCATTGATTTCCGAATGCGTGCAACATTTACGCTACTTTCTCTCAATTCATTTATCCAATAACATTTGCGCTACATAAAAAAAACAAAGGCCATCTCAGCCCTTGAAAGGACTTTGACCGATCTTCTTATGATCAATTGTGTTGTTATGTAACATTTGCGCTACATAAAAAAAACAAAGGCCATCTCAGCTCTTGAAAGGACTTTGACCGATCTTCTTATGATCAATTGTGTTGTGTGTTTTTAAACATTTGCACACAATTGACCGAGAACTGGACCTACATGTTTTATGCCGACTTCGAATGTCTAATGTTCATGTTCTCAAGAAGCTTTACATGGCATTATTTACTCTCTGAGGTTTGCCATTGTCTTCAGAGAGGTGGTGGCCAATCAGAAAATTTTTCATTGAAAAAAGCTTTCGCCGCGAGTGGATATCGATCTTGGGCTCCAAGCATGCCAAGCTTTCATGCCACGGTTACCACTACATTGACTTAGGCTGTAATTTCGCTGTAAAAAATTTCCAATACATTTTAAGTCTGGAAAAATTTCTTACAAGTCAACATATTTGTGAATCATAATACCGACAAAAACTCCAGTTGTCTTTCAGTTGAGTTGTCTCCGAGGAAACTCGACAAAGTTTGGTTGAAAATCATAATTGGGGCATAAAACTCGGTTCTGAAAATGAAACCGATACTTTGAAATTTTTCAAAATTTTTTTATATAATAGGAATATTCGATCTTGTTATCCTACTTATAAAATAGTGTATTTTCGTCGAAATATTCATTGAAAATTTTTTAATATATCTTAAAAATATTTGGTTCAAAAAAATTGCATTTCTTGAATCACTGCTTGCCATTCAGTCACAGTTGCCACCCTTATAGGAAAGTTAGACAATGGCCCGTATGCATAAAATATAGTGAACACTTCAGAGTAGTGTTATCTACCAAGTAGTGAAAGTGCGGTAGTGAACACTACTTTTGGTATGAATAAAACTTTTAAGTTGGCTCTTTTTTCGAATTTCGAACTTAAGTGTTCACTTCTTTTATATTTGTGTTGGTAGCCTTTTCTTTTCCTGTGAAATAACAAACATTTAATTTGAAAATTGAAAAACATCGATGTAAGTAATAAAAATCAAGTTAAAAAGAAAATTTATACATAAAATATATTATTTTTAGTAAGCGAAAAACATGGATCATATGGATGAAATGGAAATATGGACTTTAGAGGAAGAAACCGAAGAAATAGCTGAAATTGAAGAGACAGAACCGGAGCATTTTGCTGCAGCTCCATCCAGAGTATCGGATGGAATATTTGTTTTGTACCTAAAAAAATATGGACAAATTTTACTTTCCAAAAGCCAGAACCTTTTGATAAAATAAAAAAAAGGAGGCTGCTGAAAAAATAAGTCAGCAGTTACAAATACAGAAGGGCATTTGCTATTCTACACAACAAATATTAAAAAAAGTTCAAAACCTGAAGTCCAAGTTAAAATCGAAAGCCGATGTTTCAAGGACAGGGAACAGAAAAATAAATTTATCCGACGCTGAAAAGGAATTATTCGGATTAATTAATGCCACTGATAATCCTGCAATTAATCCATTTGAAGGTAAGAAAATTAACAGGGATATTGACTTAGGATGACAATGACGACAAGGATTATATTAAAGCTTTTATCAAGGATTAGGGTAAGGATATGGACAATGATTGAATAAAGATGAGGTAAAAAAGAACTGTAAGAGTTAGGATAAAGCCAAAGGATAAGGCCAAATAAGACATAAATTGAACAAAGCTTAGGACAAGACTTTCAACAAGGAATTATATAAATATTTGAGCAAGGATCAGGAAAAGAATTTGAACAAGGATTAGGTGAAGGATTTCAACTAGGAAAAGCATAAGAATGTAAGCAATGATTACATTCAATATAAGAAATTGAACAAAAATAAATGCACGAATTTAGGCAATAAGAAGGAAAGAAATTTGGACAAATATTAAGACATAGACATAATTCCCAAAGGTTCTGCTGGGACAAATACAAATTAAGGATTTTAGGACGTTTTTCGTAGAGTATGTTTTGGCAAAAATGAGCAAATTATTATGGGAAAATAACAAATATTTCATATAGTTTCAAAGGCAATTAAAGAAAAATTACATTTTTGTTTTTCTTCATTTTTGATACTCGGGACTTTTGAGCCGTAGTACTTTGGCACGGACACAAATTGTTTCTCGGGATTAAATGTATTTTTAATTGTCGTCATCCTTTATTGAATTTTTAATACATATTTTAAAAGTGCTTGTCGAAATGAAAAAACTAATAATTGTTTGTTTCTTTTTCAGGTGGAATTGTTTTGGGTTCATCAAAATCTGTTGAAGTTGTTAATATCGACAGTGAAGATGAAGATGATAGTACAGATTTTCTCACGCCAAACAAAGTTATAAAGGAGCCAAAAAATGGAAAATTACCTAAATATTCATCGACTCCAAGTTTTTCACGCAAGAACCCTAAAAAAAAATGTAGTGACGTTTATGTAAGTCATAATCCTCTATTATATAAGAAGCGTTCCTAAGAGGACCCAAAATTTGTTGTTATGAAAAATTGTATTGTTGTTGTTATGAAAAATTTTATTCGTTTCAGGTTCTTAACCAATTTGAGACGCAAGAAACAAACGGCTTAACTATCGAACATCTTCAGAGGCTTGTGCTTTTAAAACAGCTTAAAGTATTTGAGAAGCAAGAACGCTTACTAGATAAGCAAGAAAAGATTGCTGACAAAAAACTTGAAGGATTTAGAAACTAATAAAAACGTTCATTACCTTTTATGAAATAATTACACTAGTCTACAAGGTTTCTATCCAGAGTCATGAATTACTTTTATATAAGAACTTTTATTCCTGATTCTACGCCTATACTCAGTTTTAACCTTATAGGTCGAATTTTCGAGATATAGGGTGATTTGTATTTTTTACAATTTGACCCAGTTTTTCTACTCTAGAAACTAAACTGCTTCATGTAAAGCAATAATTTGCATTTAATATGACAGATATTTATATAAGATATCTAATACTGTATTAACAATTTTGATGTCACGATTCTTCTCTAATATATTTAAGTCTAAATTTGGAATTTTAAGTTTTTGGTTAAAATTTTTGCACTTTGACCGTCTTTTCCATACTGGTTGAAACTATTTTTCAAATATCAAAAATGAAATCATAATTTTATTGGCATATCAATGAAGGAAATTTAATATAAAAGATCATCAAATTAAAACATATTTAAAAATAGTTTCAACCGTTATCGAAAGACGGTCAAAGTGCAAAAAAAACGAAAAAAAATGTTTCAATAATTGTATAAATTTCCTACAAAGGTGGCAACTATAACTGATTGATAGTCAATAGTGATGTATGAAATGAACATTTTTTTGTACCAAATACTTTTCACGAAATACTCATAATTTGCTTTAGATCAATATTTCAATAAAAATACATAATAATTTAACAGGTAAGATAAACAAAATTTATCAAATATACTCATTATGTAAAACTATGTTGTTTACTTAAGCTTTTAGCACTGAAAATCTTTTGAGTATCGGGTTTGTTTTCAGAACCGAGTCTCCAATGCTTAAAATCTGAAAATTTATGCATCACTAATTGTCAGAACTTTAATATATAAAATAAATTTGTCAAAAATTGTTTACAAAAATTTTATCAGAACATAAACAACGTTTTTGACTTTTCAGAAAATGCTTCCAAGTTTTAAAAAAATTCTTAAGCGAGTAAGAAGTCGTTTTTTGACTACTCGCTTGGTAAAAAACACAGCTATTATTGCGTAAAGCAAGAGACATGCAGTGGTGTGATGACATAACGGTATTTGACTATCGTTACGAAGATGTTAAGTGTAGCAAAAAACCAAAAGAAAAAAAACGAATAAAGAACAATCTTATGGTGAACGGCGGTGTAGTAAGATCATTCGTCGTTGCGCATACAAAAATGGCTATGTTTAAAAATAAGATTTTTTATTTATTTTACTGTTCAATAGCCATATGTATGTACAATTATATATCTTCTCTATAAAAATAACGATTTAACCCTTCATTTAAACCTTCTTCGCAACGGAAATTGTAAGCACTGCTTCCGTTTACACTTACAAAAAAGGTGAACGTAAGGCCACAGCTTACAATTTCCGTTGCGAAGAAGGTTAAACTGGATTATATGCACGTCGTATATCAATACAGTACGGGTGCCTTACGCTGTCATGCATACATCTAGTGTCCGACCGAATATTCGGTTTCGGTTTCGGTTTCGGCTTCGGCTTCGGCCCTTTTAATCAGTTTCGGCTATTCGGCATCAATATTGCCGAAACCGAAACCGAATATTTGATCGGACACTACTAATTCGGTTCTTACATATATTTCAATGGTAGATGTGAGTTCGCTTTCATCAAAATTTTTAATGGTGTTAAGTAGAACAGAAACGTGAAATTCAGTCATTTGATTGACCGTGTGGGTTGGGTCCAGCACAAAACTCTTTATTTATTGTTTTAAAGTTGAATATTAATATTCAAACGGTCTTATTCATAAAAATATCTTGAAATATATTTAAAGTGCTCAATAGTCAAAAAGCTTTTTAGAGATAAAATGCTTTTTAAAATTTTGTTATTCATAAAAATATTGTCTCAGCTTATTTGTTAAAATAGGAACACTCTCAATTTGAAATGGGAACAGTGTCAAGAATGGTTTGTGAATTTGATAAATTCAATAATTTTTTGTTTATTTGTCATAATTTTATCAATATTTTGACATGCAAACAGTCAAAAAAATGTTATATCTATGTTCTTCTCTGAAAAAAATTGTCACTTATAATTTTTATTTTCAATATTTTGAAATGTTTTGCCATGTTTCCATATTTTTTGAAACAGTTTGAAGTATTTTTGACAATATTTGTGCTCACATTAGAGTAAAAATTTGAAAAAGGCTTTATCAAGGGTTTATTGAAGGTTACTCATTAAAGAAGCCTTTATAAGAGATTTTTGTCGTTATTGGACGTTTATGAATACTGTTTTTGAGATTTTTTTTTGTAAAGGCTTTATAAGAGGCTCGTAAATTTTTATGAATAAAGGCAAAAGAATATTTATCGTATATATACGTTATTATAATATGTTTCAATTGTTATATTTTTGAAAGCTTTTAACAAAAAAATTAAAAAAAATAATTTGTTTTTCAAAACAATTTTCAAGTAGACATTCAGTTTCGGTTTCGGCCGAATATTACAAAAATGGCCGAAATTCGGTTTCGGTTTCGGTTTCGGCCAAAATTTTGGTTTCGGTCGGACACTACATACATCCTGCTTATTAAATAAAGTGCATAAGCCCGATTGATTCCGATTGTCGAAAGAACATTCCCTGCACTTTATTTTAGTAAAGGGTCACGTAAGCACGTATGATGCATATCATACATCATACATTATAAAAGGAAGCTTATAGTGGCGATCATGCCTGTGTAAAAGTAATGGGCATTTGGTATTGAAGTTTTCATGCCCTGCGGATGAAAAATAAGTAAAGAATAATTCATTATGTAAGGATGGATTTTCCCACTGGGTTTTCCTTGTTGCTTTTATGTGTTTGTTGCTCTCTGTTCGAATATTTTTGTTTTATGCAGCCAACTTCACAACCGAACGCACTGTCAAAATAGGAAATTCGAATCGAGTTGCGCTAGTGCGTTGCGCATTTCGGTTGGCTTCATATAAAATGTATGTGCATGAACCAATTCTGATAGAAGCGCAACGCAACACGCATTCAATTAGGGTCTACTGTTAAGCGAGTAAGAAGTCGTTTTTTGACTACTCGCTTGGTAAAAAACACAGCTATTATTGCGTAAAGCAAGAGACATGCAGTGGTGTGATGACATAACGGTATTTGACTATCGTTACGAAGATGTTAAGTGTAGCAAAAAACCAAAAGAAAAAAAACGAATAAAGAACAATCTTATGGTGAACGGCGGTGTAGTAAGATCATTCGTCGTTGCGCATACAAAAATGGCTATGTTTAAAAATAAGATTTTTTATTTATTTTACTGTTCAATAGCCATATGTATGTACAATTATATATCTTCTCTATAAAAATAACGATTTAACCCTTCATTTAAACCTTCTTCGCAACGGAAATTGTAAGCACTGCTTCCGTTTACACTTACAAAAAAGGTGAACGTAAGGCCACAGCTTACAATTTCCGTTGCGAAGAAGGTTAAACTGGATTATATGCACGTCGTATATCAATACAGTACGGGTGCCTTACGCTGTCATGCATACATCTAGTGTCCGACCGAATATTCGGTTTCGGTTTCGGTTTCGGCTTCGGCTTCGGCCCTTTTAATCAGTTTCGGCTATTCGGCATCAATATTGCCGAAACCGAAACCGAATATTTGATCGGACACTACTAATTCGGTTCTTACATATATTTCAATGGTAGATGTGAGTTCGCTTTCATCAAAATTTTTAATGGTGTTAAGTAGAACAGAAACGTGAAATTCAGTCATTTGATTGACCGTGTGGGTTGGGTCCAGCACAAAACTCTTTATTTATTGTTTTAAAGTTGAATATTAATATTCAAACGGTCTTATTCATAAAAATATCTTGAAATATATTTAAAGTGCTCAATAGTCAAAAAGCTTTTTAGAGATAAAATGCTTTTTAAAATTTTGTTATTCATAAAAATATTGTCTCAGCTTATTTGTTAAAATAGGAACACTCTCAATTTGAAATGGGAACAGTGTCAAGAATGGTTTGTGAATTTGATAAATTCAATAATTTTTTGTTTATTTGTCATAATTTTATCAATATTTTGACATGCAAACAGTCAAAAAAATGTTATATCTATGTTCTTCTCTGAAAAAAATTGTCACTTATAATTTTTATTTTCAATATTTTGAAATGTTTTGCCATGTTTCCATATTTTTTGAAACAGTTTGAAGTATTTTTGACAATATTTGTGCTCACATTAGAGTAAAAATTTGAAAAAGGCTTTATCAAGGGTTTATTGAAGGTTACTCATTAAAGAAGCCTTTATAAGAGATTTTTGTCGTTATTGGACGTTTATGAATACTGTTTTTGAGATTTTTTTTTGTAAAGGCTTTATAAGAGGCTCGTAAATTTTTATGAATAAAGGCAAAAGAATATTTATCGTATATATACGTTATTATAATATGTTTCAATTGTTATATTTTTGAAAGCTTTTAACAAAAAAATTAAAAAAAATAATTTGTTTTTCAAAACAATTTTCAAGTAGACATTCAGTTTCGGTTTCGGCCGAATATTACAAAAATGGCCGAAATTCGGTTTCGGTTTCGGTTTCGGCCAAAATTTTGGTTTCGGTCGGACACTACATACATCCTGCTTATTAAATAAAGTGCATAAGCCCGATTGATTCCGATTGTCGAAAGAACATTCCCTGCACTTTATTTTAGTAAAGGGTCACGTAAGCACGTATGATGCATATCATACATCATACATTATAAAAGGAAGCTTATAGTGGCGATCATGCCTGTGTAAAAGTAATGGGCATTTGGTATTGAAGTTTTCATGCCCTGCGGATGAAAAATAAGTAAAGAATAATTCATTATGTAAGGATGGATTTTCCCACTGGGTTTTCCTTGTTGCTTTTATGTGTTTGTTGCTCTCTGTTCGAATATTTTTGTTTTATGCAGCCAACTTCACAACCGAACGCACTGTCAAAATAGGAAATTCGAATCGAGTTGCGCTAGTGCGTTGCGCATTTCGGTTGGCTTCATATAAAATGTATGTGCATGAACCAATTCTGATAGAAGCGCAACGCAACACGCATTCAATTAGGGTCTACTGTTAAGCGAGTAAGAAGTCGTTTTTTGACTACTCGCTTGGTAAAAAACACAGCTATTATTGCGTAAAGCAAGAGACATGCAGTGGTGTGATGACATAACGGTATTTGACTATCGTTACGAAGATGTTAAGTGTAGCAAAAAACCAAAAGAAAAAAAACGAATAAAGAACAATCTTATGGTGAACGGCGGTGTAGTAAGATCATTCGTCGTTGCGCATACAAAAATGGCTATGTTTAAAAATAAGATTTTTTATTTATTTTACTGTTCAATAGCCATATGTATGTACAATTATATATCTTCTCTATAAAAATAACGATTTAACCCTTCATTTAAACCTTCTTCGCAACGGAAATTGTAAGCACTGCTTCCGTTTACACTTACAAAAAAAGGTGAACGTAAGGCCACAGCTTACAATTTCCGTTGCGAAGAAGGTTAAAATGGATAATATGCACGTCGTATATCAATACAGTACGGGTGCCTTACGCTGTCATGCATACATCCTGCTTATTAAATAAAGTGCATAAGCATGGAAGCCCGATTGATTCCGATTGTCGAAAGTACATTCCCTGCACTTTATTTTAGTAAAGGGTCACATAAGCACGTATAATGCATATCATACATTACAAAAGGAAGCTTATAGTGGCGATCATGACTGCGTAAAAGTAATGGGCATTTGGTATTGAAGTTTTCATGCCTCGGATGAAAAATAAGTAAAGAATAATTCATTATGTAAGGATGGATTTTCCCACTGGGTTTTCCTTGTTGCTTTTATGTGTTTGTTGCTCTCTGTTCGAATATTTTTGTTTTATGCAGCCAACTTCACAACCGAACGCACTGTCAAAATAGGAAATTCGAATTGAGTTGCGCTAGTGCGTTGCGCATTCCGGTAGGCTTCATATAAAATGTATGTGCATGAACCAATTCTGATAGAAGCGCAACGCAACACGCATTCAATTAGGGTCTACTGTTAGGTTAAAACTGATTATAGGCGTAGAATCAGCAATAAAAATTCTTATATAAAAGTAATTCAGGCCTCTGGATGAACAAATTTTTCTGAATTTGTGGACTACTGTTTTTATTTAATTATATTTTGTTTTTTTTTAACTTAATTACCTTGTATGAAAATAATGGATATAATTTAATTTTTGTTATGTTTTATGTTTTTAATTATCCTTATTAATTTGCAGTGTTATACTTGAACACACATACTTATATTAAATAAATGAATTGACTTAAAAGTTTTAAGAGTTTGCTTAAAAGTTTATGAGTAAAAGTAATTTCTTAACAACGCCGAGAGAACTTTTTCCTGAAGAGCTTAGGGAAATGA
The DNA here is from genome assembly GCA_958299015.1 of Tetanocera ferruginea. Taxonomy (NCBI): domain Eukaryota; kingdom Metazoa; phylum Arthropoda; class Insecta; order Diptera; family Sciomyzidae; genus Tetanocera; species Tetanocera ferruginea. The sequence goes on from OY282644.1 coordinate 78,479,178, forward strand.
GGCTAAGGGAATGAAACATTTAAAATTAAACAAAAATGTGAGATGCAATTTTCAATCAGCAACTTTAAATTTTATTATGAAGATAACAAAAAGGCGAATATAGAAAGTATTAAGAATTAAATTTAAAGAATTAATAAATATTAACTATAAAATTAATATTTTCAAATTGTAAAATTTTCATAAATATAATTTGCAATCTCGTTTCTTCGAAACACTCCTCTTCTTCTAAGAGTATCGCTGATACCATGATGATTTGGCACCGAAATTATTGCATCAGCACTTGGTTGTAAAATATCTTCAAATTGTATTTCTTTTAAATGTGTTGCTATATTGTGCAATATAAAGCACGCACTAACCATTGAAGGTATTTTTCCAGTTTCCATTCGTATTTTGGACTGCAAAATGGGAAATCGCCTCTTTACTTGGCCAAATACTCTTTCAATTACAACTCGCTCTTTAGAATGCAGTTTGTTGAAAGATTCTGTAATGACTGAATTAGGGTTCCGGAAAGGAGTCATAAGCCACGGTGTTAAGCCATATCCTTCGTCTCCAAGTAAGATGGCACCCGGTTTTCGTTCATTAGGTCTCGCACCAGAGAATTCCTCCAGATTCTTGAATCATGAACCGAACCTGCCCATCTACAGTCGAGACTTGTCACGCTTTCACTGGCATTGCATGTCACCTGTACATTGAATGAGGCTTGTGTCTTTCGGTTTATAAATTCATCTCCATGGGTTCTTGGCTTTAGGATTTGCACGTGCGTGCAGTCTAGAGCTCCGATGGCGCTAGGGAATTTGAATCTGCTGCTCCATTCTTTTTTAGCCGAATCCATTTCTTCTTCAGTTTCCGGAAACTTAATCCAATCATTAGATTTGTCCAAAATACATTGACAAACTTGCCAAATTGTTCGGCACACTGTTGTTTGATGGATACCTAAATCTTCACCTACGCCCACCTGAAAGTTCACTTTTTAAAAATACTGTTTCCAAGGAATGCATTAGAATTTACTTGGAAACCTGGATCTCCGACATATCGCAAAAACGTTTGCATTTTAGTAAAATTACTTAAGGCGCCACCACGAGTTTCTGAATTTGCTGGCAATAAATATGTTGCTAACCATTCTACATTCTCACGGGTAAATCTATAAAGGGACCGAAAATTATCTTTGTGGCCAAATCTTCTTGTTTTATAACATTTAGTTTTATTTCTACGATTTAAAGTCAACAACATTGCCATTTCGTTACGAATTATTTCAAAGAGGTCTAATCAGAACCACACTACAATATATTAAAGTATTCACTTCTTTTTAAGTAGTGAACACTCCTTTTATGCATATCAAAGTTTAGCAAGTAGTGTTTCGAAAATAGTCTAGTCAAAAAAAGAAGTGAACACTATATAGTGTTTTCTTTTTATGCATATCAATAATGAGAAATCAAGTTCACTACGAACTCTAGTGTTTACTTTTTTTATGCATATGGGCCAATGATTGAAATATAATTTGGAGGCATTTAGCATATCACTTTGCAAACTTTGAAACGACATACAGTTTCTTGTGTTATTTAAGCGAGTTATCATATGATAAGCGGTCGCTTTCTTATAATTCGCGTGGTAAAACACAACTTTTATTTTTTTTTGATTTAAGTTACTCTAGAATTCCGTAGAATAACTAGAGCTGAATTGGCCAATCCGAAGATTAAAACGCCATCACCAATTATGATTATTGTATCCTTTGTTAAAATTTATTATCAAATACATGTGATTGCTTATCGAAAACTCGAACGCTCTCACTTTTTTATAATAAACGAATACATCTCAAAAGATCGAAGTGGGACTTCCGTGCAACTGACTGTATTTTTACTTAAACCACTTCGAAACTTTATATGATGTTTTTAATTAAAATAAATTTTTTATTATCGATTGGAGCTTTACACCCTCCATGGTGAAGAGATTAACCGGAAGTGACAACTTTTATTAAATTTAAATTTTTAACAAGCAACTTACTGAAATGGCCAAACGATAGAGAAGATTCCATTATATGTTAAATTCTACAAACATTTTTGTTTAGGTGTGTAATTTTTAGTGGTGACCGTGGCATGCAGGTTAAGTGTGTGGCCTGGCATGCTCGGAGCCCGGGTTTGATCCCCAGCCGCGGCGAAAAGTTTTTTTCAATAAAAAATTTTTCTGATCGGTCACCACCTCTCTGCAGACAATGGCAAACCTCAGAGAGTAAACAATGCCATGTAAAGCTTCTTGAGAACATAAACTTTAGCCGTTCGGAGTCGGCATAAAACATGTAAGTCCAGTTCTCGGTCAATTGTGTGCAAACATTTAATAACACACACAACACAATTGATCATAAAAAGCTCGGTCAAAGTACTTTCAAGGGCTGAAATGGCCAATTTGTTTTGTTTTTTGTTTGTGTAATTTTTAGTAGCAAGATTTCTTGAGTGATCTTGAGTGATTTTCAGTTCTGTGTTTGACTTTTGCGTGATTTTATTACTGTGAAATTTTTAACTCAAATTGCCACACGAGAATTTTTATATATTTGGTGTGTGATGAAGTGATTTTATGTGTTAATTTAGGTTGGCATTTATGGCCTGCTGAACAAATAGAGTGATGCCATAATTAAATCCACTGAACATTTTATTTCGCTCGGCCACTCACAAGTTCTTCCTTTTTTTCTCGCCACCAAATTCGTGTGTTTCTTCTTTTGCACTTTTCTACTACTGCCGCGTCGCATGTAAAATACAAGTTTTATTTTCGTCTAGAATATATTTAATTTTAGTTAAAATTTAACTGCGTTAAGTGCAAATTTGTATCAACTTGACTGAAAGTACATTAAGTTATTTTTTAATCGCTGCGATATTGTTTTTTTGTAGTCGCAACAAAGAACAAAAACACTGAAAGTTTTAGAAATTTTTTTTTTGTAAACCAACATGGCAGACAACGAGAAAGACGTGCCAGAAAAGACCATCGCTGAGGATTTGGTGGTAACCAAATATAAATTGGCTGGTGAAATTGTTAATAGTAAGTAAGAATATCTAAACTAGTGTTGAATTTTATATGATATTAATTGGTAAAAGTAAATTTTATTTAAATCGACTAGAGTAGACTAGCAGTAGAAGAAACAATGAAAATTTTAAAGTAAGCCACGCGGCGGTGGCAACGAAAGGCGCTCAGTTGCACCGTACATAACCTATAAAAATTGGTCACCGAAATTGCAGCTGAATTATTTCTTTTATACTTTATTTTGTTTTGTCTTTATTTCAATTGATGCCTGTTATAACAAAGATATTGCCAATCCATGGAAATTGTTTCTGCCAATACGCTTAACCTGTATTTTGCCACGCATGAAACTTTATAGCTTGTTCTGTCGCTTTTAAGTTTCGTCAGCATGATTTTTGATCGTTTTCCATTTTGCCGCTGTGTGGTAGTTAAAGGAAAGACTATTTGCAGTTAAGAGATATTTATTCTTAAAAAAAAAGATCTGAAAAGAACATATACCTTGTTATTTGCTTACCCGGTTAAATGGATAGCATATTTTCAACTTAAGATTGAATTGAGGTGTTATACAATTATTATTTTTGTTCTGCAGTTTCTGATCGAGAACTATTCAATTCTTGCATTGTTGCGCGTTTAAGTTGTATATTGTATTGTGGTTTCAATGAAAACAATATGAGAACTTGAACTTGATTATTCAAGGTCACGATCTTCCTTAATCAGTTAATGCGATTGTTTTGGCTTATGATCGTTTCTTATGTATGTGTTGTTAAATGTTTGTACACAAATGGTCGAGAACTGAACCTACTCGTATATTCCGATTACAAACTGCTAATGTGGCATATCTCAAGAAAATATGTGGCATTATTTACTCTGAAGTTAGCCATTAACTGCGACCGATGAGATAAATATATAAATAAAATATATAGCATATGTGATTTGAACGCGGATTTTCTGAGATTTTTTGGCTTAGAGACTAACAAAAGAAAACAAATTTCCTTTCAATTTCCGACTTTAGGGCTGGACATGCACTGAGCGAGCGATTTTCAATGTTTCACATAAGAACAGGCTCGGTATATTAAACAAGGAAAAATTTAAAGTGTCTCGCTCAGTCTTGCTGTGCGTGGCCGGCCCGGCCCATTGGGTTTAAATTATAAGAAAACGAAAGCGCTCTAGAGCGCTGCTCTCGCTAAATAGTTTAGACCTATCCATCATGGTGGCAGTCATAACAGGGTACTACCTGATATTTAGACATGCTACCCGACTTAACCTTATTGGGAACGACGTCTGTATGGCTGCAGATATGAAGAAGAAGATAAAACCATACCTCATTTTCTATGTGTTTGATCGCCAAAAGACGTCATTGCAATCAGGGTTTCTACTTCTGCTTGATGACTTGTTAACGACCAGTGTCAGGCGCCTAGTTATCTTTATTAAAAGTACAATCTTGTTTCATAGGGATTGAACGCCAAGTGTGCTGCGTTTGATATTCAGGAAAGTTTCCAGTTTTTCGTACGATTTTAATGCGAAAATAACGCCAAGGAATTGTTGCCAATTTTCAGAATCCTTTTAAAAGACAAATTCCATGTTATCAGTTGTCGAATAATGAACGAATTTATCTCCGATTTCTGTGTCTTCAGCGTATTTGTCAAACCATTTATTTATTTGGGAGCTCTTTTCTAAACCAAATTTGCCACGTTTTCTCGAAAACTTAAAGAGCAGCTAATCGATATACGACACTTACAGAAAACTAGGAGAACCCTTCCTTTTTGCAGGTGAACTAGGAGAACTAGAAGAACCTCATGCAAAAATATAGAATATTTTTCGAAAAAAATACTTTACCTTAAAGCAATTTAAAAATATATTTTATATATAATTTTGTTCACCAAGTTTAATTACTTAAATTTTATATTTACAGAAACACTAAAGGATGTAATTGATCTCTGTATTTCTGATGCATCTGTAAGGGAAATTTGTACAAAAGGCGACAATCGTATCACGGAAGAAACTGGCAAAGTAATTTTAATTTTTACTTATACACTAACACTACAAGAGCTAATTTTTCCAATGATTAAAAAAAATGCGCTTGAGGATATGATGTTGCTTTGACAAGGAAATGAAATTGGTTTACTTCAGGGTAAACATAATTACCTTTGTACTTATTTTTTTAGTAGTACATATGGCACATTTTCAAGTTATTGTGACTGATGCCCGAAGATTGTAAGATTATGAGATCTGAGGAATATTAATAATTTTGTTTAAACTTAAATTTGCCTCTATTTATACAAAACTTAAGTAGCGTCTATTTATTTTTTTGTCTCAGGTTTACAAAAAAGAAAAGGATCTTAAGAAAGGCATAGCTTTCCCCACATGCATTTCTGTCAACAACTGTGTTTGCCATTTCTCACCCACAAAAAATGACCCAGATTATATACTAAAATCAGGTGATGTGGTTAAAATGTGAGTGCAACCAACAACCATTGCTTATCATGAATTCATAGATTATTTTTATATTGACCTTTTTTTTCTTAATTTTTAGCGATTTGGGCGCACATATTGACGGTTTTATTGCCGTTGCTGCTCATACTGTTGTTGTTGGTGCGTCTGCTGATAAAAAGGTCACTGGACGTCAAGCTGATGTTACTCTTGCTGCATATTGGGCTGTGCAGGTGGCATTGCGCCTGCTCAAGGCCGGCAACATCGTAAGTGTATTTGTAGAGAAGTTTATATTATAAATATAATAAGGCAGGCTTTTTATCTTTATAACTAAGGCAATTGTTTTTTGCATTTTCTTAAAAGTCTCTTTTTTTTGTATGTTCAGAACTATTCGATCACCGATGCTGTTCAACAAGTTTGTGAATCTTACAAGTGCAAACCTATCGAAGGTATGCTTAGTCATGAGCTGAAACAATTTAAAATCGATGGCGAAAAGACCATTATTCAAAATCCCAGCGAAGCACAACGTAAGGAACACGAAAAATGTACCTTTGAAAAACATGAAGTTTATGCCATCGATGTGATTGTGAGCACAGGCGAAGGCATTGTAAGTATTATTTTGTTGATGAAAACATAACAACAACTTTAAAATAAACAAATTTTCCAATGATTAAAAAACAGCGCTTGAGGGTCTGAAGTATCTATAGCGTTGAATTGTAAGTTTAATTACTTCCTTTGTACTACATCTAAAGTACAATTGGCACAATTCATTGCTAATGATGCGGATACCCGAAGATTGTAAGATTATGAGATCTGAGGAATTCAATGTTTCTATATTTATTTTGATGCATAAGCAATGATTGAATTTTAAAACAAGTTTTTCTATTGACTCGTACTAAAGGGTCGTGAAAAGGATACAAAAGTTGCAATTTATAAGAAAACTGACGAAAACTATATGTTGAAATTGAAGGCATCGCGTGCGCTTTTGGCTGAGGTAAATATATGAAAAAATCATTTAAAACTTGCTCTCGTACATACCCAATGATTTAATTAAATTATTTGAATTTATTTTTATCATTAAAGGTGAAAACAAAGTACGGAAACATGCCATTCAATATTAGGCACTTTGATGAGGAAACAAAGGCGCGCATGGGTGTTGTTGAGTGTGTATCACACAAAATGATTGAACCCTTCCAAGTTCTGTATGAGAAGCCAAGTAAGTATATTTTAAGTTATATTCAATTTGTAATACGTAATAGTATGTTAATACAATTATGCAAGACTAATTTCGTTTTAATTTAACAATAATTTCTACGTCCAGACATCTTGCAAGATCAAACTCAAAGATATATTTGCTTAAAGTGTTTATTTTCACTCTAGAGCAAATATATTTTTGAAATACTGTTAAGCTAATAAAATAATTTATTCATGGTATTTCAAGTTCCATTTATTTTTGACACTTTGATTGTCAAAATGTTCAACGCTTGAATAAATCAAAAACGATTTTCTCGTGACTATTATGTTTAGTTCATAAATAAATTAGTCTTAAATTCGTTAACAATTTCATTAATTTTGTCGAAATATTAAGTAATGAGTCCAAGCAAGACTAAATTTCGTTTGAGTTTATACAATAATTTGAACGCCCAGACACCTTGCGAGAGCAAAATGCAATGATGAATTTGGTTGGAAAGTTTATTTTTCATTCTATATATAAATTTATTGTTGAAATAAAAAAAAAAATAAGTTAAAATGAACTGCAAGTTACGGATTGTTTAGTTCTACACGCAATGGGCTAAAACAGCTCAACACTTGCATAAAACAAAGTGCAATTTACTCGTGAACTTTGATTGTTTAACCAACAACATATGAAGTCTTTAAAGTTGCATATAAGTAAACTATTATATTATTTTTTACACTAAATAAATAAACTGTTTGCAAGAAACTAATTGTGGTTTAGTCGCTTTCAATGAACTAAAACAGCTCCACACTTGCATAAAACAAAGCTCAATTTACTCGTGAACTTTGTTTGTTTAGTCATTGACATCTAAAGTCTTTAAAATTGCCTACAACTATATTTATATATAATTGGCTTGATTTTTTTGTTAAACCCATATTGAACTCAAAAATATTTTAATATTGTTTTTAGGCGAATACGTTGCACAATTCAAACATACCGTTCTATTAATGCCCAATGGTGTGAATTTGGTAACCGGTTTGCCATTTGCCGAAGAGAACTATGCGAGTGAATATAGCATAGCTCATGCTGAGCTGAAGGTAAACAAATCTTATTAAGCACACAAGTCAACTGTAGCTAATATGGCTTTCTTTATTATGTTTAGGAACTACTTGCCACTCCACTGCAGCCCAGCAAGAAAGGCAAGGGTGGAGCCAAAAAGAAGGCTGATGCGACAGCAAAAGTAGAATCAACGCCAACAGTAGAGACCAAGGCATAAAAATATCATATGGCAATTATAATGAAAACAAACAAAACAAAATAAGAGAAATAAGCCATGTTACAATGAACACAGCCACATTTCCGCTAAATTTATAAGAATTAAATGCACACCCAAGCGAGCAACCCGACAGTAACAGTAAAACGTGTGATCTTACTTTCGTTTTTATTTTTATTGTGGCTTAATTTTATACTATCAATATTAATTTGATAAACAATTAAGAACCTTAAACTTAATGATCTTAATAAAGAATACAGTTAATATAAGCGTTTCTTGAAAACAATTGTATTTTTGAAAAATTATTGAAAATAATTTAAAGTTAAAAAAGAAAGAAAAAAATAACATTGAGCAAATTATAAATTTTAAAAATTGATGAAACACAAAGTTACGAAATAAAATGATATTTTATAGAAAATAAATTAAATGGACTTATTAATAGGAAGTTTAAAAACACCTGCATATGACGCAAAAGTAAGTAATGGAGTTGATATAATTAAAATGTGAAAGGGTAGGGCCTATATTTTCTATGGAACTAATAAGGTGTTTTTCGAACTTTATCAATATGGATCAAGACACTATTTGCTAAATCGCAAAATGTCCAGAAATACAGGTTTTAAACTTTACATTCAATCTTTTACATTTAAAATTAAGCTTTTTCTAAATCTAATTAGACTTCTTACAAATCACAAAACAACTTTTTTTTCATTTCAAATTTAAGCTTGAACAGTTTAATTTGAAATATAAGAAGTTTTATTTGAATTGTAAAAAGTTTCATTTGAACTTTAAAACGTTTAATTTGAAGTGTAAAAAGTTGAATTTGAAATGAAAAAAGTTTAATTCGATATGTAAAAGGTTGAGTTTGAAGTTAAAAACCTGTAGCGCCACATCGGTGCTCTAACTCAAGAACTTTATTTCAATACATTCAAACAATGTCATGCATACTATATAGTACTACACACATGCATTCAAAGAAAAATTTTGCACGAAGACATCTTCCATATAAGCCCACCTAATGAGTAAAAAATAGGGTAGAACGCTTTAAATGTTATGTCTAAAATGGCACAGGTTAGTGGGGAAGAGGGAAATCGTATGCAAGCGCACAATTCGAAGTAAAACAATTCTGTCTTAAATTTATTTCAATTAATCAGCTTAAGGGAAAGATCAAAACATATACGAGATGGTCTTATAAAGCTGATGAATACAAAAACTTTAAAATTAATAATTTTTTTTTGAGAACGATATTTCTTGAATAACAATTAAATAGTTGTAAACTATCTAGTCAAACCTAAGTGCAGCCAAGTAAGTATGTTATCAAATCATGTACCTCTATTATAATGCATTTATACTATATATTATTGGCTTTATTTTATGTTCTTGTTCGTCGTTATACTTTACTGTTGAAATCAAGCCACAATATCGCCCCATTAAGAACGTTATATATAAACGGTACTTATAAGTAACGCTATTCGAATATAATTTCAATGATTTTGATTTATAACTTTCTAGACCCAAACATGCTGCAAGCCGACACGAATATGAATATTTTGACCACGCCATCGCCATCGACCGAGCATGCCGAACTCAATTTAAAGCGTAGAATGCAGTTGGCCATCAATGCCGTAATGCACAAAGGAGAAACACCTACCTGTGCCGCCCGGAAATGGAAGCTCAATCGTCTCGCAATTCTGAAGAATTTGCTGCGCGAAAAGAAGTGCCAGCAAGAGCATGGCAATAATATGAATGGTGAATGTCATGCAGCTTCTGCAAAGCTGTTTCAGTCAAAATTTACATCGAATCAGTTACTTTCGGCTCGACAAGAGGAGAGTCTGGCCAATTACCTTAAGCAATGTTATGAAATGCAGTGGCAACACAATTCAATCGAAAGTACATCTATTGTCAGCCAGCAAATCACACTAAAGAAACCACCCTTGTTGTCCGAGGAGGTGGCACGCAGTTTTACGCATAATTATGTGCACATGCACAAATTGAAATATCCTTCCTCGTGGGACGTAAAGCAACAGGCAGCTCCCGATTGGTTTAACGGTTTTGTTGATCGAAACCCAGAGGTAATCGAATTTGTGACACTTTCAACAAAGAAGCGAAAGCAACGCAAACGTACATTTAAATTGGAAGCCTGTGCTGCTAGGCAAAGTGTTGAGGTGCATAGCTGCGCTGGGAACTTGCAAAAGGAGCCTATGTGGTTGAATGAACAGGACGTAATTGAAAGGGATAACGAAAATGTGCGTCTGAATAAATCTTATTTTGACTAACAGTGAGATGTCGATTTTTACAATATTTTAATACTTCTAGTTTGGTCATTGGTCAACGCCTGTGTCTGATATAGGACACGAAAACAAATTAAGTCACAAAAAGGTAAACAAATAAATATGCTTGAAAATTAAATAAAGAGTGCAAGACTGTCACAACTCAAAACTGGAATTTTGGAAAAAATACCATTTTATACAATTTTGGAATAATTCTATGGAATAATTGAAGAAAAATTTTGCAATAAAAATAAACAATGGGATGATTGAGCATGTAATTCTAAATTTTTAGCTGTGGCAGTTTTCTCTAAAGAAGGAAAGTAGAAAATATGTCTATGAATTGGCAAAATTATAAAAAATTTTATAAAAATTATGGCGTAGAGTGGTGGTGGTTGCTGTGGCTGAACGCTTTAGCATGCGTGTATTGTTCTATGTCAGTTTTAAGAACTGGGAAAACTTGCGTTCAAATTCCGTTTTAAATCAAAAAATGCAAGCTCTTAGTGAGCAAATAATGCCTTGTAGAGTTTCTAGAGAAAATGAACACTAACCATTCAGTGCTGACATAAGTCTTGCAGGTCCATATCTCGGTCATTTGTATGAAAACAAATGTTCAACTTGAATCTTGAAGATAAATTTATTTCAAAGAAAATAAGTGACTTTAAAGAAGAGCAGAAAATACGGATTTTCTTTAATCTTAAAATGTAGAGACTAGTCCAGAAATAATTTATTTTAAGGTTTTTATTTAAAAGAAAAACAAAAAATTAGCATAGAACACAAACAAGTTCAGGAAGCTTGCAAGTTTTTATTTAGACAGCGTGTGATTTTAGGAAACATGAAGACCGACGTTTCTGGAAAAGAAAATTCCATATTTATACCATATTCTATAGCTATTAAGAAATATTGTGATCACATTTTAGCTCGAAAAAGTACAAGTATATAACATTGCGTTTGCCTTTACCTGTTGGAGGATTTACTTATTTTTTAAAAAATTTATTAACTTATAAAATATTAAAGATACAAGCGGCTTACTGAAATTTTTTATCCTTTTTATATGCTTGATAAAAAATGCTATTAATTGTTGCTTAATTATACTCATTCTGCTATTTCATTACTTACAGACGCAATCTTCATCACAATCATCAATCGAGATTAAAATCGAGCCAACTGATATAGATGAAGTTGATATGATACCAGAAGTTGTTTATCAGGCAAATCAGTTCTCACCACAGGTAGCGAACAGTCAACATTTACCATCTGAAACAATAGCCGAGAGTGTTAAACGACGTACCTTGCGCAAACCACGCATTTTTGCTGAACATTTATATGCTGCGGAAAGAACTATGGAATCGGAAAAAATGTCGTCTTATGCAAGACAACGTCATCCGATTAAAATACAAAAACAACAAACTTATCATGAGGTAAATTTGGATTGTCGAGCTAAAAAACATACATTTCTGTGTAACAATATTATTTCTATTGCAGAAAAGTCATTATGATAATGAAGAACATTACCTTGTTAAGCACCATCAAAGAAAAGAACCATCAAAAGAAAAACCAACTCATTGCTCCCAATCTCAATCATTGGATAATTTAAAAAAGTCTATTGAGAAAATGCATGCAGATATGAATTATTTAATGCAATCTATGTTAATGGAAATGACCGAAAATAATCGTTTGCTGCGACGTTTGATAACGACAAATGAAAACAAACGTTAAAAGTAGCAAACTAACAAGGAATTCTTACGGCAATTAAGTACATATTTAAACTGGAGACATTTACAAGAGTTCAGGGTACATTAAGAGGATTTAAGCAGTACACTTCCGCATCACTTCCGAATTGCGATCAGTACCATTTTTGTTAAATCGAATAAAGTAGGTCATTATTTCATTTAAATTTGACAATATCTTTGAAAAATTAAATTTTTTCGGAATTAACTTTTTTCGGAATTAACGAATCTAAAAATATTTTTTCGATTCAAAAAAATTGTTATGCAAAATCAGTTGGGACTGGTGCAATGTATTCACGTAGTTCTTAGTTTGTATTGTCAAATTAAGTGAAAATAACGAAACACTAAAAATACTTATTTCCGAATAATACTGTACATTAAATGTTCAAGTTGTTATACTTGTTGATGTGAATGTATATAAAAAGACTATTTGCTGGAAGGAACTTTTTATTTAAGAAACACTTAAGTTTTTCTCTAAGCTTATAAAATAACATTTTCACTACTTTTTTTGTATAGAATGTTGTATGTTCGTTTAAATAATATATTAAAAATATCTGCTTAAATCAATAAATCACCGTTTCTCTGACAAATTAAAAGACATTGATCTATATGCAATAAAGAGCTAAACAAATTTAAATTTATTTTAAATGTATACTCAAGTAATCCCAACATTTGCATTAACATCACTAAGAACATTCAATAGATGATAGTAAGAGAATTACTTAAATAATTTAGATAAATCTAAGTTCGTTATTATTTGGGGAAAATTATATATGTATATACAGCGGGCAGCAATTTGTTAATTCTCCATTCTCCGCTCCTCAATTGACTAACGTTTATTTACTTATCAGATTTGACAGAGGCATTCTCTGCTGGGTTTGGAGATTTTGAAAAATCTTCGAAAGTATCCTTAGCTTTTTTCATCAACTGACCCGCATAGCATGGTAGCATGTGTATAAAATGAAATGTTTCTTTTACGCCCTGATTATAATAATGTTTCGCCAGAAAGCGCATCTCTCCTCTTTGTGGCAAAGCTGGCACTTCGAACGGCAATTGTTTTTGTAGTTTCTCCACATGTGGACTAATCTCACCTTTGATGTCATTATACAGTTTTTCAGTTTGCTGTGTATTACCCCAAACACCTAATTGGCGTGAATAGTAGAGGGCACCCACTACCAGGCCAGAACGAATAACAAATCTGTTCCATCAAGACAAATTTAACAAAAGAAATATATATATACATTTATAAAATGCGTTACGTAAAAATGTGACTTCTGCATAAGCGAATAACTCACCCAACAATCATGTTTAGAAGAATGTAGGCAGAGAAGGATAGGCAGCAATCGATAGGTTGAGTCTTCAACTTTTGGACAGAATTGTAGAGAAAGTTGATCGATATTGTTTCGGTTTCAATGGCCAAATCTTTGGCAAATTTGCTCCAAACAAATTTCAACGAATGCCTCCAAAACTAAAAACCAAATATTTTAACAAGATAAACGTCAAAAGAATGTATGACAGCTAAGCGAACAGCTGCTTCTTTTCTAGCTGTGTTCAATGTGAGGATAGAAGTGGGAAATACCGACTAGTCCCAGCAAACAATACTTATTGCTTTTAAATAACATTAAAATAAGTTTAAATTTATGAATTAAATTATAGAAAGACACATGAGAATTATACAATAAAGCCGCGTTTCCATGTGATCTTATCTTATCCCATTTCAAAAAAATTTGCTATAATGAGCGAGATGGATATAGATCAATTTCATTATAAACGTTTGACATTTGGTCATTTTTGTAAACAAAAAATAAATTTATTTATTTTTCAAAACTTTGAAAGATGTTCTTATTCTCAAATATAAAAATGTTACATATGTGTATTGATATGTTCTCAATTAATAACTAGCCTTATTTATAGGTTCAACATGACTTTAATAATTAAATTACACGAAAAAAAAATGCATTACATACATAACTGATAATATTTTAATATTTAATATATGAAGCAATGAATAGCAGTAGCAGAAGCAGCAGCAACAACCCCTATCGCTTCATTACTGGCAACTTGACCATCATATGAAGCAGCAGCTGTAGCTGTAGCATTTCTACGACTTCCACTTCGACTGTCATCGCTTTTCCGGCCACGTTTGGGTTGACCAACGTGGTCACCTTTCGGCGTGCAGACCGCGGCATTGGGATTTTTTTTCTGTTGCGGCTGCCGCTGATGTTACTGTGCCTCAGAACAACCACGTTTTCTGTTGACAATAATACTGGTGAAGAATGTCTTCGACCACTACTAGCTCCTTGCGGTGGCGGTAGATCGTTCATGCATTGCTTTGTATCTTTCAGGTGGCACCTGTGGAACTGCATTGTGGCAAATTGAATAAATCTGTTTTCTTGACGGCAAGAAGTTGCGCGGTTTTTGCGTTGAGATCCAGCACTTCCTTTTCCTCAGAGCGACGACGAACTAACAACCTAGTGGAAAAGGAATAGTTTAGCTTTTAACGTCAAAAGGAACAGTTACAAACTTACTCTCTGCAATTTGAAGCTGTTGTTTGTCTGCCGAATTTTTACTGTTAAATTTTTTGAAATGTCATATAAAATTAAAAATGCCATGCAGCTATAAGAACGGTTGTAAAATATTATAGCATGTGATACACTTTTATAGGAAAAGTTCAAGAAGTTGAGTTCATGTTCTCAAGAAGCTCTAAATGAAATAACCCTGGAGAAAAAAAATGTGTTCCATATTTATAATAGTTCTGACAAAAAAACAAAGTGGACATTTCAGCCCTTGAAAGGACTTTGACCGAGCTTCTTATGATCAATGGTGTTGTGTGTGTTATTAAATGTTTGCCGATCAGAAAAATTTTTGTATTGAAAAACTTTTCGCCGCGACTGGGGCTCGATCCGAGCATGATAAGCCATACACTTAACCTGCATACCAAATAACGATAAAACCTCTTTATAAATGCCAGTTTTCAAGAAAATGCCAGAAACCTTCAATAAGCCCTTGATAAAGCAATTTTAATATTTTGACTCTCATCTGAACCATGACTCAATAATTTATAAGGTTATCCCGATATTTGACATACCCTTATTTTTTGTAAACAAAAAAATATTCTCTCTCAAAAATGAATGACAAACAGGGTTTTGTGGTTTCCTCAAAAAAAATTATGTTTCAGTGTTGTGTTGGGTTTTTTTTATTGACAAAGTATGTGTTTTCGATATTTTACTGCTTAAAAAAACAAACAAAATAAGTATGCATTGCTTTCATTGAATTTTTTAAGGCAATAAATTCGTGAAAATATTTCAAGCTTGCTCTCTGTGAAGTCCCAGAACCTTTAAAAATCATCCGATGGATGCTTCAAAATACAAAAGTAGCAGAAAATGTATTGACAAGAAATTTTAAGATATATTGTACTTAAAAATAGTAAGATATTCAAGCAGCTGTGGGATTTTTGTGTATTTATAGATGCTCTCCTCTTCAAATAAGGGTACCTATCTCCATTTTCGTGAGAAGACGTCAAATATCGGGATAACCTTTTAAATTATTGAATCATGATCTGAACACAATTGTTGTCAAAAATATTTCAAGCTATTTCAAAAAATGTTGAAACATATCAAAAGGTTGAAAATACAAATGATAAGTGACAATTGTTGCAAAGAAGAAAGTAAATTAAAAAAAGTTTTGACTTGTTGAGAGTGGAGATTTCGGTTTTAATTTTACAAATAGTTTTTCGTCAAAAATCATCCCTTTGTTTGCTGTAACTTAACTTGGGAGATACCTACCCAAACGTAGGTTGCAAATGAAAGGTATTCAAAACCCCGAAGTTGTGGAGGTTGGGGCTTCGGAAACGTATAATTTGAACCCACGTTTTGGGTAGTTATTTCGCCTTGAAAACGGCAAAATTCACGGTCGTTCAAAATTCAAGATTCATGGCAAAAAAATCGAAAATTTTTGATAATTATCTATTTTTTCAAATCAAAACCACTAGAAGAAGTCAAACTGATTTCAAAATACTTTTAGATTTAATATCTTCTCAAATCTTCTCCCGCTTGAACAATAATTTACATTTAATTAAAAAAAAAATTTGTAAAATCACAATATTCCAAACTTTCATAGGACTTTCTTTCAGATTAACTAACGGATTTTTGAGAAAATTTAAAAATTTTTTAAATACTTTGTGGAAGTGATCACAAAAAATTAAAACATCTATTATGTATGTGTTCGTGACATCGATGTAACGATGTTTGACATATTGCAATATCGATGATTAAACATAGATTTTTTGTCTCTTTTTAAGACATCGAAAATCGATTCCAATTGAAATTGGAATTATAAGCAAAAAACTTATTTCGAATAAACATTTATAAAAGCGCTGATATTTAAGGATTTTAAAAGAGGGTTTTTTCTGATGATATTATGAGCGCTCATAATTTTGATTCCGAAAAGACTTTTATGTTTGAAACTTTTATGAGTGCACATTATTATTATGAATCGGAAAAGAGATCTTATTAGTGAACCTTTTATGAGTGCACATAAAAATGAGTCCGAAAAGACGTTTATATATGAACCTTTTGTGACCGCACTTTATTATGACTAAGAAAAAGCTCATATTTATGAGTTTTTTGAGGCCTCATATTTATCACTCAGACGCATCAATGTATTTTGGAGTAACTTTTTCGATAAACAAAGCTTTTAATACGATTTTTGTGAAGTATTTGTCAACATTTGAAGCATTCATTAAAATGATGCTAAGCGATCGAAACTTACGAGGAGACAAAATTTATAAGTTATGGCTTAAAAATTTTAATAAACACTAAAAAAAGTCTATTCTTATTGAGTAAAAGGGTCTATTTTTTTTGTGTTCTTATAGAAGACTCTTATAAGACTCCGAAAGCATTCATAATCCTGATTGTTAAAAACATATAGTACGGACTCTTATAAGAATCATATTTCGGACTCAGATCTGTGTTCCCTTCTATAAGGAAAGAAAACACGCTCATATTTTTTTTTTTTTTTTTTTTAGCTTGAATCAACGCTCAGGGGATGCCCCCTATTAATGCGAAAGCATTGTGTTGACTCGGAAGATGGGTAATAGGCTAGTTGGAGGGTGGAAAGATGGAAGAGAACACTCTTAATTTTGACTCTTAAAACACACATATTTTGGACGTTTATAAGAGTCATATTTCGGGCTCAGATCTTTAAGACTCATAAATATGAGTCTTAAAAGAGTCATAAAAGACTCATAATGTTTGCTGGGTTGAATTTATCAAATTCACGAACCATTATTGTCACTGTTCCCACATCAAATTAAAAGTGTTTCTATTTTAAGAAAAAAGCTGATATAATTTTTATAAATAAGAAAATTTAAAAAAAAAAAAACATTTTAACTCTAGCTTAAAGCTTTATAACAATTGAACATTTTAAAGCTTTTTCAATATATTTTTTATGAATAAGGACGCGAGCCATGCACGAAAACTATCGCGATAAGAGGAAGGAAGAGAGATGCCTTTTCAGACGTAAAAAAAGAGAGCAGGAAAAGCGTGAGCGAGAAAAAAATTGAGGTGTACCAGGGCAAGAAGGAGGCTCGAAAATTCTACCAGCAGGTTAAGCGTCTAACCCAAGGTTTCAAGCCCGGAGCATCCACTTGTAGAGATGAGAATGGTGATCTGGTTACAGATACGCAGCGAAATTATGGAGACAGCATTTTTCCAATCTGCTTGCAGGCAACGATACCAACAATTCCGCCCTTGGAGAATGCAGTCTGACATCACCAATCAACGATGATGGAGTGGAAATTCCATCACCTAACCATGACGAGGTTAAAGTTGCTATCCAGCGACTCAAAAACAATAAAGCCGCAGGTGCTGACGGCCTGGCTGCTGAATTGTTTAAAACCGGCGGAGGTGAATTGATAAGGTGCATGCATCAACTCATCAGCAAAATATGGCTAGCGGAAAGCATGCCCGACGATTGGAATTTCAGTGTGTTTTGTCCTATACTTAAGAAAGGAGACCCGACAATCTGCGCCAACTACCGAGGTATCAGTCTTATTTCCATCGCATACATGGTTCTTTCGAGCGTATTGTGTGAAAGATTGAAGCCGCATACCAAAACACTGATTGGACCATATCAGTGTGGCTTTCGTCCTGGCAAGTCCACCATAGACCAGATTTTTACACTACGCCAAATCCTGGAGAAAACCCACGAAAACCAAATCGATACCCATCATCTCTTTGTTGCAACAATGTCTGAGTTCGGTGTACCTGCAAAGTTGATAAGGCTCTGCAAGATGACATTGAGCAATACATGCAGCTCCGTCAAGGTAGGAAATTACCTCTCCGAAACCTTTAATACCGAACGAGGTTTCAGACAAGGCGACCTTCTATCATGCGATCTCTTCAATTTCACCATGGAGGGGATCCTACGAAAGGCAGGTGTACCTGCCTACCTATCGAAATGGTACCATTTTCTACAAAGGTGTCCAGCTCCTTGCGTATGCTGATGATATCGATATCATCGGCAGAACCAAGAGAGATATAACCGCTGCTTTCGCCGCTATCGAAAAGGAATCAGCCAAAGTGGGTTTGACGGTGAACGACCCAAGTAACAATTTTCCTCCTATAAAACACCTAAGAACATTCTCAACAACATATTAAAACACAACAGTTACGGATATAATCATTGTATAATAATCGTATAAGACAAAAAAGGCGCACTTTTTTGTTTGTATTAAACCCTACATCAGTAAAATTATTTTCTGTTGAACATATTCTTATCATTACTTTATAGGAGCTTTATATCATTTTTTCAGTCTTATATCAGTGTTTGTTGCTATAGAAGGCATTAGAGAATATTTATATCATTAAAACATTGAAGTTTTATAGCCGTGTCAAATATGTCAAAATAAATGTTCGAAAAAAAAATGTTATTCGAAAAAAAATAATTTTGAAGTGTTCTATTCGTTTTTCTTTTCTTTTTTTTTCATGTGACAAATTGAAGTTGACTTTCTCTTTTTTTTTCCTAACATTTTTTTGCGTTATAAAAATTTATTTATTGTGTTGGAAGCGGATTCGATCTTGGTACCTCCGTGTTGCCAGTCCGACGCATTAACCTCTCGCCCATTTTTTCATATTCAATACTTTGAAAAAATTTTTAATTAAAAACGACTGCGCTGCCTATTGGTAGCTTCAATATTTATATGTGACATTTATTCGAAATCTCAATAATGTCGTATTGAGGTGATGCTTCTTTTATTTTCTTTATAAGAAAAGGGCGAAATTTTTGTTTAACTATTCACTCTTTATTAAGTATTTATAATTCATTATTTATTAACAGGTAATTTTTTTCTTATTAAGTGAACTGTTATTTTTCAAATTTTTATTGTTTTATACGAATAAGTAAAACATAATTTCCTGGTTCAAAAACATTTTTTAGTAAACTTTAACATTAAAAAAATTATAAATACTTATTTTCGGCATGCCCGAAGTTAAAGTCCCCATTCTTGGTAGTACACTCAAAAAAATACTGTAGTAAAATTTACTGCATAACGTGTATTTGTTTCATTAGTTTGTAGTTTTATTTATTTTTAAATACACAAGTATTTATTCCAAATCTTTAAACTTCATTTACATTTATATATCTAGTACTACACGACGTAGTTGTATGCAGTCAGTACTTGTTTAAATGTATTTATTTGTCAATAAAATTTTTGTTTTTTTAAATAGCAATCTGTAATTTTTTGTTTATAATGTTTTTTTTTTCAATAAATAAAAAGTAGCTTGAAGGCTGGAAAAATATTTTTAATTTTTATTTAGAAAAGTATTGGCGCTGACTTGTAAGCTTTTGGTAAGTTATCCGTGATTTCTAGTACCTTTTTATAACTAAGCTCTTCTTTCAGCGGACAGTCTTACTTTGAGCTTTGAGATGGCTGTATTTTAAGCTAATATCCTGGCCTGGCAAAGATGAATTACAAAGATGAATCACAATTCTGGAATTGTTAAGCAAACATCTAACCGCTGCTCTCCTTCTCACTGTGATTTTTGAGCTCTTCTTCATAACATTCAAGAACAGCTAAAAGAAAGCCGTGACTTTTTAGCGTCGTCATCATTAAATTTACCCACGTTGTATCACGAAAAGCACTCCAAATACGAGCAAAACGCGAGAAGCAATAGATTTTTGTTTGGAATAAAATAAAGCTTCTCGTGTCTTGCTTATCGTTGGGGTGCGCTTTCGCGAAACAGCATAAAGAGTTTAATAATAGTTTAAATATAAACCGTGTTCATTAATTACTTCAATATTATGTAAAAATTGTTTGTTAACTTTGTAATTTATGTGTTGTAAATAAATATAAATTGCCACCAAAATTAAAATAATTTTTCATTTTATTTAATTGCAGTAAAAATAACTACAAATGTAGTAAAAATTTATAAATTACTGCATAAAAAAGAATTTGATTTTTAAAATTCGATTAAATACATGTGTAGTAAAATATACTAAAATTGTAGTCAAATTTACTACAAAGGAAAAATTAATTTTTTGTAGTAAAAATAAATAAAATAAATTAGTCATAATAAATACATTTTTATTTGGACGGTGAGCTACTACTTTACATTTGTTTTAAATAAATTTTTATTTATTTTTACTACAGCATTTTTTTGAGTGTAATATTTAAGTATTACCCAACAGAATCGAGCTTATAATTTTTTAGGTTTGTTTTTTTACAATTTTTAACGTTTTTCTTAAAAATAAATCCTCGTCTTACGCTTTCATATTACCAAATTATCTCTGTGGAATAAATAAACTTAGTTATTCCTTTTACCATTTTCAAGGTAGCACGCAGCCAGCTCTTGCATAGCTCCTACACGTGTCTACGTAATTATATCAAAAAGATCTCTACTTAGAAAGTGTCAAGATTTATTAAAAGAAGGTGGCAGAAGTAGATTGACGTCTATCACATCCACACCGTAGTGCTATCTACTTTTTCTACCTTCCTTAATATTTCTTGAAAAGTGTTTTATTTTTAATACGAAAGACAAGCAACATCAGCTTTGCTTGTGCATTTTTATGAAATAATTATAATTTTATGTCGATAGGTCACAAATTACGGTTGCACTCCTGTCGACCGACAGATTGAAAGTGCTCTATCTTGTCAGGAGGTGACTCTTATCAATAAATATAAAATTTAATATATGTGGCTTACACATGCAGAATTTAAAATTCCAAATGGTAAAAACTCCCTACTTTTATTATTTGTGTTTACATTACTTGTGATTGACATACATTTTTAAACTACAATTGACGGTGAACTCGCTTTTTATATTAGAAATTATATGAGATTTCGAAGTTTGTCAAAATAGATCGGGTGCTAATGTTTTCATCTTGGAACATGAAGGTCCATGGTTCAAATGCTGGGGCGCATAGAGAATTTTTTTTTTTTTTAATAAAATATAAATAATTTTTTTTTTTTATATATTCTGAATGACAAGCTAAGTTCGAAAAAGAGAAAATTTGTGTCATGGCGATTTCTGTATTCGTTTCGAACAGTTTTCGAACTTCGAACTGAGAGGTACAAAGGCATAAACATTGTATAATTTTCTTATGCGATGTTTATAGGAAGAATCACTTCATAGTTATTTAATACAATGAATATAACATCATTATACAATATGAATGTAGTTTTTCTATAAACCCTGAATAAGTAGATTCAGAGAATGTTCTTGCAATGATTTATACCAGTAAACACTGCTATAACAGCAATTCTTCCAAATTGAAGCACTATACAACGTTTATAACATTAAATCATACTATAAGTTTAAAATTGGAAGGAAAATTGTTAGTTGGGGAGGGCAAAACAAAGTGAACTACGGGCTAAGTAAGCAATTAGGTTCCAGAGCCCTTTCTCGATCTACAAAACTTACACTCTACAGGACGCTCATCATACCTGTGCTTCTCTATGGCGCTGAGGCATGGGTGGTATCGCAAACAGATGCAGCCGCTCTTGGGGTGTTTGAGAGGAAAGTTTTTCGCAAAATCGTTGGTCCTATTCGAGTTGGCGACGACTATCGCATTCGAATGAACCACGAACTGTACGAGCTCTACAACGACATTGACATAGTCCAGCGTATAACAATTCAGCGACAACGTTGGCTGGGTCATGTCTTTCGTATGGATGAAGAAGCTCCAGCGAAAAAGGTGTTTGAAGCGAAAGCCGAGGGTCGACGACGAAGAGGAAGACCATGCCTCCGATGAATTGACCAGACCGAGGAAGCCCTTACCGCGCTTGGTGAAACAGATTGGAGAAAGCTGATGAAGTCGGCCGTAACCCGACAACGGGTTGTCATGGCCATCTAAGTAAGTAAGTAAGTAAGGACCAGTTTTTCAGTGCTAGTTTAACTCTGTTTTAAGTTTAAACCATGAATCGAGTTTTTCAGTGAACTTTAATCTAAGTTTAAGATGCTGGTGAGTTAAGCTCTCGTTAACTTGCTGTTTGACACATGATTGTTATCACACATGATTACTTGGCAAGTGAATTAATTAAATAAAAGTGCAAATTGAAGTCAACTCGAAATCAAATGTATTCTTTGTCGGACCAGGAAAATCTACGTGACGCTGAAACTTATCAGCTTTTAAATATAACAATATTGCGAAGAGTTAAAACTATTCATTTACGTCCAAACTACTTCAATTTATATGGAGAGAAAAGTTTTTACGGTAGATTTCGACTTTCAAAGGCGTCAGCTTATTGTGTCCTGGAACTTATCCAACCACAAATTAAAAACAAGACATCTTGGTTATTGCCAAGATCTGGTAGATCATTTCCTTAAGTAGTTCATTGCTTCGACAAACACACAAATATTTCATAAGAATAGTTTTTTCAGTCCAACTTGTAGCCAAACTTGAAATGCATTGAAAGAATACTATTTTCAAAGATTTTTATTGTTGCAATGAAATAAGTGATTGTTATTATACCCTAAACCTGAAAGGTCAGGGTATATTAACTTTGTGCAAACGTTTGTAACGCATAGAACGAAGCGAGTCCGGTACAGAAAAGTATATATATTCTTGATCAGCGTCACCACGTGAGTCGAGCTATCTATGTCCGTCCGTCCGTCCGTCCGTCCGTCCGTCCGTCTGTCCGTCCGTCCGTCCGTCTGTCCGTCCGTCCGTCCGTCCGTCCGTCCGTCTGTCCGTCCGTCCGTCCGTCTGTCCGTCCGTCCGTCCGTCCGTCCGTCCGTCCGTCTGTCCGTCCGTCCTTCCGTCTGTCCGTCCGTCCGTCCGTCCGTCTGTGTGTTGTCCGTATACACAGGATAAGAAGAAGGAGTTGAGATAATTGGATGAAACTTGGTACACATGGTCACATGCACCCAAGGATCTGCACTATTGAATATTTTTGGAATCCGCCCACGGACACGCCTACCTCCCATACAACGCAAAAATTTAAAACGGCATAACTCAGCTCATAATAAGTCTACAACAACAAAATTTGGTATGTGTTTGTTTTATACCAACACAAAGATGTCTTTGAAAAATGGACGTCATCCGCTCACGGACACGCCCACCTCCCATACAACCCAAAAATTGAAAACGCAATAAATAAGCCTCTGTTTAACCTACAGAGCTAAAATTTGGCACGTATGTTTTTTATAACAAAAAAAAGATGATTTTGAAAAATGGACATCGTCCGCCCACGGACACGCCTACTTCCCATACAACGCGAAAATTGAAAACTGCATAGCTCAGCTCATAATTAGCCTACAACAATAAAATTTGATATGTATGTGTTTCATACCAACACAAATATGTCTTCGGAAAATGGACGTCATCCGATCACGGACACGCCTACCTCCCATACAACCCAAAAATTGAAAACGCAATAAATAAGCATGTGTTTAACCTACAGAGCTAAAATTTAGCACGTATATTTTTTATGACAAGACAAAGATGCTTTGGAAAAATGGACTTCATCCGCCCACGGACACGCCCATTTACAATTAATTTTTTTTTTTTTTTTGAAAAATGGGTTTAGGGTATTTCATAGTCGGTCTAGACCGACTTTAGACTTTCTTTACTTGTTTTATTCCGTTTTTAATTGCAACATTTGTTACAGGACTGCCTTAACTGCTGAGGAAATGCTCCTGATAACATTAAGGATATATGCAACTGGAGGAATGTTGAGACCCATTTGCGATATTTTTAAAGATTCAACTTCAACAGTTTCGAAAGTGGTCACAATGATCTCACTTTGCATAGCTCAGCTAAGAGAGCAATTCGTTATATTCCCAACCACTGCCAAAGATCTGTTGGAAAATAAGCAACGGTTTTATACAATAGCCAAATTCCCTAGAGTAATAGGTGCCTTCGATTGTACTCACATTAAGATAATACTAGTAAACCTGTTGCCCGAATTCGAGCAATTCAATAAAAATTAACTGTTAGAAACATTATATAGGTTTAATATATGATATTCTATTCAAGAAGTTATTATACTCAATAACGACATATTCAGTCTCAATAATGATATAAAAGATCATTATCTGAATGGTTTGACTTGAAACGTATGATCTGACACTAAATTTTTTAATGTAACATTCAAAATACGAAAATGGACTTACACTTATATTACTACTGAGACAAACATTACAATTATTCGAAAACATCGCAGCTTAACTCTTCCAGCTATAAGACTCACTAATTTAAAAAAAAACGCAGCGAAAAATAAATTTAAGACATAATACTAAGAGATATTTCAGAAATTAATAAAAGGTACTTACAGAACACTTACAACATCGATTTATAACACCTTTAGATGAAAAAACGCCAAAAAACCCAAAAAAAAATTTTTTTTGAAAACCGTTGAAATTTGACTGAGTTGTTTGCTCGGAAAGTGGAATTTTTTATTTTGGAACTGCATTTTTCGGACAATTGACATTTGAGGAATGCATAAAAGATAATTTTGGTTAAAAATTTTTAGTTTTGAAAAAAACTCAAATTCGATCAATTCATAAGCTCTTCTCAAACTAAATTTCAAATCGATAAAATAACGGATTTTTGTACAAAAATTTTATTTCTGTTTTAAAAGGTTGGGAACCCCCTGAAGTGAAATCACAATTTTTAAAAGTGGTTTGCACATATACAGCCTAAACCTGATTTAATGACATCTAAATCGATAGAATCGGTCCATTGGTCTGGGAGGAGTTGAAGTCACAAAAAAAACCTTAGCCTATTAATTATATAGATAAGCAGGATGATTAAAACAGATTCGTGGCTATAACTTTTAATTGGTTGTAGCTATAATGAAATTTTTTTCAAATATATTGTTTTTGAAGCTTGTTGAAGATTTAAAAATTATAAGAACAACATTTAAAAAAAAAAAAAAATTCGAGCAAAAAACCATAGGGGGTAGCCTTGTTTTTTCGATGACACATAGTATTTATTAATTTTTCTGTCAAACAAAAACAAATTCGTCTCAAATAAACTATATAAAATGAAAGAAAATCAAAAATACAAATTTAAAATTTTTTTATTTTTACAACAAAAACAATTTTTAATACATTTTTCGAGGAAACATTCATTTTATTGGACTCTTTTTAAAGGCAATGATTAAAATATAAATTATAAAGTAACGGTAAAAACTTTGTTATTATTTTAAAGTCAATTAATTGCAATTAAATACAAAAAAGAAATAAATTAAATTTTTTAAAAAGTGGCAGAGATATTCGCTTCCAAATAGAGAACTTTAAATTTCAGAGAGTTTTTTTCTCCGTCTTGGCGTTTGATAAAAATACACGTTAAACAACTAAAGAAAATATTAAGAAAATTCATTAAAAATACATTTGGTAAGATAATTACTGTAATTGTCAACACATTTCAAACAAAATTGAACAAAAATTTAGAAAAACAAAAAAATTTTGAAAACCGTTGAAATTTGACTGAGTTGTTTGCTCGGAAAGTGGAATTTTTTATTTTGGAACTGCATTTTTCGGACAATTGACATTTGAGGAATGCATAAAAGATAATTTTGGTTAAAAATTTTTAGTTTTGAAAAAAACTCAAATTCGATCAATTCATAAGCTCTTCTCAAACTAAATTTCAAATCGATAAAATAACGGATTTTTGTACAAAAATTTTATTTCTGTTTTAAAAGGTTGGGAACCCCCTGAAGTGAAATCACAATTTTTAAAAGTGGTTTGCACATATACAGCCTAAACCTGATTTAATGACATCTAAATCGATAGAATCGGTCCATTGGTCTGGGAGGAGTTGAAGTCACAAAAAAAACCTTAGCCTATTAATTATATAGATAAGCAGGATGATTAAAACAGATTCGTGGCTATAACTTTTAATTGGTTGTAGCTATAATGAAATTTTTTTCAAATATATTGTTTTTGAAGCTTGTTGAAGATTTAAAAATTATAAGAACAACATTTAAAAAAAAAAAAAATTCGAGCAAAAAACCATAGGGGGTAGCCTTGTTTTTTCGATGACACATAGTATTTATTAATTTTTCTGTCAAACAAAAACAAATTCGTCTCAAATAAACTATATAAAATGAAAGAAAATCAAAAATGCAAATTTAAAATTTTTTTATTTTTACAACAAAAACAATTTTTAATACATTTTTCGAGGAAACATTCATTTTATTGGACTCTTTTTAAAGGCAATGATTAAAATATAAATTATAAAGTAACGGTAAAAACTTTGTTATTATTTTAAAGTCAATTAATTGCAATTAAATACAAAAAAGAAATAAATTAAATTTTTTAAAAAGTGGCAGAGATATTCGCTTCCAAATAGAGAACTTTAAATTTCAGAGAGTTTTTTTCTCCGTCTTGGCGTTTGATAAAAATACACATTAAACAACTAAAGAAAATATTAAGAAAATTCATTAAAAATACATTTGGTAAGATAATTACTGTAATTGTCAACACATTTCAAACAAAATTGAACAAAAATTTAGAAAAACAAAAAAATTTTGAAAACCGTTGAAATTTGACTGAGTTGTTTGCTCGGAAAGTGGAATTTTTTATTTTGGAACTGCATTTTTCGGACAATTGACATTTGAGGAATGCATAAAAGATAATTTTGGTTAAAAATTTTTAGTTTTGAAAAAAACTCAAATTCGATCAATTCATAAGCTCTTCTCAAACTAAATTTCAAATCGATAAAATAACGGATTTTTGTACAAAAATTTTATTTCTGTTTTAAAAGGTTGGGAACCCCCTGAAGTGAAATCACAATTTTTAAAAGTGGTTTGCACATATACAGCCTAAACCTGATTTAATGACATCTAAATCGATAGAATCGGTCCATTGGTCTGGGAGGAGTTGAAGTCACAAAAAAAACCTTAGCCTATTAATTATATAGATAAGCAGGATGATTAAAACAGATTCGTGGCTATAACTTTTAATTGGTTGTAGCTATAATGAAATTTTATTCAAATATATTGTTTTTGAAGCTTGTTGAAGATTTAAAAATTATAAGAACAACATTTAAAAAAAAAAAAAAATTCGAGCAAAAAACCATAGGGGGTAGCCTTGTTTTTTCGATGACACATAGTATTTATTAATTTTTCTGTCAAACAAAAACAAATTCGTCTCAAATAAACTATATAAAATGAAAGAAAATCAAAAATGCAAATTTAAAATTTTTTTATTTTTACAACAAAAACAATTTTTAATACATTTTTCGAGGAAACATTCATTTTATTGGACTCTTTTTAAAGGCAATGATTAAAATATAAATTATAAAGTAACGGTAAAAACTTTGTTATTATTTTAAAGTCAATTAATTGCAATTAAATACAAAAAAGAAATAAATTAAATTTTTTAAAAAGTGGCAGAGATATTCGCTTCCAAATAGAGAACTTTAAATTTCAGAGAGTTTTTTTCTCCGTCTTGGCGTTTGATAAAAATACACGTTAAACAACTAAAGAAAATATTAAGAAAATTCATTAAAAATACATTTGGTAAGATAATTACTGTAATTGTCAACACATTTCAAACAAAATTGAACAAAAATTTAGAAAAACAAAAAAATTTTGAAAACCGTTGAAATTTGACTGAGTTGTTTGCTCGGAAAGTGGAATTTTTTATTTTGGAACTGCATTTTTCGGACAATTGACATTTGAGGAATGCATAAAAGATAATTTTGGTTAAAAATTTTTAGTTTTGAAAAAAACTCAAATTCGATCAATTCATAAGCTCTTCTCAAACTAAATTTCAAATCGATAAAATAACGGATTTTTGTACAAAAATTTTATTTCTGTTTTAAAAGGTTGGGAACCCCCTGAAGTGAAATCACAATTTTTAAAAGTGGTTTGCACATATACAGCCTAAACCTGATTTAATGACATCTAAATCGATAGAATCGGTCCATTGGTCTGGGAGGAGTTGAAGTCACAAAAAAAACCTTAGCCTATTAATTATATAGATAAGCAGGATGATTAAAACAGATTCGTGGCTATAACTTTTAATTGGTTGTAGCTATAATGAAATTTTTTTCAAATATATTGTTTTTGAAGCTTGTTGAAGATTTAAAAATTATAAGAACAACATTTAAAAAAAAAAAAAAATTCGAGCAAAAAACCATAGGGGGTAGCCTTGTTTTTTCGATGACACATAGTATTTATTAATTTTTCTGTCAAACAAAAACAAATTCGTCTCAAATAAACTATATAAAATGAAAGAAAATCAAAAATGCAAATTTAAAATTTTTTTATTTTTACAACAAAAACAATTTTTAATACATTTTTCGAGGAAACATTCATTTTATTGGACTCTTTTTAAAGGCAATGATTAAAATATAAATTATAAAGTAACGGTAAAAACTTTGTTATTATTTTAAAGTCAATTAATTGCAATTAAATACAAAAAAGAAATAAATTAAATTTTTTAAAAAGTGGCAGAGATATTCGCTTCCAAATAGAGAACTTTAAATTTCAGAGAGTTTTTTTCTCCGTCTTGGCGTTTGATAAAAATACACGTTAAACAACTAAAGAAAATATTAAGAAAATTCATTAAAAATACATTTGGTAAGATAATTACTGTAATTGTCAACACATTTCAAACAAAATTGAACAAAAATTTAGAAAAACAAAAAAATTTTGAAAACCGTTGAAATTTGACTGAGTTGTTTGCTCGGAAAGTGGAATTTTTTATTTTGGAACTGCATTTTTCGGACAATTGACATTTGAGGAATGCATAAAAGATAATTTTGGTTAAAAATTTTTAGTTTTGAAAAAAACTCAAATTCGATCAATTCATAAGCTCTTCTCAAACTAAATTTCAAATCGATAAAATAACGGATTTTTGTACAAAAATTTTATTTCTGTTTTAAAAGGTTGGGAACCCCCTGAAGTGAAATCACAATTTTTAAAAGTGGTTTGCACATATACAGCCTAAACCTGATTTAATGACATCTAAATCGATAGAATCGGTCCATTGGTCTGGGAGGAGTTGAAGTCACAAAAAAAACCTTAGCCTATTAATTATATAGATTACCAGGTAAAATATAAACTTCATGAAATGTTATCAGTAGACCTCGGATTTTGCATATTTGCATATTTTTGAAGGATTAAGATAGGAAAATTCTGATGACACCAAAGTTCGTTTCATTGAAAATAGAGTTGAAAACGAAATGCATATTTTAAATTTTTTTGCATATTTGCATAAAATGCATATGCATAATATATGCCAAAAATATGCAAACTATGCAAAATATATGCAAAATATGCAAAACATATGCAAAATATGCAAAACATATGCAAAATATGCAAAAACTTCATATGTTAAACAAATCGAAAAATAATATTAAAGCGACTCAGAGGGTAGTATACATATTGAAATTTTATTAATTGTCATTTATTAAAGTAGAGCAAATGCTATGTACTACATACTATATTTTATAGGTTTACAAATTATTCAATATAATTGGTATTACAATACACAACCATAATTTTCTCTAAATTATTAATTAAGAGGCTTTGGCGTTTCTCTCCAAAAACCATTTTGTAAGCGGAAAAACTTCTTTCAACGTCACAGGAAGTAATTGGAGCAAATTTATATTTAATGATATTTTCATTTGTGACGGTTTCAAGTCCAGACACTTGTTCATCTTTAAGATTTAAAATATTATTTATTTTTGAAATGATGTTAAAATCTGGATTTCTTTTCAAAATTGCTTCAAATTTCTTTTTTATATCCAGTCCAAAATCACCAGTTATGTTGTGAACTATGTTTTTAGCTTCGTTAAATAAATTCATTGAGCTTGCTAATGGTAGACCCTTCGCTTCCAAGGAAGTTATTATTTCAGCAACTCTCTCGAAATTCGATTTTATATATATAAAATCCCGATATAACTGGGGATTTTTTATCAGCTCTTTTGCTTGCTTTATAGATTCAGCATCCTCTGGGTTCAGTGTTTCAAGAACCTAAAATGCAAATTTAGAATTTTTTCTTTATCAATCTGAAGTTAATGCATATCGTCGTTGTCCAACAACAATGGGTTATCCAAAATAACTTGGAAAATTAAGTCAAAGGTAAAATATTAATATTTCGTTCACTTTAAGGGCCCATTAAAGTTTTTTGGCGACCAAAAATACATTTTTTTTTTTTCATTTTTCGAATGCACAAAACATGGGCCCTTAAGGCCCTTATTGGTTTTTTTTAATTTCAAATAACGATGCTATGTTTTAAATGTTGCTTGTTGATAATCATAATCTTACCTCTGTTATTCCCTCCATGTTATCTGCATAAAATGATGCCGCCTTCAGCCATGTACCCCATCTAGTTATGATCGGTTCTGGTGGTAACTCTTTATTTAGTATTTGTTTGTAGCGTTGTACTCTGAGTGGAGCTTTTATAAAAATTTTTTTACACAGGATATGAACGAGTTAGCGACAGGAAACGATGTTCTTACTTTTTCAGCTATTAAATTTAAACCGTGTGCACAACATGTTATGTGTATGAGATTCGGATAAAAAACTTTTAAATTTGTGCCAGCTTTGATCATATATGCCGCAGCATCCGTTAAAAGTATAGCCTGTTTCAAAAGAGAAGAACATTTTCGCGCATGTTTGAGAATAAGAAAATAATTTTGAGAGCGTTCTTCATTCTGATTGGTCGACATTAAAAAAAAATTGAATATTCTCTGAGCAGAAAAATAAATAAAAAAAAAATTAATGTATATTCCTGAATTTTGTTGTTCGTCGCAACTGCGCTGCGGAAGTACTAAATTTTATTTTTTGAAATCAACCAATCAAAATTACAAAAACAGGGGGCGTTAAAAAATAGTTTAGTAGCCGAAATTTCACTTCTCAATTTTTCCTCAAGAAAATAATTTATTTTTTATGTTAGTTGTATTTGACTTCTCTCTTAAGATGCAGGTTGCTGCAAGCCGTCGGTGCAACACCGTACTTGTGCGATCATTTGTTCTGAATGTTTGCGCATTTAAATATATAGAAAAATAGTAAAAAACACTAAAATAAAAGCATAAAGTTCAGCGAACAGTACAAAAAGAGCAGGAAATTACGCTCTAAAAAATTTTCTAGCTTTAAAAATAATTGCTCACTGCGCATCGAAAAATTAAACTAAAAAATGTTCTTCTCTTTTGAAACGGGCTATAACAAAACTTTTGACTCATTCCCATGTGGCCACAATATACGAATGCTGTCGTTCACAAATCGAGAAACAGTTGCATTATTTACTTCTTCCAACTGTTTACACGACAATAAAAATGAGCATGAAGATTCATTTTCGCTCAATGTTCCTACAATCAAATTCGCGACATATCGCCCTTGTTTGTCCGTTGTTTCGTCCACTGATATCCAAACGCATTCGTCTTTGATACTGTCGCGAATTTTTTGAATTGATTGTTGATAGCATTTATCCAAGTAGCTCTTTCTGAGTGTACTTTCATCTGGAATTAATTGCCCTGTGTATTTTTTTAAAAAATTATTGAATGTAGCATTGCTAAGCACATTCCATGGTATGTTTCCCGCAACAAACGCTGTACATAAATCCATTTTAAAATCATTGTTGGAATTGCCGGAAAAGTTGCTGGACGTGTTGCTAGAAGTATGTGCATTTTCGTCGTTGTTGTTATTGGAGACTTTTGACCTTCTGTGAAGTGAAGTAGTAATATGCTGCTGCAATTGAAATTTTTTTCCGCAAGGAATCTAAAAACTTTAGAACGTACTTTTAATTTAACAATCTGGCTCACTGCAAACAATTATTTCGATGAACAACTTTTGAAATTCATAAAAATTTGAAAATGGGTTTGCATAAGCCTGATATGTAATTTTCACCTTTTTGTCACATGTTGTACAAATTATACTGTTTCCATCAATCTTAAAGCACTTTTCGGGAAGGCTGTTAAACCATTTTCTTTTCAAATTTTTCTTATGTTTGTTGATTTTTGGCATTTCACTACACTACACTTTATTCAACTTAAATGTATTTATGTGATAGTTTTTTGAGTGTAAATGCGATGGTAAAGCGTTGAAAAGGGAAATCAAGGTAAAGTGGTACATATATATTATATATTCTTCTGCATTGCTCGCAGTTTAATATTTAAGGATTGGAATTCAATATTTTGATGAAATTCGTTTGCATATATTTTGCATATTTTGCATATTTTTTGCATATGTTGCATATATTTTGCATATTTGTGGCATATTTTTTTGCATATTTTTTGCATATATTTTGCATATTTTCGATATGCATTACAATTTGTTCTATTTGAACGATAAAACGTCTAGATACCAAGTTTGGTATCAATCTGATTAAAAATAAGAAAGTATGCAAAATCCGAGGTCTAGTTATCAGAGTACTTGATAGTTAATTATTTTAAATATGTATGTGGAAGCAATGCTGAACTTTTTCGGAATCGGAAAGGTTTTTTCCATAAACGTCCAAACAATATGCGATGCGGATTTGAAAATTATCAACATTGTAGCACGATGGCCGGGGTCTGCGCACGATGCAAACAGTTTTTGAAACTCGAGAATATATGCCCGCCTTCAAAATGGGGAGTTTGGTGTTAGCATTATTGTCGCCGATAATGGATATCCAAATAAAAAATATTTGATGACTCCACTAACAAATATCGAAATAACTGAAGAGAACCTCTACAATCATTCTCAAATCAGAACACGTAGCTGTGTACAAAGAAGCAATGGTGTTTGGAAAAGACGTTTTCCAATTTTGTCACTTGGGATTCGCCTTGATTTTGCCAAAATTCAAAGTATTGTGGTATCATGCGCAGTCTTACACAACATCTGTTGCATTAACAATGAAACAGATCTGCCAAGCTTATCTGCAGACGAAATAGATTTTCTACTATCGGTACCAAACAATCGGGTTAGGAGCAGCTCAAACTTAAATAATATTCAACGACGGGTATTAATAAATGAATATTTTATAAATTTACAGCAAAATTAAAATAAATATTACTATTTTATCTTAACAAACAAACGTATTTTATTAATATTAATATTTACACAAAAAATTAATTTTACAACTAAAAATATTTCACATTAACAACACAGAAGAAGTAGAAAACTTACTGGCGCTGGTTGAAGACTTTTAACAAATAATTGAAGCAGACGGACACAACCAGCAGTGAAAAAATAAGGCTTGGAAAGAGATCAAACAAAATTCAATTTGTAGTTTGGTTTAGCGTTCAGAACTGCAGCAACATTAAAAGCTAATGTTGCTTAACTAAACATACAACATAAATTCAAACTGACTGTATGCTGAACGTCTTTTGTGCTAGTTCGAACCAAACTCCACTTTCAAGAGAAATGAACTAGTTGAATTTTCTTATTGTCTCCAAAATAACTGCTGGGTATTTAGAAAATGAGCAATCGGTAGAGAGGTGAGGACCGATCAGAAAATGCATTTCTATTGAAAAAATACTTTCTGCATTAGATGGAATTTGAACCCGGGTTTCCCACCGTTCATTGGAACGTAAGCTAACCTGCTCGGTTACGGACGCCACAAATAATCATCCAGTTAAGAAATGACTTAAGCTGAAACAAATTTATGCGAAATCAACCTATAGGATGAAATATGTTGCGTGTCCAGATATAAGCGGTATCCTAGTACAACATTCATGGTAAGCAATTGTTAACGGTAATTATTGTTTTCGGAGAGAGTTTTTTAAAATTTTTAAAAATTGATTTTAAAATTTAAAAAAATTACGCACATTACATTTGCAAAAAAAAAGAAAACCAAACAGCCTGAGAATTTAAAATATAATAACATAAAATCACCATTTTGTATATCAAAACCCAAGGTTTTTATTACAATTTCAAAGTAGTTGTTTCTGATGTGATTCCGTTATACAAAAACGTATTATCGATTGGTATGTATTGTTTGGTAACAATTTTGATCACTTCTTGGGCTGCACATCCACCTAATTTGCAACAAGTAAAGAAGTCAGCATTGAGAAAAATATAAAGAAAACAGTTTTACCAATAAAAGAAGATATAGAATGTATTTCAGAGCCACCATAGCGACAAATCTCGTGTATCATATCCTCACTTATGGTACTGTGGGCACCCCAGTCCGAGAGAATTTTACTGGCAATAATCTTTAGTCTAGATGTATCATTTTCGGCATAGCATTCACCAGGAATATTACCACATTCCGAGAGAAATCTTTCATAAGCACGCAAGGCAACATAGTGTTCGGTTAAAGTACCCTGTATTTCCAAGTCATCAACTAAGTTGCGAGTATTTTTTTTTTATTAAAACATTTTGAATTGTTTAAATTTTGTTGCTTACTTATGGCTTGTATGCGGTTACTCTTTTCGTGTTCATCAGATATTTTAGAGCCTCGGATAACTGCTAGGCCAGCAGCTTCACGACAAAACAAACGCACATCTTTTTCAGTAATAGCCTCCTCAGGTAAACCCAGCTCAATAAGAGTAGCTTGACATTTACGATAAACAATATCAGCATCGTTTAAGGCTTGTTGACGGTATACATTTTGCAAATTAATATAAGATTCGGTGTCTGCTGTCATATCAGGAAGAACGCCAGGAAGTGGTAAAGACGATGAGTTTTCATTATAGACAAATTCTTTAAGAGCACTGGCCATTATCCAGAATGGATAGCTCTGGAAAACGTTATGAGATTAATACAATTTTGAAGTTATTTTAAATGTTAAGATTTAAATACCTGCTTGTTTAAATTAAGGCAAGCATCATCATTAAAAATTGCTTTGAGGCTAGCACGTATGCAACCACCACCAAATGCTGTATTTACTGCTTTAATAGCTTCTTCATAGTTCTCCTCGTCAGCTTGCATGGCTAGTATATAATAGATTATAAAATAAAATAAATAATAAGATTATTAATATTTAAAGATTGAGTAACATCAAATGTGTTATTAACATTTTACCTCTACGTATCATTTGCCTTAGCGCAGTTTTTTCTTTGTAAGTTGTCGGAATGCGATTTTCATTTTCAGACTTCCAGACATTAAGAAATTTATTAAGCACAATTAACCACGGAACTTTGCTGGTGACGGCAGTTTTCTAAAAGTTTTTCCATAAAGTCTTTATCTATATGGCCAATATTTTAAGGTAACTATTGCACTTACTTTTAAATGTTCTGCCAACGCAGGGAATGGTTGCTCAAGTCTTAAATCAAACTGTCTGTTATCAGGATGTGCCTCAATTACGCAATGTTCTTTAATTTGCAAACGTATGGAACCAAAGAAACCCAGCGATCGACAATATATTAAAGGAACTTTTATATTCCAAAGACAATCCGAAAGTTTTAGTAGTGATTGTTCGTTAAGATTAGATGCCACAACAATATTAAAAGATTCAAAGAAGTCTGGTCGATTCGCCAATATGTAATCAACACTTTCATCTACATAATCACCATGAGCATCAGGATTCAATTCTTGTAACAACAACATACAAGCGGCTGCTTTTGATTGGCCTATACTAGTAGAGTCTAGAAAAAAACTGGATACAACAAAAAGTTATTGCATAGTAAGAAATTTTACTACTTGTGCTCTTACTTAATGCCCAAATCATCCTCGGTTACCACACTGCCATCGACAATAGTAAATCCTCCTATGCCAGGCAGCACAAGACCCTTCAGAACCTCGCATCCCAGACCGTTTGCATTCACTAAACAGATAGTGGAACTCTCAAGTACACTTTGTCCATGTTCGCCCCAAAGTCTGAGTTATTAATCAATGAATGAGCTTCGCAATTATTAAGATTAAAACTACTGCTAGGTATACCTGATTTGTCTATCATATTTTTTACTCT
Organism: Tetanocera ferruginea; assembly: GCA_958299015.1. Lineage (NCBI taxonomy): Eukaryota > Metazoa > Arthropoda > Insecta > Diptera > Sciomyzidae > Tetanocera > Tetanocera ferruginea. Next base: position 78,515,348 of record OY282644.1, read on the forward strand.
TATCTGACTGTTCCGGTGATTTTGGTGGCGCAGGAGAAGACATATTTATCAAAATGCAGAAATATTTATCCAACACTCCCAATCGCTGTAGCAGCTGTTAGTTAAACAATAACCGCCAACGAAAACATATGTGCATAGTTGCCAACCCCATGATAATTAGAAAAATCTCTATCGCACGTAAAAGCCCTTGTGGAATTATTTCTTTTAAAAAACCCAACATAATTTAAAAATCACATGAATTAACTTGAAAAGTTGAAATAAACTCGTAAAATAATTAAAAATCTCGCAGAATATCGAACTACAGTTTAAACGTACTGTCCTTAAAAGTGGTACAAAATTCCAATTAACTAACAATTAACTAATTCTAAAAATGAATCATTAATATTTTCAAGAAGAGATCGCTTATATTCAATGTCTTGCAATATTTCCTATTTATAGTTAAAGCCGCTTCAGACTTTCTGGTAAATCATACATTCTTCTCATATGATCTGTCAATCTGGCCGTTTGTCGTGAGAGTTAATGAACCACGGTAGATCCGGGTTCGATTCTCTTATCCGACAGAAAGTTTTTTGAATAGAAATACATTTTCTATCCGGCCATCGCCTCTCTGCAGACAATGGATAGTAAACAATGCCATGTTAACACCTGAGAACATGAATATGAGCCATTCAGAAACATTTGAGAACACACAAGGAATGAAATGAAAAATTCTTTTTTTTGTTGAGAAAAAGAAAAGAAGTGGTATTGTGAGAACCATAAATTCGGGTATACATGTGACACCGTTCGGCGCAACTATACGAAGGTAAAAAAATGGTAGCAAAGAATCCAGCTTTTTATTTATTTTTATGTTTTTTATGTGGAATTCAAACTGATCTCAAAAGTTTAAATTCCTTAACCTTAAATTCGTAAACAGAGCTTAAATTTTAAACACAGTTAAACTTTTTTTCGTAGCTTATCTCATTTTTATCGGCAGTTTACTTTAACTCTGTTTAAAAATTTCAACTGAGATTAAAAGACATATTTGAGCGCCACTGTAGTAAAAATTCTACAACTTTGACGCAGAACATCAAAATATTTCAAAAATTTTTGAAAAAAATAATCTTGATTGTCAGTTTTTTTGCATATTTTATTCAAAACTGACAAAAATTCTTAAGTGCCTGTTTAGACTGTCATGCCCATGACAAAAATTGTAAGTGAGAACGGATAAGAGTTGGGTAGTGAAAATGCATTTTTTTGTTTAAAAAAAAATTGATTGCTTGTGAGCTGTCAAAAAAATGTTTCATTCTATAGTTCCACTCCTGATTACAAAAAAGAAATAGGCATGCCCATGCTCAGGTATGGATGATCAATTCAATGATCAATCTAAACAGGCTCTAAAATTTCAAACACACTCAACAAAAAATTTAACCCAAAGCTGAGGACGCAGAATTTTTTATCAGTGAACTGCACAGCATTATTTAAAAAACACACAAATCCTAAAACATGCATTTCACAAATGGCATTTATTCGTTAAACATAAAAATAAAGCGCGGATCAATAAATTAATATTCTTGTTTATTGTTTATTGGTTGCATATTGTGTCCTTGATTGCAGAGTATCCAGGTTCGAGCGACTGGGCAGTGTTATATTTTCTGCAATAATTTTAATGTTTACCTTTCAGATACAAGCTTGCAAAACTAGTGAAAATACTCACGCAGAAAATATCCATAATGTGTTTGTTTATTGTTTTGAATTGATTTGAAGTATGATTTTTTTATACATAAATATTTCACATCATGATTATTTCCCATGTTCTCAGAGAATTTTTGACAAAATCTAATGGCGTTTTCGTTTCTACTAAAAAATGTTGCCTTTTCATTGCCCTTGCATTTTTTCGTGTTCGATTCTAAAATAAGTTCAAACGGGTGAGTAAATTGTGTGTTCGTTTCAAAAAATGTCACACTCACAGAGGGCAAAAAAGGCTCATTTTCTGCCCTGCGAAACATTTTCAGGGTAGATGATTGCCCTGCATATCAGGATGGTTACATTAGGGGGTTTCGCACGGTCGTACATGTCAACCGACATTGTACGACGACAAACTAACGGGAATATTTTGTTGAGCTTTCGGACAATCGGACATGTACGACGACTTCATTTCATTGCCGACTCTTGAGAGTAACACGTCGGTGTAATAATGGCTAGGCAATTTTTAGCGGCAACTATAATTGATCAAATTTTGGAAGAAGAACATGAAGAATATATAAGGAAATGAACTCTTGCCATTGTTGCCCTTGCCATTGTTTGTTTTATTTTTTTTCTTACTTTCTGTTGTTGCCTAAGTTGATGTTCACTCGTTGAAAATTTTATACAAATGATAAATGCAGCGAGTCGGACCGACATGCGTTCGCACGAACGACATGTCGGATGGACCGGCAGAAAAATCAAAAATTTTTGATTATCATCCGACATGTCGGTCCGACTGTCTCATTTGCGTTCGAATGATCGTACATGTCATCGTACATGCCCAAGTCGGATGACATGTACGTCCGTGCGAAACCCCCTATTCGTTTATTTAAGTTGACATTTTTCGAGTAGGCAAAACATGCACTTTGCAGGGTTGCGGGCAACATTGAAAACATTTTGCACTGCGACAAGGCAACATTTTTGTAGAAACGAAAACGCCATAAGTTTAAATATTTTAAACCTGGAATTTCTGTGTTTAAATTTAAACTTGCCTCAACAAGTTAAATTTAGATTTTTTGAGATAAGTTATCGGCGTGCAAATTTTAACTCAGGTTAAGGCATTTTAAACTTTATTTAAGCTAACCTTTTTTTAAAATTGAGATGAGTTAACGGGTTTTGTTATAGAAATTTTATGTATCCTTTTGTTTTTTTCTAAATGGACTGAATCGAATTTTACAAGTAAGTTTCGTTAAGCATTCTAGGAACACTCTTGCTAAAATTGTACTTACCTTTTCATTAAATCGTGTTAAGCCAGATTAACTTTTTGTTCCACCTGCTGCTTTCAACATAGTTTAAATTTAAATGAATAAGAAAGATAAAACTCATTGTAACATATAATAAATACGTTTATTTAATTATAAGAATTTGCATTATGAATTTTACATAATCTTATTTATGACTTTTTGCTGTGGTATTTTTAAAACAAATCAGTCTTGGACAAAATATGAACTAATGAAAAAATTAAACTTTTTATTGAGAAATATTAAATTTGCAGACTGCAAGAGTTGAGTTGATTTCTGAGCAAAACATTTATTATCACAATTATTATTTGATATAATAACAAATTTGTTTTTATATGTTTATATTCTGAATTATATGCTTTTCATTTAGAAAGAATTTTTAATAATTGAAAGAACTGAACGAAAACATTGTATAAAATGACAAATCATTTGTTAAAAACAAACTATTTTTAGAATTTCATCGATCCTATAACGACTTTCGATGCTTAAATTAAGAAAAATATCGGGTGTGTACGCATAACTATAACACATTTTTATATAATTTAGGAAGTAACCAAAAGTTATTAAATACATATTTTAACTCGTCTTTTTAAAAATTTTAATCTAATTTTGTTAAATGTTGGTCTTGAGCTTTGTAAATTGGATAATTAAAATCATCTAAATGAGCAGTAAATAAAAAAACATCTAAATCAAAATTATATATTAATGAAAAAATGTTCAAAACGTCATTCAAAATACAATTAATCTTTCAACATTCGAAATGAATCATTTAAATTTTTAACGTCATCTTGACGAATATTATTTTCATAATTAGCTGAATTAAAGATGCATTTGTGCTTTTTGAAGCAGTTTATTTACATGCAATAAAAAAAAAACAATCAGCAATAATGGGGAATATAATTGGCACGACTATGATTTTTAATGCGCGACAATTTAATACTACGTTTACATTACAAACTTAACTACACAGTTTGGCTACAATAGTTTAGTAACTAATACTGGTTTTTATACTGCCTTAATCGCAATTAACACTGCCATTATGTGACGTTTAAAATTTCTGTCTGCCGTATTTTCTTCCTTGATCTGAAAAAAATGTATATATTTATATCAAATTACAATTATTTATCCTAAATAAATTATCCTTTTCATTCGACAATATTTAAGCTTTTCTGAAAATAATTTATTTCTGTTATCAGACATTTCCTCATTTTCTTTTCTTCTTGATGAAAACACAGTAAAAACCATAAAATGAAATGGTTAAAGTCAGAGTTTCAACTTAACTGCTTTTCGAGATAGTTAGGATTTTGTATGCGAACTATGCAGTCTAGTTTCGAAGTTAACTACTTTTTTGGAGCCAACTGTGTAGTTTTGTTAAGGTTTAAAATTTAGGTTTTCGTAAACTTAGAATAAACCTTTTTAGCAAAAAATTATATATACCTATTTGTTATCAATTTTTTAAATTAATGCTTAACATGTTTATATGCAAATAAACTGTTGTATGAAAGATAATTCAATTTCCTTTCATACCATAAATTATTAAGTAACATTAAATTTATGTTTACAATTTAATAGGCCTATTAATAGCATGCTTTAACTTTCTCCAATGGAGTAATTTATAAGATACTGAAATTATTTTTTATTAGAAAAGCTTCAAATTTAACTTTTCCATTGATATTGAAAAGTATGCATTCGGTATATAGTATTCGCTCTACATATAAAACAAATCAAAATTTCTTTCACGCTTATCTTAAGCGTGCTTAAAGAAATCTCTTGCCTCATACAATAATATGGTAGCACTGTTCTTCTTACGAACAAGTATGATGACAAAAATAAAAATAATCAAGCATGTTTTCCGTTTTATGTTATTTCATCGCTTCCATTTTGTTTGACATTCGTTGTTATTTCACAACAAATAAGATTAGAATTTCTTCGCATGTTGCTGTTTGTTATTGATTATATACAAAAATTTACCTAAAATCAATTTTTGTGTTCAAAAATATTTGCACACTTGTAGAAATTGTTGTTTCATAGTCTTCATAAAGAGAGCAGGATAATCACAGAAAGGATGCCAGCCAGAAGAAGCACTGGTGGACCACCATCGGTAGCGAGTACAAATTCCGATGACACAGATAAGGACGATGCGTACAGATTGAAAAGACAAAGAAATAATGATGTTAGTGCATTGATTGGTTAAATTTTATTATTATTATTAATTAAAATTCAAATTTAGGCTGTTAAGAAAACTCGCGCGAAATCAAAACAAACTGCCACCGAACGCAAAAAACATGTGGAAAATTTAAAAAAAGAAAACATTCAGCTGGAAACTAAAATCGAAGAGCAGAAAAAGAATGTTCAAACGCTCAAAGAATTGTTGTTGAATAACGTCAAGACGGAGGATCAGGAGCAAATGATTAGGGAAATTCTTGCAGAAGAAACTGACGAAGATTAATTTTCTGTGACATAACATATTTTAGGAAAGTGTTTTTAAGTGTATTCAAGCAAATTTTGTTTGTTTAATTAATGAACAAAATAAGAAATGCTCTGTAACTTAGGCTTATTGTAAAAAGTTTCAATTAAAAGTTTTTATGTGCAAGTTTCATAAAACTGCAGTACTTAAAGTTTTAAAATAATAAGAATAAAAACTATACTAAAATGAGCAATTCTTCAGTCATGAAGCTATAAATGTTAAATTTCTACTCTATACATTGTCTAGCAAAGCACACTTTCTAAGAACTGCGAGTTAATTTGAAATCTAACTAGTTACTCACCATCGAATAAATCTATTTTTTCCATATGTAATGCAAACACTTCATCCATCTTAATCGCAATTGTTAATTGTTACTGCTTTTGGAACTGTTTGTCTGGCTTATCATCTGAAAAATACTGATCGAAATAATTGAACGGCTGCAACCTTGAACAACGGCAACGATAACAACGATTAATGTTTTCTATTGTGTTAAGGTAATTATTATTTTTTTTCTATTAATGTACCCACAATTCGAGCTCCTAAATTATAGTTTTATCAATAACATTTTCCGTACCACAATTAGAGCTTAAATTGATTATATGCCATATTCATTTATAATTGAAGCAGAAATATTTAATATCTTGCTGTTACTGCCCTAAAATAAAATGACAAATTAAATTACAGTTCATTAAAAACTGATATATACTTGCTTGGATGTTGTTTATGCTATCGCACGTATCGTTCTTCCTATAAAAGTCTGTTGTACCAGACACTAAACAAATATCGCAATATAATCGAGCAGAAAACTCTCTACTGCTTTATTTATTTAATCAAGGCTTCCGTTTATTTTTATTATTATCACTCTCGCAAGCCAAGGCAACAGTCATGTTTTTCTTTTTCTATTTAGTCTTTTAAAAATTTTCCTCAACTTGGTATTTTGGCTCGCTCTATTTAATTCAGAAGATGTAACGCTTGGACTTGGCTTCACTTGCACCAATTCTATTATGACATGTTACGTTTTGGTGTTTTTGTGTTGGTTTCAGAAAGCAGAACCTTTGTTTTTTATTAAATTTCTGACAATTCCAAAGTAGGGACACAAATCTTTAAAATATTAGAACATTTAATTAACGTCGCTTATGAAATCTTTGGCATGCATTATTTTAAGCAATTAGATGACAGCGGAGACACTTATTAAACACCCCACTGACTACTAATAAGAACAACAAAAACGAAGCAGCGACAAAGAAAATTGTTTTCGATCAAATTATTGTCCCAATAGGAATTACTATACTAAGCTAGGACTGTGCCAAATTGAATTGTGTGGGTTAAATTTTTTCAATATGTATGTTGTTCTAATTAGTGTCCGACCGAATATTCGGTTTCGGCCAGTTTCGGCCTTTTTGATCAGTTTCGGCTATTCGGCATCAATATGGTCGAAACCGAAACCGAATATTTGATCGGACACTACTAATTCGGTTTTTACATATATTTCAATGGTAGATGTGAGTTCGCTTTCATCAAAATTTTTAATGGTGTTAAGTAGAACAAAACCGTGAAATTCAGTCATTTGATTGACCGTGTGAGTTGAGTCCAGCACAAAACGATAAATGTAGTTTTTTTAGATTCTAATATTAAGTTATTTAACTTTAAATACTAAAAAGTTCCTTAACGTGGTATTAAAATGATCGCCATATTTATTATTTTAAAGTTGAACATTAATATTCAAACGGTCATATTCATAAAAATATCTTGAAATAGATTTAAAGTGCTCAATAGTCAAAAAGCTTTTTAGAGATAAAATGTTTTTTAAAATTTTGTTATTCATAAAAATATTGTCTCAGCTTATTTGTTAAAATAGGAACACTCTCAATTTGAAATGGGAACAGTGTCAAGAATGGTTCGTGAATTTGATAAATTCAATAATTTTTTGTTTATTTGTCACAATTTTATCAATACTTTGACATGCAAACAGTCAAAAAATTGTTTAATCTATGTTCTTCTGTGAAAAAATGGTCACTTATAATTTTTATTTTCAATATTTTGAAATGTTTTGCCATGTTTTCATATTTTTTGAAACAGTTTGAAGTATTTTTGACAATATTTGTGCTCACATTAGAGTAAAAATTTTAAAAAGGCTTTATCAAGGGTTTATTGAAGGTTACTCATTTAAGAAGCCTTTATAAGAGATTTTTGTCGTTATTGGACATTTATGGATACTGTTTTTGAAATTTTTTTTTGTAAAGGCTTTATAAGAGGTTCGTAAATTTTTATGAATAAAGGCAAAAGAATATTTATCGAATGTATACGTTATTATAATCTGTTTCAATTGTTATGTTTTTGAAAGCTTTTAACTAAAAAATTAAAAAAAATAAATTGTTTTTAAAACAATTTTCATGTAGACATTCAGTTTCGGTTTCGGTTTCGGCCGAATATTACAAAAATGGCCGAAATTCGGTTTCGGTTTCGGCCAAAATTTTGGTTTCGGTCGGACACTAGTTCTAATGTACCCCTTCAAGAATTGAAGTCAATTTTCTGGGCTTGTAGGCCAATTCACCGCAAATTGGAAGCGACGAAAGAGGAAAGGACGGTACACAGTCAAGTGTACTGGCAATTTTTTCGAACTCGAATACTTGCTTTCAATTCTTGACTAATGCAGGCTTCAAATCTGAGTTTTTGTGTGCCACACGGCGGTCATTTCCACACAAGTTCGATAGTTAAGAAGCTAGTTCGCCAGTTTGGCACACTAGTTGGCAAAAATTTTTGATTTTCTCTGTCCAACAAAACAAAAAAAACATTTCTATAGTCATTACGAAACCAGGGTTGTATTGAAACATAAATGTAGTACTATGTGGAGTACATTTTAATGATTTAAGTACGATATGAGAAATGTTTGGTACTTTTTGTTCTCTATTTGGTAGTACTCTATGTAAATTGCATACAGTAGTGATAACTTTGTTTGGATTCAGTAAAAAATTTGTTTCGAAAATAGTTAGCAGGTGTGGAAGACTTGGAGAGCATTTTCGCTTTATTTCGCACACAAAAATAATTTATTTCGAAGCAATAAATACTGTTTTAAGAGTACATTTCTATTCTTCTCAAATGTAACCCTGAGTGTGCTAAACAAATTCCGTAATTTGAACGCTCGCTCTCTCGAACACATACAAGCCGCCATATTGTTTGCCACACGAGTTCCAGATGTGAAAGCCACATAACGCTGCAGCTACACGTTCAAGAAATTGTTTTCAAGTTGATCACACATTGGCCCATATGCATAAAAAAAGTAAACACTAGAGCTCGTGTGTTAACTAATACTATGTTCACATTGAGATAAAATTAGGTAATCGTGAGATAATTTCGAAATTGTACAAAAGTGTTCACACTGGGCTTAAACTATGTTCATACTGAGATCAAATTAGGTAATTTCGTGAGATTTCCAAATTGTGCAAAAGTGTTCACACTAGGCTTGGATAATTTCGTTTGACGTTTGATTTATTTTTTTGTCAATTCATTACTGGCCACATTCAGCACTCTCAACAGTTGCCAACTTAAGTATTGAATTAAAAATAGAAAATTCTTGCTCAAAGTATGTTTGCAAAATTATTTCGCACATAGCCGCAAATCTTATCAATTGTACAACTTTAATTCATTAAAAACATTGCTCACCCAAGTTTCACTGAATGGGCTGCTACCCGAAGGATCAAAAAAGTAAAGTATCTGATAGCGTTTTCTTTTCTCAATCAAAAATTCTGCCCTCTGAAGATGCAGAATTTTTTACATTTTGATCTGAACCGTCAGAATTTTGACCTGTTTTTAGGCGAGAATAGATCACAAAAAGGAAACATTTTTTCAATGTTTTTGTGTTGGCTGCCTTTTTGAAAAACTTTACAAAAATAGAATATTAAAATTTCAAAACATCAAACTGAAGAATTTTCTAGCCGTTATTTGCGAGTAAATTTTAAAAATGTCTGCCGAAAACGATTTAATTGAAGGTAAATTAAGAAATTATAAATATGTTTTTGAAATTTATAGTTTATTTTTGCAATCATAGGTTTTGTGTATGAAACTCTTGACGAGTATGACGAAAGCTTTGAAAATTCTCAAATCTTCGAAGCTTGTGATTAAGAAGATAAGGATAATAAAGATCAAGGCAAAATGGTGCAAAATAAGTTTTCATGTTTTAACAACTTATATGTTACATACATATTAATATTTAAAACTTTTGAAGTACCAGTTTGTTTAACCAATTGATTTTAGCGTAGAAATTTTTAAAAAAGGCGTCGCACTTTAAGTAAAGGTAGATGATACATAGTGGCGTAACTAGATAATCAAGGGCCCATGTGCAAAATTGAAAAAGGGCCCCTACCAAAAAAATTAAAAACCTTCAAAACAAAATATAGAAAAATTATTGTTTTTATATTATTTTACTATATTTTTGGTCTTGCTTTATTTTTAGCAAAAGTTTCTATTTATTTGCTTAAATTTAATTCAGGCGCATGTTTGTTTTCAATTGCAATCAATGCTTAATTCGACAACCTGGATTGGCTTGTCTTATTTCTTAAATAATTTTTAATAATTTTCAATTTACAAAATGTCCAGTCTGCACTTGCGGAGATCACTGGGATTGTGAAGAACAAAAACATAGCTGTGTAAACTTCTGTAATGTCATATTCAATTGCTTCAAAATTTGTAGTGATTTTTTGACACAATTGGTTAACGGTGTTCAATTCACCAGCTTGTAATACTAATGAATTGTTTTGTAAAATTTGGGCTTCTACTTCACAGAATTTTGTTTGAAAGTTATCCCATTTTTATTATATCAGATTCGTTATCATTTACTATTTGTAGTGTCAGCGAAGGGTCCCTATAAAGGGCCCCGGTGCTCTGCACCGTCTTGCACCTATGGAGTTACGCCACCGATGATACATTAATGCATTTAAAATATTAAACTTTTAAATGCACTTATTATACAAAACCTTATCTTAGACAAACGTCTCATTTTTCATTTTTATTAAAAAAATTACACATTATTAATTACAGTGTGGTCTGATGGCAGCCCAAAACCAGTACGCCTATTATCTTCCACAAATTGGACCACTGAAAAAATTTAAAAGGAAGAGAGATGTTTTTTTCAAAATTTAAAATTCAATTTGTTTTTGTTTTACAAATAAGATCTTTAATGGAATTTCTTTTCGCCTGACCAAGCTTTGCTAGCAAAATGTCTCTTCTGTCATCTTCTGTACCATTAAACTCTATCGTTTCCTGGCTTTCAAGGTTTCTTTCTATGTTCCATAAATCATTTCTTTCTATGCAAATATTGTGCACTGCACAGCAAGCCAAAATAAATTTAGCAGCAGTTTCTACCTGGTGAAAATCCAATCGCATCGGTTGACGAAATCGGGATTTCAATAATCCAAAAGCATTTTCAATTTTTACCCGAGCTTGGCAAAATTTTAAATTAAATTCTCTCTCAGATGCTGTCAAATTTCCGTAGGCTCTGTAAGCTGTCAATAAATATTCCCTTATTGGATATGCCTCATCTCCAATTATATGATATGTAGATCCACAAATTGCTGGAAGTTCTTAAGAAATGAACGACATTTAAAGAACTTTCGAATCGTGCATTTTACTTGGAACTCTCGTATAGACATCCAAAAACTTCAAATTAGCATAAATACCCTGCAGAGTTAAAGAAGGGTAATCATGCCTGTTGACATAGGAAGATTTTATCTTATGCTTTGGAGTTCTTATAGTAATATAAGTACCATCAACGCAACCCAAAACGTTAGTAAGGCCGGATAACTGTTAAGTTTACAAATTAAATGGTTTCTTTTAATAACATGAATACTCTTCTCACCTTTTCAAATTCTGTTGAAACAGAACGTTTTTCAAATTTAGTTTTTGAAAAATTTATAACTTCCGGGGCAATTTCTTCGACAATAAACATTAAAACTTTTTCAAAGCTTTGTAGAACATAGAAAAGCTTAAATTGAAGAGGTTTGAAACCTCTCTAATGCTGTTCTTATTGCAGCAAAACCTTTTAATAGAGTTGGAATTTAAATGAGATTCTTTTTAATGATATATTTATTTATAACTTACCATAAGAACGATAGTAGGTAGTTCAGTTTCAGGTTTTATTTGTGCCCTCCCACCTTTATATGTTATTTCAAAGTAGCATTTGCTGCGGCCATATCTTTCTATCAAATAACATGCACTTTACTTTTCGACCCGAAAATTTGTTTTAAACTTGAAAAATAAAACAGAATATAAAACCAATGCAATAAGTTAATACACTCTCCCAAAATTATTGTTAAAATTCAACAATTACAATTGTTAATAAATTTAACAATTTCCATAATAAAAGTTTCCCTTGATTTTGAGTTTTTATTTTTTCTTTTCAAAGATTGACAATTTTTATTGTAGTATTGTTAAATTTATTGTTGTTTTTTTTTTATTGTTGAATTCAACAATTCAATTGTTTGTTGAAAAAAAAAATTGAAACTTCAATTCAAACAAAAAAAAAACAAAAGGCTTTAAATTTTTTTTTTGTTTGTTTTGTTTTGTTTTACTTGTTAATAAATTTTGTATGGCGCTTGCAAAAGGAACAAATTACACTGTGTGTAATTTTTTAAGTCACGGTAAAATAACCATATACGGACACCACTACGTGATAAAAGACTAAAAAAAAAAGACCCGTGTCTCCCAATTTTCCCCAAAGTCATGCACTTTTTGTTTTATGGGCCACGCCTACCTCCCATACAACACAAATAATGAAAACTCTATAAAGAGGCTAATATCAAAGTTACAAAACTGAAACTCGGTATTTGTGTGTTCTATGTCAAAACTTAGGTGTGTTACTAACACGCCCACCTCCCATACAACCCCAAAATTGAAAACTCTATAAAGAGACTAATATTAAAGTTACAAAACTAAAACTCGGTATTTGTGTGTTCTATGTCAAAACTTAGGTGTGTTAGAAAAATGGGTGTTATCCACCCACTAACACTCCCACCTCCCATACAACCCCAAAATTGAAAACTCTATAAAGAGACTAATATTAAAGTTACAAAACTGAAACTCGGTATTTGTGTGTTCTATGTCAAAACTTAGGTGTGTTAGAAAAATGGGCGTCATCCACCCACTAACACGCCCACCTCCTATACAACCCCATCCTATACAACCCCAACCTGACAAAACAACCATCAAAATTTAAATTCGAAAAATATACAATTTTTATTGTTATTTTTAACAAAAAATCAACAATTGCTATTGTCAATGCTATTTCAACCAAGATTATTGTTATTTTATTGTTAGAATTAACAATTTTTTTTTGAGAGTGTAGTGATAGTTTAATGCAAAATAGTTCTTACTTGGATTGTTGTGTATTTATTCACGACATTTTGAATAAAATCCTCTACGCGTAAGGTTTGCTCTCGATTACGGAGAAGAATTACATCTTCATCATCAGATGAGGAAGTTTCCAGCAAATCATTTTGAATGAAATTGATTATGAGTGCTGCTGCGTTCTTTTCAGCCATTGTATGCTGAAACGCTTCCTATGATATATGATGATATGATATATGATGATATACAATTTGAAGCACGAATTTGCTTATTTCGAAGATGTTCTGTAAACAAAAATAGTAAAGATTGTTTTGCAATTTTATTTAAACTTTTGTAAAGATTTTGCTTTCATCAAGTTAGTAATGCTAAACATGAAGAATACGCAAAAATTCGTTTTGATTTTGTTAATAAACTTTAAAGTTTTTTTAACCCTTAACTGGTACTCCTCAAAAAAATCACACAAACAGTTCATGTGGTCCCAGGGACCTTGCCAATTTAAAATTAACAACAACATTAATTTAGTTATAAATATGTTTCTTTTTTACTTTGTGATAAGTTAGTTAAGTTTGTGATAGTTAGTTATAATAAAGATTTTTTGTAAACCGCTATTACGAAATAGTATGTACTAAAAAACCTTTGTTAAAATTAATAAAATTTACAATTCTGATCGTAATTAAAAAAGCTGATGAAGTTCATTTTGTAGACATGTTCACTTGAAGTGTATGGCAAGCGTTTTATGTGCCTCTACAATGCTGTTGGCGAATCACATTCATACACTCCTTTTAATGTGCTGTACCCATTGGACAAACGCAGTGTCGCAACAACAAGCAGTAGCTAGTCAACAAAACTTCAAGAAAACTAATGCATTGTACACTAATTGTACACTAACTTTTTAGGCATAATTCTAGTTTGGAGCCCATGTCCCTTTTTATTTTTTCGGAGTTGGATTATATGTATTTAGCCCTCCTAAATCCAATGATGCAAGAAAAAAACCGCTCTCTTCTGGTTTAGGAGATACAATTCATAAAGTTTGAAAAATCGCTCATATAAACCTGTGATAAGACATAGTTTTTCAACGAATATTCACTATTAAACAACCAATTTAAACGTAAAAACGTACCTTTTCGATAAAAAAGTTAAAACAAATTTTTATTTATTCTTTGATAAAATGTTTCATTCATTAAATAATTTAAATGAGCCGTCAAAATTATACATGACACATGATAATGGCCACATTTAGATACTTTACTTTTTTGACCCTTCGGGTAGCAACCCATTCAGTAAAACTTGGGTGAGCAATGTTTTCAATGAATTGAAGTTGTACAATTGATAAGATGTACGGTTATGTGCGAAATAGTTTTGCAAACATACTTTGAGTAAGAATTTTAAATTGAACGATTAAGTTGGCAACTGTTGAGTATGCTGAATGTGGCCAATAATGAATTGACAAAAAAATAAATCAAACGTCATACACGCAAGCAATGATTACTTAAAATTCTAAAGTAATAATGTATTTCATAACAGAATGTATATATTTGAAATAAACTGTTTTGGAATTTCCAAGTAAACATTGCTAGTGAGGGGGTGCGGAGTTGGAAACGAAAGTGAATGGAAAAAGTTTGGCTGTGATTTCACGAAACTTTTTGACGTTATTCTTTCATATTTAAGTTGCTGGTTGAATTTTGAAAGCAAAGTCTCTGTTATGCAGTTTCATGTAATTTGGAGATGAAACTTTAAAAGAAAATGGAAGAAAGTTTCATACGACAAATTTCATTGTCGTATGAAACTATTACAATAAATTAGTTTAAATTATTTCATTGAACTACGACACTTCCTTACCCCTTACTTCTTTGGTTACTTGTGTGTGAAAGGAGTTACCTTGCAAAATTATGATACTTATTGAACACCGCCATACGACATGTTGAGTGAAGTTTGTAATTACATTTGATAACAAGAGTTTGTTTACTTTTATTTCAAATAAAAATAAATGCAGAAGTGAAGAAATTTATAAAAAATAAGTTCCGGCAAAAAATGGACGTTCATCAGGTGCCGGTTTATAATCAGAACTCTGCTACACAAATGTACAAAACCATTCTGAACGATGAAAATAATGTTATCAAATTAGTTCGAATCTTCAGAAGCCACGAGTGTCTCTGGAATCCAAACTGTGAGAACTATCGTAATTTGGCGCTAAAGGAAACTATCTGGGATACGATAGCCGAGCAATTTGGTACACATGTGACGGCAGATCAGGTTAAGCGTAAAGTGAAAGGGCTGAGAAACTGTTTCAGCACAGAACGAAGTCGTGTGCAGAAATCGCTACTGGATGGACGCGGCGAAATTTATGTACCTACCTTATATTATTATAAGGAATTTGAGTTTTTGCAAGGCATTTCAAAAGGGCTTGTCAAAGGAAATGGGGTAGAAAGTTTCTTATATTTTAACTTAAGGAGTTATATTCATTTCCCAAACAATTTTATAGAATATCAAGTCTGATTTTGGAGATGAATACGAAGAAAACCACTCACCTTGTGATGACAGCATTTACAACATGAACAATTCGGATCATAATGACTATTCTACAAATGATACTTCCTCAAATCAAAATGAAGATATGAAAATTTTTGAGCCTATCGTTTTAAACAAATCCGAATTTGAATTGCCACCCTATAAAAAAGTGCGCACCTATTCCTCCTATTCTATTAAATCTGCGAATACAAGTGCTGAGCAGACGAAAGAACAAAGTAAAAATGCTACTCAAGTGCAAAGTCTCTGCGAAATGGTGCGCGTTGACTTGCAAGATGTATCTGATGATCTTTTCTATGATGCCAAATGGAAGATCCTAGATGTATTGCGTGAGGTACACAAAAAACATATTGAAGAGATAAAACACAAAAACACCAACAACAAAAAATATCCGACAAGCAGCAGAACACCACTAGAAATGGCTGATACCTCGTCAGCAATAGTCTCAAACCATCAGTATCCTCAGCCATAAGATACTCAAATTAAGTTTGTTATAGCTTTAGAGGTTTAAAGACAAAACTAACAAACATGCCGATGCATTTAATTTATCTTAGTATTATATAAAACAAGGAACCATGCCATACAATTATTTTATTAAATGTTAATATATGCTAGACAAAATGTGACTAGACTAAATCTGGTTAAACATCAACATGTGTAAGCATGGAAACATGCTCAATACATGAATTCGTTTAGTTAAGGCAAATGTAACAAATAAGCCAATAACTAAAAGTAATTATTTTTTTTTGTGAAATATAAGTTTTATGCAATAAGCGTGAATAGTTGAATGTACTTAACATTAAATATTTTACTTCTCGAAAAACTTATAATTTAAATAAATTGTTGGTCACTACTCCTCTCAGATCTTAATCAAAAATGCGAATGAAGTATATTCTGTATGCTTCAAGCACTTGTGATTTGTATTATTTCATTGTTTCATATAAAAAAGGTGCAAGCTTATCATTAATTTGTAAACATTGGCCTGTTTGTACTTACAACAAGTAAATAAACTCTAAAGTCGGTCTAGCCCGACTATGGAATACCCTAAACCTCCTATCATATTAAAATACTTATATATTGATAAACTTAAACAAACATAAATTAATTCTTATTTTTTCAAAGTCCATGTATTCCTTTACAGTTTTTAACAGTTTTCACTAATGTGGGTTGTATGGGAGAAGGCAGTGTTCGTGGGCGGGTGGCGGCCATTTTTTGTTCGCACCTTAGTTTTGATATAAAATTCTCTCATGCAAAGTTTAATACCTGTAAGTTATATACAAACCTTTCTTTGGTATTTTAAATATTGTACGTTCTATAGGATGTGGGCGTGTTCATGTGCGGATGACGCCCTTTTTGTGG
Organism: Tetanocera ferruginea; assembly: GCA_958299015.1. Classification (NCBI taxonomy): domain Eukaryota; kingdom Metazoa; phylum Arthropoda; class Insecta; order Diptera; family Sciomyzidae; genus Tetanocera; species Tetanocera ferruginea. The sequence goes on from OY282644.1 coordinate 78,532,004, forward strand.
CCACACCTTAGATTTAAAATAAGATCCTCCCATACCAAGTTTAATCGTTGCAGTCCATGTATGAAGCTTTTTATGGTATTTTCAATGGGTTGTGGGTTGTATGGGAGGTGGGCGTGTTTGTGAGCGGATCACACCCATTTTTTGTATATGTCTTAGATTTTGTACAAAATACATACATACCAAATTTGATCTCTGTAAGACAAACATAAGCTTATTAATGAAGTTTTAAATTTTTTGGTTTGTATGGGAGGTAGGCGTGTCCGTTTTAAAAAAACCACTTTGTTTTGTTAAAAAAAAACACGCACCAAATTTTATCTCTGCAGGTTGAACAGAAGCTTATATATCGAGTTATTAATTTTTGGGTTGTATGGAAGATGGGCGTGTCCTTGAGCGGATTACACCCATTTTTCGAAGACAAATTTGTTTTGGTATAAAATACATATATACCTAATTTTATTGTTGCAACTTAATTACGAGCTTAGTTATGCAGTTTGAAATTTTTGCGTTGTATGGAAGGTAGGCGTGCACGAGAGCGGATTCCAAAAATATTCAATAGTGCAGATCCTTGGGCCCATGTGACTATGTGTACAGAGTTTCATCCAATTATCTCAACTCCTTCTTCTTATCCTGTGTTTACGGACAAGACACAGACGTACGGACGGACGGACGTTCTATGCGTTACAAACGTTTGCACAAAGTTAATATACCCTGGCCTTTCAGGTTTAGGGTATACAAAGAAAAGATAAGGGTTTCGAGTTTAAAAAACGCAAATAGATGAAGTTTTGAGACAGTTTCTTAGTGACCAGTATCTCAACCACTTAAGCTCAGAATGGTATTAGAGTTTATAGTAGAAAATTCAGTTGTGCTGCAGAATTGGCAGTATATTACGATAATAATCTTTATCTTAATTGTATTAAATGCACTTCTTAAAAATAAGAAAGCAAAGCAAGCACTTGTAAAACAAAGAAATCAACGCAACGGAATAAAAAACATAGGCGGTATATATTTTATTTCGTGCACAAAGGCGGAAACAATATATTGTATCATTCTTTATTCCAGCTCGTGTCAATGAAGAACTGCAACCGTTAGATAACTATCAGCCGGCTTTGGATGAAAAAGAACATGTAGCATACGCCGGCGCAACCGTTAAATTAGCTGGCGGAGCACAGCAGTTTTATGAAATGGCAGATAATCGTCGTAGTGTTCGTGCCTATTCCAGTCGACCAGTTGACTTTTCTATAATTGAGACATGCATACGTGCAGCAGGAACTGCACCAAGTGGAGCTCATACCGAACCTTGGACTTTTTGTGTGATAAGCGATGCTCAGATGAAAGAAAAAGTGCGTGACATCATTGAAGCCGAAGAGTATCTCAACTATACGCAACGCATGCATCGTCAGTGGATCGCTGATTTAAAACCACTGCGTACAAGCTTCGCCAAACCATATCTAACTGATGCTCCCTATTTAATTTTAGTCTTCAAACAGATTTATGGAGTCAATGTTTCTAATGGTCAATATAAAAAGCAACATTATTATAATGAAATATCAGTAGCCATTGCTACCGGAATACTACTATGTGCTATTCAAGCTGCTGGACTTAGCTCGCTAGTGACGACACCCTTAAATTGTGGGCCAGCGCTACGATCGCTGTTACAAAGACCAATGAATGAGAAGTTGTTGGTTTTGCTGCCGGTAGGCTATGCAGAAAAAGATTGCCAAGTTCCCGATTTGCAGAGGAAAAAGCTGGAAGACATTTTAGTAAAATATTAAATTTATTAATTTAGTCTGTTTACCGACTTTAAGAAATTTAATTTAAAGTTATAAAAAGGGTAAACAAATTACCATTAATATTAAAAAATTAATGCTCAAAGTACTTTTAGTATCCAAAAATAAAGTTTTTTTTTTAATTTATTTTTCTAATGCATAGAATCGTGCTAAAATTGATTTTTTTTTTAAATTTTATCTTCACATAACAATATGCTTTATTTCACTCGCTTCGGTCAAAAAACAATTAAAGAGTATTCCTCAGTGCATTTAAAAAACTACTTATGGGGCATTCCATCGTGACGTACACGATATTTGTACGACTTTTTCTATGTTTTAAAGGAGCTTGCTAAATATTCAAGTAATTATTCATTATTCTTTTGCATTATATTAATAATTTAAGACCTCTTACACTTTCAGAAATAAGTTTAAGCAAATTTCTCTTGATGGTTAAAAGAAAAAAAAAACGATCAAATGTTGGGTGACGTACCCGACAATGAATCAACCAGTTTTAATGTTATAACGATTTATCACGAAAATTCAGTTAAACCGTAAATGCAAAAACAAAATATGGATATAATAATAAAAATATGCATTTTGAAGATAACTATACAAATTCAAATTCAGAAATTAAACTTGAAGAAAATGTGAAAATTTATGAAAAGCAAGCGTGACGTACACGACATACTGTGTGACGTAAGCGACACGTACGAATTTAAACTACTTTATTGGTGTTTTTTACTTTGAATATTGGTGTTTCGGCATTCATGTTGTATTCTTGAGTGTGAATTTCGTCTCCAATGTACTGCAGAATGCGAAAGTTTATATGTCGGAGAGGGGTTGCATAGGCATCCATGGGGATTTCTCATTGGCCTATCACTATTACAAAAACTCTGTATCTCGGTTAATTTTGACACTATGGTACTGAAATTGAAATGATATGGGGGTAGGGAGATTCAGCACAACGCACGATGAAAAAGTGGGATGAATTATACATAGGGCGTGGCACTTTTAAAAAATTATTTTTTTCGATTAATATTATTGTACTAGGGTACTGAAATTCGGTAAAGGTGTAGGTAGAATTTTTACAAATCACGATTAAGAAAGTTGGTGGGACTCACATGGGGGCGTGTCACTATTAGAAAAACTCTGTAAGTTGGTTTATATTGTTTCAAGGATAGCTATTTGGTACATTGATACATTTTTCAAAATATCTCTAAAACTGCCAAAGATTGAGATAAAAAATATATATTTTTGAAAAAAATTTTTCTGTTAAGTTTTTATAAAGAGTTTTACACCATATAAAAAACAATTTTTAAAATTTAAGAGACGATAAAAAGTTACAGCCTCAAAATATGTTAAAATTTTAATATATTTCAGCTTTCAAGGAACATATTTCGCAAACTAAAGAAGATAATTCAACTTTGGGTTCACAAATTGAAATAACTTATATTTTAAATATAAAAAATTTAAATACGATCGAAATCCGTCCCCGCATTTAAAAGATATAGTGCAATTATTGAAAAAAATAAAAATTTTCAGATTTTTGCCTATAACTCCTAAGTTCGAACTGATGATGAAAAACGAATATCATTTTTAAAATCTGCGTTTATAATTCATCTAGAAATGATAGCACTTTATTCTGCAACTTTTGTTGTTTTTCCATATTGTCTTACGCAAAAACTTCCATTAACTGTGTGACGTACGCGACAAATAATTAACTGCTAATTTTAAATATGTACATTAAAAATGAAAAACTACTGGACATTCAGAAGTTTTACAATTGTTGACACTTTGCCTGTTTAGTCGTGATGTGAAAAAATGCCACCTTCACCAGCGTTGTCAGGTGAATATACCTCAAAAATTACCTTATTCTCGCATTTAATTCTCTCATATTACCACACTTCAAAAATACCTCAAATTACCTCAAAATCGTGCAAATTACCACAAAATTACCGCAAGTCAATGAAATACCTCAAATTACCTTAAAATCGTGTAAATTACCACAAAATTACCGCAAGTCAATGAAATACCTCAAAGTTGCTTAAAATATCACTTTAAGCGGTGTTTATAGCAAAGTATGAAATTATGTAACGAAAGTAAACTTAAATTGCAACATATAAATTAACAAAGGTAAATAAAACAATAATTTTTATAATAATTAAATGATTTCAAAAATTATTTCTCAAAAAAATTTCTCCAGCTTCATAGCAATCGCACTGCTCATCATAATTTTTCTATTAACACATTCATAATATTGAAATGCGCCTAAAATGTAAAAATACTTTAAGCTTACAGAGTTTTTGAATAACAATGCGACAATGATCTTTTTCTTCCAGACATAATTATTTTATTTTTCACTTTGCTATTAGAAATTATTTACGTTCTTTTGTTGTTAAACATTGAAAACATTTTAAACACAAACAAACTACCAACAAGAATGCACAAGAAGAATGCATCAACAAGCGCATTCACTCAGTTAACCATTTCTGTACACATTTCATTCACGCGTACTTCTACCACAGCAGGTAGAAATCTCTTTTTGGTAAGTGAGGTATTTTGTGGTAATTTCGGTATTTTTATTCTCTCGCGTGGGAAATATCGCACATGTGGTAAAAATTTTCTCGCATGATAATTTTTCTCACATAAAGCGATGATTTTTACTTTCTCCCGCAGCATCTCGCAAGAGCTCAAAAAATACCGAAAGCACTATTTATAGTGCAAAACTGGTAACGCTGACCTTCACTCTTACTCTAGTGATGACAATATATATCTTTTTGGCGTGACGTACACGACATCGATTTACCAATTATAATGTTATCGATTTTACTCAAATGGAACTATTCCTTGGAGAAATGAAGGTTGTGATAGTAACAACACGATATGCGGTATTGAATAAAATCAATTACATAACAATTAGTTACGTATATAAAAGGAAAAATTTAAAAAAACTTTGAGTTACTTTTTAGCATTTATCTTCTTGACGATATCATAAGTATATATATACAGCTGTTGACAACTAATTAGAAACGATATCATACTTGCTGAACTTTACCGCACTGGACGTGCGTTTGGTAATGTAACGGTCTATTTTATTGTTTTTATTTCTTAATTTTCTTTTATCTTTTTACAAGAACAATTAAACTGACTTTTCCAAGTAATTTATTGCAGCGAAATCAGTTTTAGTAGGAGAACATAATTTATTCCATTGACAACTAATAAGAAACGATTTGTTAACATTCAAGTTTTCAAACTTTTTATGCATGATTTCTGAATATTTCGATAAGATTTTATTATTTTGAACTGTTTATACATAATTTCAACAAAAATCTGTAAAAGTAAAATTTCATAAAATGGAAAAAGCCAAAAGATGCACGCCAGGTACCCGCAAGGCAATTATTTAATTGAAGAGTGGTTGGCTATCATACGCATCAATTCAAATGCTTTAAAACGCTGGTTTTCAATACTATTGCTCATCTTCGACAATATAAAACCACGGCAAATGTACCACTCCAAAAGATACCGCGCAAAACTTTAGCACATATTGATCAAAAGATTGTCCGACTATCACAACCTGATCCAAGGAAGAGCACAGCAGTCATCCAGCGTGAAATAGTGGATGAAATTGGGGTCAGTGTATCAAAATGAACTGTTGCACGACTTTTAGTGGAAGCTGGCCTTCAGGGAAGACTTGCACGCAAGAATCCCACGGTGAAAGGCTCGTACAGAAAACAACGTATTGAATTTGCCAAAGATCATGTATCTTTTCCGGTAAAGCAGTGCAAATACTTGTTGTGTGGAGTGTTAAAACAAAGATCAATAGCATTGATACTGATGAAGAAAGAGTGTCCAACGACCAAAAGGTAATGAACTTGATCTTAAGTACACTTATTCGGTTGTTAATCATGGCGGTGGATCGATCTTTGCTTGGGGGAAATTTTTTTTGAATGTCATTGGTCTAACTCACTGTGTTTCTGGCACAATGCACAACGAGAATACGTTTATATTTTAAGAATTGTTATGCTGCTTGGGTATGTAGACATTATCCCAGTGATTTGGTCAGGATAATGACCCCAAGCATACGGCAAAGCTGACCAACAAATTTTTTGTTAAATTGCTTCGACTGTTCTTGATTGCTCATCGTCAAGCCGTGATGTAAATCCCATCGAGCATTCATTAAACGATTTGAAAAATGCCGTAAGCACACTAAACATAACAAATTTGGATGATTTTTTAACAAGAGTCAAGGAAGCTTGGTGCGGTATTTGATAAGACCGATGTCAAGACCTTATCTTAAATGCAAAGACGATGTGTTGTAGTTTTAAAGCAAAACGTTTTTTCAACAAAATATTATACCTTAAGCATCAATTTTGTTAAGTTTTCACATATTTTACTACTTGTTTTTACTTTAATATAATGTATTTTGCAAGCGTTTCTAATTAGTTGTCACAGACATTTTTAAGGTTTTAGAATAAAAGTTTCTTTTAAACCAACTGTACCATTAAAAACTTTTCAACTAGTTTTTTGTTTTTAAGATATATTCGTGTAGTTACAGAAATTAGCAAGTCAATATGGATAATTGAAAAGTTAAAGAAGAAATCGGAAGGTGTCTTATAATAAAATAATTATAAATTTCTAATTAGTTGTCAACGGCTTTATATATTTATTATTGCAGTGATGAGCCAGAAAAAAGATATTGTACCATTAGGGACTTAACTCATGTAGGTTCACTGCCCTGTTGTTAAAAATTAGAAATTTTGCTTCTTTTTTTTTTTGCTACAATATACCGCTTTTCGTGGAATGCCCCTTATAACAATAAAACGACAACTTTTGCACATCAAACTACATTTTACTTATTATTATTAAAGATATCGAACTGAAATTTGAAACACTTATTCTCAACACATAAACCTTCTAATGAAAAATAATAAAAAATAAAAAAACAAATTTCAAATGAGAAAGATTCCTTTAAAAAATGTAATGTTCAAGATCAGAGGATACTGGAAAAATATCTCAAATTCCAAGAACTCCAGTTTATTAATTCTTACTCAAATGATTTGTTATTATATTAATTTTGTCACAACATGTGTAAAGTTCAGAAGGAGGCGTGGCGGGTGTACAAATGTGTATATATTAGGTCTGTTTCCGTACGCACTTCAAGTAAAATTCGGGTAAAGTTCGAGTAATAGAGAGTATTATGATTATCTATCAAAATGAGAAAATTTGTCAAAAAGTACGGAAACGGTTTCAAGTAAGTTTCAAGCACAACAGCTGTTTTTTGAAAACAATAAAATGTAATTGCTTTGTTTTTGTATTTAAAACACATTCGTAAGCGTTCATTTTGTTTATTTTAGCTATTTTCATTAATTTCCATAAATACATACAATACATACATAAAATTGCATACATTTTTTTCAAAACACAATGCAGAAATTTAATTTTATCACTTTGCCAATCAGCTGTTTGAAGCTCGAGTTTCGTGCTCGAAGAAATTTTTCAAGTAAAGTTCGAGTAATAGAGAGTGACAAAAAGTGACATTTTGCTTGTTCTTCTTCTCTCTCGTGCTGGAAAAATGTGTAAAGAAACGCATTCGAGTAACTTCAAGTTACTTGAAGTGAGTACGGAAACAGACCTATTATTAATCAGCAACACCACCTGAGAAAATCGCTTCATTGAAATAACGCCCAAAATAAAAACGAAATAACGCCCAAACTATAGAAACCTAGACGTCGACATGCTGCATACAAGGTCCAGCTGCCTGATTTTACCTTTTCAGTGTGGCTTCAGACCTGGAAAGTCCACCATCGACCAGATCTTTACGCTACGACAGATCTTGAAGAAGACCCTAGAGAAACAAGTCGCCTTAGACAGTCCAATAAGGAGTCACCTATATTCCATCATGTCTGAATTTGGTATTCCAGCAAAGTTAATAAGTCTATATGCACTGAAAATCGGGAAGGATCTCTCCCCTCCGTTCGATACCAAGCGGGGATTCAGACAAGGTGATTTCTTATCGTGAAACTTTTTTTAATTTAGTAATGGATAAATCATCTGAGCTGCTGATCCGAGTTGCAGTGGCACAATATTATATAAGAGTGTTATGCTTGCTGCTGGTAAATGCCATAATGCCGTGAAGTCAGTGTTGCAGTCTCCAGGGTAGAATAAGAGTCGAGTCGAATGGGTCTTGCAGTGAACGCAGATTAAACGAAGTATCTTGTGTCAACAAACAAACAGTCTCAGCGGCTTGGAAAACACATCACTGTTGACAACATATCTTTTGAGGTAGTTAAGGACTTCGTTTACCTGGGATCCAGCATAAGTTCCTCAAATTATATTAGTATTGAGATTAAACGAAGGATAACTATAGTCACAGGTATTAAAATTCAAGAGAATGGACGACGATACACCAGCGAATAAATAAATGCAGAGGATTAATGCGCATCAGGCGCTAGATAACCTAACTATGCTTGGAGTTTATAACTGGCGCCAGAAAGCGCACGACAAAAGAAGCTAGCGAAAATTCTTAGACGAGGTTAAAATCGACCAATGGTTCGGTACTTCCTTGATGTCTCACACATTAATACCTTGATATTTAAGCTAACTCTGAGTTTGATATTTGGTAAATTGGATGAAATTTACGCCTATCAAAGAAGTCATAAAAGCAATAAAACCTAAAATTCTGCGAATTTTACGGTTATGAAGGTATTTTAACATCGGGCAAGACAAAGATATTGCTTCGAGTTATGTCTTTATTTTGGTATTTTCTCTTATTGACGTAATGAGTTGTAAATAATTGGAACAAATCCAACTGTGCATGGGATCAATTCTCGTTCTGTGTTATTGGGAACTGAAAATGTATTATTTTTTTGTAATTTACTACTTTTACTACATTCTTGTTCTGTGCATATTTGTCAAATGTTGCTGTATGTTATATATGTATTTTACTGAAGTGTAAATAACACCGTTTTTAAAAATTTGCTTCAGCTTTTTTTAACTATAATAAAAACTGAGACTTGCTGTTGTCATAAACACAAAAACCAAAACCAAAAGTGAATTTATACAAATTTTCTCTTCATAACAACTCAAAATCAGAATTGGTACAAAAAATACAGTGCCTTCAAATTCCTTAACCTTCAATATGACATAATAAAAAGTATGACATAAAAATCATAGACTTTTGCCATAGAACTGCCGAGAACATCTCTGCGCTTCATTCAGTATTCACCACTTGCAGCGACAGTACTGCCAGCCAAAAAAATGCAAAAATAACTCAACACAGCGAAGAAAACAATGCAGAGTAGACGAAGAAAGCCATTTTGTCAATTTAAAAATAACTACGCATTCCGTGTGTAAGGTTCGTTGATTTCTGCGTCGCTTGAAATAAAATATAAATATATACATTTATATATATAAATTTATATAAAAATACATGTGAATAAAGTGGTACCTATAAAAATGAATTATTAAATCGCTAAATGTGACAAATGCGGATATAATTAATAAAGAAGTGAATTTAAGACTGAATTGCAAGATTTTAGTAAACTGTGAACAATTGAAGCGTTCTTATGTCTGCATTAATTATGTAAAAACATATATTGCAAAAGTAATACTGCCCTTAAAAGTATTGTGAAAAAAGTGCGCTGTGTCCCGTCAAAGTGTTCATAAATATTATCGGTGTTTATTATTCCAATACGCTTCAATTTCTACAACACATTTGCAGTGCGATTAAGTGAAAAAAAAAATTAGTGAAAGATTAAGCGCTGCATAATTTTTGTCGCTGTGGCTTTCATCAACGTTTACTTGCTTTCCCCACACATTGTTCATTCCGTTTTGTGCACTTTTTGTGCTGTCAGCAAATGCAAAACTTCAAAAAGTCAAATTTGTGTGGTGTGGTGTGTTGGCTCGATGGTGAATAAATGAATGATTAAAAAATAAGAAGTAATACTAGCGTGTTGGTGTCCAGTGCAGAAAATATATAATATTAAAATACAAAGAAAAGCGTAAAAAAACTAATAAATTGTGAAACTAAATTGATAACTAGTAAAATATATTGAAAAAGTGGCTAAATAGTGATAGTGACAAGTAAAAAATAGCCAAGTTATAAATCTAAAAGCAGAAAATTGTGGAATTCACATCATTCGCAGTGAAATTTCTCTTTTCTGCTTCTATTATATTCTGCGTTTCCTTGACATTTCATTGAATTAACTTTAAATAACTATAAGTTGTTTTTGTTGAAGTACAAAAACTGAAGTGGTCCAATTTTTAAGATTTAACGCGTTTTAAGGTAAGTGTTTATGTAAAATAAGTAGATAATTTTAACTATAAATTAATATATATATTTAGTTCTTGTTGCTATCGTAGAGTCCGCGTGATTCGTTTATTCAGTGTTTCGTGTAGCTATAGCTGTCAGTGGAGGTAGCGTAGCTCCGAGCTGTTGCCAAGTTGACTTGTTTTTCTTGTAACAAAATTGTTCATTATGGTTTTTCTCGAAATAACTTTGTCAAGTTGTTGTTAAAAGTTTATGTGGAATTTTAACACATACGATTTGCTGTGTTGCCACGTTTTTTTTTTCATATATCGCACACTAAATACAAAACAGTCACAACTCAAAATTTTTTATATCGAATTTTTGTTATAAATCAATTTATAAAACACATATCTGACTATATTTTTCGTTATTTTCTTCATTAACTGGAAGAATTAAGTTTTTGTGTTAAATGAAAATTGTTTTTCTTCTGCAGTTTCAACCAAAGAGTTTTATTTTTCGCTTTTCCTGAAAAGTCATGTTTTTTGAGTTGTGACTGTTTTGTATTTAGTGTGCGATATGTATATAATAAGACGAATGGTTTCAAGGAATATCAATCCAAAAAAGTAATATATGCTGAATTTTAAAATGCAGCGTTTGCTAATCATTATAAGAAAATTAAATGAATGCAATAAACTTTTGATGAAAATTGATTTACACTCTAAATAAAATTTGACTAGTAGTATAAATATATCGAAACACCAATTAAGAATCTTATTAGTATAAACAAAGCAATACATATAGTAGCCCGAGCCACACTTAAAATTCGTTCAGAATTATAGGTACAATTGGATTACGACATATAAAACACTTCAGCAAAGTTGAATAGGTAAAAGTTCACATTTAGTTTTTTTTTTATTTATAATTGAAGAGCTTATTGCAAAATCATTATAATCCATAACTTTTTAAAATTAGACTTTGTATGTCAATACTGGGTGAGTTTAGCAAACACAACTGTTCTCAAACAGTTAGTAAATGGCTGCTGAACACAAGAAATCAGTTTCCGATGATATTGAGTACTGTAGAAAATGTATGATAAGTTATAGCAAATTTTAGCAAATTTTAGCAAATTTTAGCAAATAATACCGATTATGAGGGATTTAGATTTGCTATATGATTTGCTTAGATTTGCTTATATGTTATTCATTTATTCTATCTTCTGACAAATCTTATTTTTCTTTTTGTTTTATTCAAGTGAATGTAAAACAAAATCTGAATTGGATTTATAAGAATATAAGCAAAATGTATTCAGAAGAATAAATATTTGAAGAAATTAATAAATTTCTTAAAATTTTATGCATTCTTTTAAGAATAATAAAGCAAAATATAAGAACTTAAGATCATGACGTTATTGTTATTAACTTATTATTGTTAAATATTTTATATTAAGCAAAAATATTGCTATTTTTCTTTCAAACAAAAAAAAAAAAAAAACAGCGGTATACCTATATAATTTTGACATTTCCAAATGGCAATATTGCTGCACATCAAAAAATGAAAAGCAACGCTGAATGTTCAACGATCGACTATCGCTTTCTTTCTTGAGGCGTCCTCAGCTAATGGCGACAAGAGAGGATCGCCAATCGGCAACCGCTTTGGTTCTGTTCGGCCGCTTAGGTCGAAAATATGCTTTTAAGGGAACGAAAAATATTTCACTCCGTTTCACACTAAATAAAACTAGCCCGAAGTAATGCCTTATCAAAGCCTTAACATGTTAACCACATGTTGTGGATAACAGTGACATCTGGCACTTTTAGACAATATTGTTTTTATTTTTCAATTGCGGTATTCACGATTCAGTGTACTTGCGAAACAAAAACAAACTTATCCATAACCTTAAACTTGAGAACATTAGCAGTTGTAAAGTTTGGTACATTGAAAAATTTGACAGTAATATTTAAATTTTTGTATCAATTACGAAAGGATGATCCAATAAGAGCTTACTAATTTGTTTTCTTAATAAAAAACATAAAAATCAATGTATTGATGCAAACCTGTATGTATTATATGGAATGATAGTTCGGTTCCTACAACTCAATGTTTAAAAATAATATCCTTCAAATGTTGCCCACGACTAGCTCTTAAATGGTGAAAAGTTTCTGGTTTGTCGACATAGACAAGTGATTGAACATATTCCCAAAGAAAGTAATTCAATGGCGTCAAATCACATGATCTTGCTGGCCAATTAACAGGACCATTTCTTGAGTGCGCTCAGTTGGACGCTCATAACGACCAAAATGATTTTGAAGGTGAAGAACTGTATAACACTATCTAACTGATGACTGATTTAGGTAGTAAGTTTCCACTATTAATAAACGTTGTTCAGGAGTAAGTCTCTTCATGATAGACTCATAATGAATATTGAACACAAACGTCATATGGACAAGCCATTTGACTCAAAACAGCTGTCAAAATAACCCAGCTGGAAAACGGACCTCGTATTGCACATCCTTAAGATGAATAATAATCTCAATCAAATCATTATAATAATTTTAATAATGACCTCAGTAAAATGTGTGGTGTGTTCACGAAAACCTAACGGCACAACAATACAAGTTCTTAGTCCTCAAATGCACTGGCAAGTGCACTGAATTGTGTATATACCCCCCAATAAAATTGGACTCCATTTTTTTTTGTATAATTTTATTTTAGTTTTGATTTAATATTATTGATCAACAGGATGCGGCATCTCTCATATGGCCGCTTTGGAAATAAAAGTAACTTTACTCTTGAACTTCAAACTCGCTCAAAAACATATTTGGTTTATTGAGGTTAGTGCGATGTGTATTACTGTTTTATGTGAAGCACTTCTACTCTTTTTTGGTAGTTTTGTAGTAGGAACAGATCTATCTGCAATATTTTCAATACAATTTAACTATTTTTTAACAACTATTACTTTCCAAGCATCTGTTTCTTATCAACAAAATAAACTTCGATTTCGATGGGTACCATTCTAGTCGTGTTTATTTATATTCATACATAAGTTAACAATTTTCAGTCTTTTTCTCTGCCCGCAAATTTCGAACTCATCATAAAATTGAAATTAAATTTTACGCGTTTATGTAACGAAATAAAAAATTATTCCCAAAAAATATATAGAAAGGTTTTTTATCAAAAATATAACTCTGAATCATATATATGTGGAATCATATATATGTGGACATAAAAAATTATTATATCTGAGTCATAATGATGTGCATTCAAAAATCTTTATAAATAAATCTTTTATGTGTCAAAATTATGAACGCTTAAAAAATCTTCATGTTTAAGAAACAGACTTTTCTTTCTGAGTCAAAAATATGAGAATTTGTGTAAGTTTATAATTTTTAACGTAAAATGTGTCTTCAACTTTCGATGATTGCGGCTTTCTCACTTAATGTGTTAAAACCAATTAAAAACTCGTAAAACAAAACATTGCCAACATAAACAACATCACGATTTGAGAGACATAATTAAATTAGTTATAGCGTGGCATTGGAAGTTAAAACTGGAGAATACTTTATTACATATGTAGATATCATAAACATACATATAATTAACATAACCTTAACATAATCTTGATAAGTAGTCAATATCAATAGACGACTCGCAAATAACCGCTCAATATTAATATTAAATTATTTGAATAAGTTTTAATTTAAATAATATGAAAATTACAAAAACATAAAAATTACTAAAATCGTGTTATAATAAGCCAGAAATAGATAACAAGTCTTTTATTTAAAAACACCATTTAATCTAATGTCATTTCATTTGTAATACTTTTTTTATCTCTCTTTCAGACTACATCAAAACCAAAACCTAACTAAAAATGGAAATTCCGAGTTGACCATAACTGTAGACTACTAGAGACAATTTTTCAATCTTCGCTTAACTCTCTTCTCTTTAATCTCCAAAGAATACGTAAAAAAATACGTTGGAATTTAACCAAAAACAACAAAAAAAATTAAATAACATATAAATTTGTTTTATCCTCTCACTGCAACGCCATGAGTCGATATTACAAAGCTAACAAAGTTGCCAATATTAATAGCAGCAGTGGCAGTAAAAAGATGTCAACGCGTCGACAGGTAGAGCATGAGAGCGGCTACTATGAAGGCGCACATCAGGATGTCGATTACGAACACTCGCATACGTACAAACGTCAGCGCACTTCAAATGATATTCCATACGGACTCTATGACTTAAAAGATCTGAAGATGAAGCAGACTTTGCCGCGTCAGGCTCTACCACCAGTTGCCAGCAAGGCGCTCAAAATACGCCCACACCAAAATAATAATAACTCAATCATCATATCAAAACGTTACGATTTTTCATTAATACCGGTGAATCAAGTCAAGAAGTCTCCTATTGTCTACAACAACAATAATATTGTTGCGTCTGCGTCGACAAAAGCAATGCCAATCACTGAAGTAGTTGAAGTGCGCGATAGTGAAAGTGATGAGGAAGCGGAACGCCTTAATAAAAATGGTTGCGGTAGTGGAAAAACTGCTTCTGGTGGAAATACCACATTTGTTGTTGGTGGCAGCAGTAGCAGTACAAGTATTGCTTCAAGCACAGCCAATAATCAACAGAAGGCCAGTGGTACCAATGGTGGAGCAGCTGTAGGAGGTGGTGTAGGAGGAGGAGGAGGAGGTGGAGGAGGTGGTAGTCAAAGGCAAAAGCAGCACAAAGATAACCAAACTAGCAACGTCGACCTAGAACGAATGCAGCGTGAGATCGAAGAAGTGACGCAAGTGCACACTAAATGTAAGTAAAACATATTTTAAGTAAAAATTTTAAAATAGTTAAATATCAATATTTAAGAAAACTTTAAAAAAATTTAAAATTTTTTTGTTACACTTTAAGTCTATCTTACAAGCAACATGCAGTTGGCATGAGTTTGTTATAATAATTATTAGTTAAAGACAATGAAGAAAAAGAAATAAATTGTCATTTAGAGATTTGAAGAGGCAGTTTATGCAATTAACACCAAGAAAAGATGGCATCGATGTCTATTTGAAAAAGATTTTCTTCCCGATCAGAATTAATTGAACGGAAGTTTAAGGTCATTAGCAACAAGTGGGCATTGAGCACGTTTAACTTCTTTGTGGGCTCTTTGCACGAAATCCAATAATTCTTCTAGGAAAATAGGTCCCTCTGGATGAAGTGTGGAATTATTAGGACTTTTACGGCGAATTGTTGGGTAACTAACATTGGTTTTTCCAATAAACGAAATTTTTCAATAATTGGTGCCAAAGTAACTTTTATTCAATAGATAATTTATATCCTTTACAAAACTTCTGGAGAATCATTCTGGAGATCATAAGTTTTTGACCCAAAAAGGGTCGATTAAATCAGTTTATTTATGTATTTCCTAAACGAGATTTTTAAAAAAATTGTGTCAAACGGCTTTTGTTTATTAGTTAATTCTATATAAAAATTTCATACTCATAATTTCCGTAGGATCATCAGTTTTCGGGATATAATAAAACCAAAAAGGGTCATCGATTAGTTTAGTTTTTTCAAATATCTCGTAAATGGGATTTTTGACACATTCGAATCAAAGAAGCTTTACTTTCAGAATCTCTTAACTGACCATCTATCGTCATATTTCACTACTTTCCCGTAGGCGCTTCAGATAGGTACTATTGCTTTGGAAATTTGGGTTGCATACATGAGACGTTATAAAAGGCACATTACTGTGCACCAAAGTGAGCTATGTACGGCCTCGAGTGTCTGTACGAGCGTTATAATTAAGCTCTTTTCATAAAAAAGTTTTTCATTAAAAAAGTGAGTTTTTGCAAAAAATGGTAAATTTTCTATGGATAAATATTAAAAATTTAGCAAAGTTCGAAAAAAAAACTAAAAAGAATATTCTTGTTTTTTGTCAATGAATTTGAAGTAATAGTTTTTGATTTCTTAAATATTATCTGTCCCCCCTTTTAATAAACAAGAAAGTGATGAAGGTACGAAAAAATGAAGTTTTGATAAAGAGGTTAAATTTTGAATGGAAATATATTTAAAATTTAGCAAAGTTTGAAAAGAAATTGCAAAAAAGAAAATTATGTTTAGTACACATCTATTTTCCTAAATATTTCCCTTCAAATGCCACATCTAAAAAATAAATTCTCTTTACCAACCTTCAAGACGATCTGATCAGCTTTTCCACTTGATGTCAAGAAAATAATCTGGAACTCAACGTCAGTAAATGTCAAGCTATAACATATTCTCGTAAGCGACTCCAACTTCTCCCGAGAAATTATTACATTCTCAGCAAGCCAGTTCCCTCTGTAAGCTTCTTACGGGACTTAGGTTTTATTTGCGACAAGGAATTTAACTTTAGGTCTCATATTGATATCATTAGTATAGACAACTCTGCATTTGATTTTGTGAAACACTGGACCTCTCTATATATTTCCTTTGTTAGATCCGTCCTCAAATATGCCAGCCAAGTTTTGTATCCCATCTACAGCACCCATTCAAGGCGAATCGAAGCCGTTTAACGATGGTTCATTTGTTTCACTCTTCGTGGTCTTTCCTGTTCGGACAGTTTAAACTTAAATCCTTATGCCGACCGTCTGAAGTTGCTTAACATGCAAACTCTTGTTAAACCTAGGAAGTTGCCGATTTTCTCTTCATTCATCAACTAGTAAGCGGAACCATTAACTGCCAGCACTACTCCAATAAATGTCCTTTAATACCAGCCCACGCAACTTTAGATATTTATGTACTTCTCTTTCACCTTAACTTTCACCGCACCGACTATGGATGCAGTGAACTTTTAACCAGAATGCTTCGGTTAGTCAATTATTTCATCAGTGAATTTGATATTCATCTGATCAGATCTCGACTCCGATATATCCACTGCTTGCATTAAGTTTAACCAAAAATAAACCTCCTGAGTGAGTTTAGTTAAGCTGGTGAATTTACCTCCCATACAAAATCGTGTAAAAACTAAAATAAGGTCCGATGGATGTACTTCTACGGTCTTACCGATTTCCACAATTTTCAGTACACATCTATAAATCTATTTCTTAAACTTTCTGATCCAGCTTCGTTTAGTTCCGCCTACTTTTGTATGTACCTCCCCAACGCAGTCATATAAAAACTTGGGAGGCACCCCTAAGGTCTAATCGTTTTGGACCATTTTTAGTACATATCTATTACTTTAGTTTTCTAGATTTCTGTCCCAGTTTCGTTGAGATCGGACAACTTTTGTATGTATATCCCATACAAAATAATATAAAAAAAAAGGAGAGAGGTCCATCGTAGGAATGTACCTCTTAGGACTAACCGATTTCAACCATTTTAAAAATTTTTCTTAGTTTGCCTAAAATAACCAATCTTACTAGATTTCATTATCATAGAAGCATTTCTCAAAGTTTTGTTTCAATTTTCCATGAAATGAACGCATTGTGTGTCGGTAAGGACACGGAGAGAAAATGGGCTAAAATCAAGCTCAAAGCGTTAAAAAATCAAATTAGCTAACTCCCAGCATGCATTCTTAGATTCTCTGCTTCCAGAATCACACTTCCAGATACACTGCTTCCAGCATTCTCATAAACTTCTAAAAGGCTATTTGAATAGCTTCCAAGAATGCTTCCATGGCTTGGCTTGTACAAGGCAATGTTAAAATATTTTCTTAAAAGCTTTTTGTCTTATGTCTTCTGAATCATGGAATACCTTTTTAAAGTTTTCCTGGAAAATACCTACTAGAATCCTTTCATTAAAGGCGTCAAAGAAATCTTCCATTGAAAAATTCTAGAAGCACTTCTAGCGAAGACTAAGGAAAGCATTCCTATGAAAGTTGAAGTTGAAAGTTGAAGTATGAAAGTTGAAGGGATGGAACTCACGACTTTCCCTTCCTTTGGGAGCACTTTTTTCACTGGACGAACGACGTAATTCTCAGTTGGTTTTTTTTCTGTTAGTGATAAAAGTGCAGAAAATAAATTAAAAAAATGTGTGTGGTACCCACGCACGCTATAAGTGAAACTTTAACCCAAAAAAGTAAAGAGTTTTAAGTGGTTAATTGATTTACTCTTTAATATAGTCTTACTAAAAAAGTCCCATTCCATAAAATCGCAAGGGTAGATTAACTGTCTTTTAATATAATTTCGAAAAGTTTAAAGGTTTTGTACCATAAATTAATCCTATTGTATCAATTATACCATGTAACTAATTTGTATTTCTTGTAAAAACCTTTCTCCAAAAGTTATATGTAGAAAAAAGCTATCTGGCGACGAATTGGTGGTGATAAAAAGGGATATAAAATTTAAGACACAAATATTTTGGTACCGCTAGTTTTTTGTTAATAAAATACAAATGGCAGTTTGCTGTTTTAGTAGTATTCAGCAAGTTAAGCTTTCTTGTTATGAAACTTGTTAATAAACAACGTAAACTTGATTTAATTTAGGCGATAAAATTTTGGGTACGACTAAAAACAGATTCAATGCATTTAGCTTTAATGCAATGCAATAACCATTCTAAAGTGCTTTATACTTGGCAATAGAAGCAAAAACCATTATTACAGTTTTACTCCTCGTATCAATTCGCGGACTTTAAAAAATTACGGACTCAAACTTTGATGATTAGTTCGTTAGGTTTATGGTGAGTTATAAACTCTCCATGGTTTATGGTGAGTTATTTAATAACATGAATTCGCTGCGTTTTATTAAAGTGTTACATCAGTTTTACTCCCCGTTTAGTTCGCCGCGACTAAACAAGTTTCATTTCAAAAATTATATTTTCCTGTCCGAACTGGATCAAATATATCTATCTATTTTGGGCAATGAAAATATTATTTTTAATTTGTAATCGATAAAACGATTTCTTGTCATCGTTTATTTTTTTATTTGTTCGGTTCGTATGTTGCTTGAGCCACTTGTACATTTTGTCTTCTTTTCTTTGCTCTTTATTCGTGCCAAAATGTCCTAAATTTGGCACATTAAATTTTTATAAACAATCCCAAAATTTCTTAGATTAGGCATATGAGGGCATATTCTTTTCTTTGATTAGCCATTTATATGTGACATACATTGGACATAAATGAGCATGGCTTTTTTTTGATTTTGATAATCAATACCACAATGTCATAAATTGGGCACAAGTGAGCATATAAGTTTTTGGATAAACAATCCAAAAGTGAATTTCATTGTGCAGAAGTGAGCGAATTTTATAACCCATGAGCGTGCTTATGTTTTCATAAACAATCAAATTTGGACTTGATATCAAGAATATTTTTTATTTTTTTAGAATCACTCCCAAAATTAATTGATTTGGAATTGTTTTTAGCTTAAATTTCTCTCCGTAGAAGAACCAAAGCTGGTTAACAATATTTTTTCAATAGATTCTTTGAAAAAAAAAAAATGTTATACAGCGGTGTTTTCAATTCGAAAAGCAAATTTTTCTCAAACAATTTCTTTTGCAATAATGTTTGCCTCTTAAAAGCAGATGATAAGGACCAAGTCATCTAACATCTATTTAAATTGGGGAAAATTAGGAAAACAAAATGTTATCATATCTTTTGTACAACAGACCGATCTAATTAGTTTTGGCAGTGTACTAGTTAATTTGCTAAATGAATTTTTTTTTTTGCTTAAATATTTTAAAACTAGACACCGTGTGAAAGGCATACAAATTTTCCCAAATAAAAAATAAAGTCATCCAATAGATTAACGTGTGACGCATGCATGTGCACACATTAACACATGAACAAGAACTGTGCGGTACAACTGTAGAAAGTAGAGCATATAAAAATTAGCCTTGACCTATTTTCACCGTAAACCAAGTTTTCATAAACGTACAAACATATCTAGCCACAATTTGTACTGAATACATTTTGTATTTTTTTTTGTTTTTACCAGATAGCTAACTGCATTAATTTTTAATAGATATTTTAAAGCCGAATTATGTGTGTATGTGTGTGAGTGTGTGTGTGTGAATGGAAGGGATTCAGTTAAAAAAGCGGAAATTAAATTGAAACTCGATTTCATTAGAACAACGTTTAACACCTTTGTGCACTACGTTGTTTTTCGATCAGCTATTGTAAATGGCTAAATTTAATAAAAGTTCATAAGTGAACTTCAAACTTTAAGAATGTATTCTTAACATTTTGCAGCTAATATATATTTTAAATGTTAAGTCCTGAAAAACAAAAAATACTGAAATATTAAAAGACTATGGATGGTCACCACCCTCTAGGTTATAATGAAACATATCGAGTCATAACCGCGAAAAAGATGTTACCATCAAAACTAAAATATTAAGGGAGAAGATTTCTTTTAATCATTTTCAACATACGATTTTTATTTTCACCAGTATTTTAACACAATCCAAACATATAAATAATTATATTATTATAATTGCTATTATTTTATTAGTATAAATTATGATTATGAAATAAATTATAAGTTCCGATAAGAAAACAAATTTTTGTAAATTGCTGGTTACATCTTTTTCGCGGTTATGGCTCGATATGTTGTATTTTTAAGAGCAGAATAGGAGGGGAGATATAATAATAGAAACACAAAGATTATTGTTATAAAAGGTCTATAAAAGACAAGGATTAGAACAAAAATCTAACTTTTTTGTGAATAGTTTTGTGAATAGTTTTGTGAAGAAAACTACCAAAAATTCGTCTGTCAAAAATCTTCATCCATCTATTACTTCCTCAACCTGATTTGATACAAAAAAACGATGGCCATGACCAACTATTTAAAAAATGCTTAAAATTTTAAAAAATAATAAAATAAAAATACACACATTTTTCAACAGCTGTCACCCAATTCCTCGTCATATTCATCAATAGCAAGTTTTTTGTTTGTTCTATTTTTATGCACACGCAACGTTATGCCACGTAACGTAATGTTTTATACTCAACAAAGTGTCAATTAATAACACTTTTCGCCCCACTTGATTGTCTACCATGTTCTTAATTTTATTTTTCTCTTCTCATCACTTTTAGTTGTGAGTCTCTTTTTCTTTAGCTGCTTAAATTTAAAAAAAAATCTATTTGTTGTCATGCAACATACATATTTATTTATTGTTGTTGTTGTTGTTGTTTGCTACGCATTTATGTTTATCTAGTGAAAAGCACAATTGAATACACAAAAATAACCTCTAGATTTCTATAATTATTTAAAAGAAAACATTAACTTTTCCACCACTTCATAAATAAATACTTAAATTATCTATAATAGAGCTTTAAAATTTAATCCTAAATGAATTCACAATCTTTACTAATATTACTTGTTTCATAAACTTGGCTCTGCAAAAGTTAACTACGATTTGTTGGCAGTTGTTTTTGCACGTGATGTTTTTGTTGAACTTAACAATGTTAAAAATAAATATTTGTATCTACGTCTGTCTAAGTATTTCCCTATCTTAATCTCATCGTGTGTGTCCGTCGTACATTTATCGATAAAACTGCACAAGACCACTGTAGCAACAATTGTTTTTGTATTTTTCTTCGTTTTATTCGTTGCTAGCACGTCTCGTCCCATTCGCAGTTTTGCTTACATATATTTTCCATTCCATCGAAGTGAGTGTGAGTATTTTATTTAAAAATAGATTTTTACTCTCATCGACTATCGTTGGAAACAGTGTTGCCACTTATGGAAATTTTATCCAACCAAATTTTTTCCAAAAACTCACCAAAATTACTATAAGCCTACCAAAAGTTTAAAACACGTAAAAAGTATTTTAAAATATAATACAACTTTTATTAAAGTAAAACAAAACAAATATTTACATACAGTGGTCAGTTAAAAATACATAAATAAAAAAGAAACAATTCAAATACATACATATTTCATTTTTTAAATATATTAAGGTTTTTCACAACTTGAAATACACAGTTGTATCGTTGTATTCGAATTCAAGTCGTATTCAAGGCAAACGTTATTTGCTTTACTTTCCAAGCAACCAATAATAATGGAAAATCGCAACATACCAACCAAACAACCAAAAGCTATTTTTTAAAAACAAAACAACCAGTTTTGATCTAATTTAACCAAAACGGCAACACTGGTTGGAAACTCACCACGCTCCACAACTTTTCGACCCGAACTTAACAACCAGAGCTTTCTACGCACTCAACATCTTGTCACTCTCCTTTTGTTGCATTTATTTATTTTTTTATAATTTTTTCTTTAGGCACTCATCATAGTTTATAACTTTCTGCTTGTCATTCTAAAATATATTTGTAAACATAAAATAAGCTTCCATCATCATTCACCTACACCGCTGTATGCTTTATGTCAAATGCTAAGCTTTTCTATATTTAGCAAAAGGAAAAATTTTTAATAAAATTCAATACAAAAAGAAAAACAAAAACAAACATGTGCTCAATATTGTTGGAATGTGTTGCGTGATATTTTTTTTTTTCAACCAGAATTTATATGTTTGTTTGTTGTCTATGTTATTTCATGTTATTGCTGATAACGTTGATAAAATTGCTTATTTTTGTAAAATTTAAAAATAAAAGAAAAGTAAAAAATGCGAGCATCACGTGCCAAATAATGTATAATTCAACGACGCATGAATTTAGTTGCGCGTTTGCTGTACAGACGATGCATTGATGCTAGATGTTTACAGTTTTTTCCGTCGAGTATCTGACGTTGAACTCATTTTAACACTATACTTAGTACTCTCACATGTTTTGATACACGGTTTTTTGCTCATAAAATGATAAGATTTTTTCAAAATTATTTTAGTTATTCATGGAGTCATTTAAAGCTACAAATTGTAGAATAACTTATTCGAAATGGCCACCATTTGCTTTCCAGCACGAGTGAAGTCGATTCGGCCAGTCATCGATCGCAGCACGCACGACATGCATAGGAAATTTTTCCACTGCTCGGACAAGAGCGCGCTTTAGAGACTCGATATTTGGGTGTCGAGTAGAGCAGGCCATTTTCTCTAACACGGACCAAAATTTGTAATCGAATGGGTTCAGGTCTAGGCTACCTGCTGGCCACTGATCCGTGGAAATGAAGTCTGTTACATTGTTTTTTTAGCCACTCTTGAATCAATTTAGCCTTTTGAGCAGAAGCAAAATCTTGTTGAAAGGTCCACGGCTTGTTTTGAAATAATGTCATGTTTAGAGGCTCCACAACCAATTCCAAAACATAGGATTCATACATTTTTGCCAAAGTTTTGACTCCTTTTTCACAAAAATGGAGCTTGGTAACCCCTTCATAGGCGATTCCCCACCAAACCATCACAGAAGCTGGGTGGTGACCTCTCTGAACTTTCGGAACGAGTTCTGCTGCATATCGTAATGACAGAACATTCACTCTATCATTCTGTTTATTGAACGATTTCTCAACAGAATTCGTGAGTGGGAATTATCAGAGTGCTTGGGAAGTAACGCTTTCGATTTTCGCTTACGTTCTTCCTTTAACGCTACCGTGAGAAGGTGGCCGGTCAGCGATGCCGTTTTTACTTCGATCGAAGTTTTTTACTTCACTTTTATGTCAAACACTTCCACACTTCCTCTTTTGTGGAAACACTTCGATTTTGAGTGATTAAAACTTTTTTTAGTTTTTGATTTTTTCACTTCATTTCACATTAAAAAAATCAATAACATGGCATAACTGTTGGTGTAAAAGAATTCATAACTTGTACCTTCTCTCACAGAGTTTTGTATTGGATGAGAGAATTTTAATGATAGTGGCAACACTATGTTCGATTAAATACTTCTTGCAAAAGCACGCGTTGTGAAGGTTGTTGAAATGTAAGTTTGTAAGAATTAATTACTTCGAGGAAGACTCTGATATTGCAAGTCGTATTGCAATATCAGAATCACGAATGACTGATTCAAATGTGATATATTTACAATTCTTGTCTTATGCACTGAGTGCTGTTAATTCACTTAATGTAGAATTTCAAACAGAATCGCTTCGTTTTCATGAGTTGTTAAAATCATTAAAATTATATTTCAGAAGTATTGTTATTAATTTTATTGACATCTCTGCCGTAGAATTTGATATAATTTTTAAAAATGATTTCAATAATTTTAGAATTAAGCCTTTGTCTGATATATATATAGTGCCTAGAACCCAGATAAAATTTAATTCCTATGATGTATCTGTAACAGATAAGAATGAAATTTTAAAAAGTTGTGTACATTTCTATTACATTCGTACACTAATTATGAATCAATTTCAAATATCCAGTTTTGAGAACATTACAAATTTTGGATACAAGATCTTTAGCTAATAGTTTGGTTCCCCTCATAAAACTTTTTCCTAATCTCATCGAAGAAAAAGATATCGACTGTCTAGAAAAGGAATGGCGTCTTTTAACATTAAATGATTTTTTAGCTGAAAAAGATTTGAAGAGCTTTGGTTCTACGTTTTTAAATTAAAAAGTGCCTTAGAAGTCCTGATGTACCAAAAATAAAAACTTTCGTAAGAGCGTTGCTAAGCTTACCGCACGGTGGTGCAACAACAGAAAGGGTATTTTCACAATTAAAACTAATTAAAAATACAACTACAAATAAGTTAAAATTTAGCACCGTAAATTCGATAATGCTAATAAAGGACCACTTTCTAAATGATAATTTTTTAAATTGGAATCCTAAACGAATGCTTTATCGAATGTTTGTTATAACAGTGATATTTACTTCAGAACCGAAGAAATAGCTGCATAGAAAATGGAAATAGAAATTAGAAATAGATAATTTTTTAACATTGTTAATTTATACATATAAGTGATTGAAATGTATTTCAGTATTTTCTTATTGAACGCATATTTTCTTATTAAACTTTATTGATTGATTTTTATGAAAATATTTTTATTGATTTTTTTGTTATTAATTTTGAAATGTACCTGAATATGCTTAATAAACATTCATGTTAAAAACAAAATTAATTTATTTTAACACTTCGAAATCTCTGAAAATACTTCCATCTTGTAGCCTATTTTACTTCGTTTTAAAATTCTCGAACGGCAACACTGTGGCCGGTGTGTCTTTTGTATGCTCTCGATTGCGGCGAGATATTCATCTCTCGCGAGACAAGTTTTTCTGCTTTCGCAGCGGTTTTCGCTTGATTCGAGAATTCACTGCTTTCATTGCTCGTGGTGTTCTAACAACATGGGGACGGCCGGATTTTGGACGGTCAATTACTCCACCAGTATCCTCAACTGCCGTCGAATTTTTTTTGCGAAAAACAAGCATACATGCTAAATGTCAAATGGGCGTGTAGATCACTCACAGTGAGCACGTTCAGTCGTGTACCAAAGCATATGAGAGTACTAAGTATATTAAATCAGTTTAAAAGCTCGTTCCTAAATAATAGTACTCTGTCCTGGTTCACGTGAAATTCCACTCAAATCTCCATACAAAAAATGACAGCTGTGAAACAAGCGTGAACATTTCACAACTTTTTCGTCAAAGCTGTACTAAAGCATAGTACTATGTTCGGCTTCACGTGAAATTCCACTCAAATCTCCATACAAAAAATGACAGTTGTGAAACAAGCGTGAACATTTCACAACTTTTTCATCAAAGCTGTACTATGCTTCGCTGCGGAAAATCTAGTACTATATTCCGCAACATGCATCTAGCAACATTTTTTTCACGGCAATTTAATTGAACCGACCATTTATTTTGCCGTGAAAAGAGACAGTTGCCATTTCATTTAAGAAAAACAGCAATGTTTCTTATTGAAATTATATTTTTGTACTATTTCTAAAGTTTTGCAATTAATAACTGCAGTTGTTGGAAATTGTAAACACGGGTGCACCTTTTCGCGGTGTTGGCGATCGCATAACTTTGCAGCTTGCAGACTGCCATAAACTAATGACTTTTTCTGCTCCACAACAAAGGACATGCATACTTGTATAAAGATTTATTTTGCATTTATATAATCATAAATATGAAAATTAAAGAACTTAAATGATTTTCTGCTTTTCCTCTAATAAATTGTGGCTGTTTATTTACATTTTGTCGAAATTTATAAGCTGATCATAAGCTGTTCGTTCGCAACAAAATATCAGTCAAAATTTTCACGCAACAAATAAATGACTGTTGCCAGTGGAATTTCACGCAATCGAGCATAGTACTAGGCTTAAGCTTCGCTGCGGAAAATCTAGTACTATACTCCGCAACATGCATCTAGCAACATTGTTTTCACGGCAATTTAATTGAACCGACCATTTATTTTGCCGTGAAAAGTGACAATTGCCATTTCATTTAAGAAAAAAATGCAAGCAAATGAACAATGTTCCTTATTCAAATGATATTTTTGTACTATTTCTAAAGTTTTGCAAAATGACTTGTTCTGCCCCACAAACGAAGGACATGCATACTTGTATAAATATTAATTTTGTACTTATATAATCACAAATATGAAAATTAACGAACCTAAATTATTTTCTGCTTTTCCTCTTATAAATTGTGGCTGTTTATTTACATCTTCTCGAAATTTTTAAGCTGATCATCAGCAGTTTGTTCGCAACAAAATATCTGTAAAAATTTTCACGCAATAAATAAATGGCTGTTGCCAGTGAAATTTCACGCAATCGAGCATAGTTCTAGGCTTAAGGCTGGCAGAGGCTCGGAGTGTAATCCAAAATCTCTCAGACCCATCAGCCTTATGTCCTTCATACTAAAAAGCATAGAGAAATTCATTGACAAATAAATAAGGAAGAATGCCTTGTCAATGTATCCACTTTGTAAAGCACAACATGCCTAACAAACGGGAGCACTATTGAAAAATCTATCGACTGCACGGAAATATGTATTCTCGCTTTCCTTGACATCGAAGGAGCCTTCAATAATACGTCATATGAGTCCACGAGAAGAGCACTTAACAACCTTAACATGCCAGCAGTCATAAGCAGATGGATTCTGACGACAGAAAGTAGTAGAGAGACAAGTCTGGATAGCACTTCCCTCAAAGCAACTGAAAAATTCACAGTTCGC
Source organism: Tetanocera ferruginea (assembly GCA_958299015.1). Taxonomy (NCBI): domain Eukaryota; kingdom Metazoa; phylum Arthropoda; class Insecta; order Diptera; family Sciomyzidae; genus Tetanocera; species Tetanocera ferruginea. The sequence continues at coordinate 78,558,987 of OY282644.1, forward strand.
AAACTGTATTTGCCGCAAACGAATATTAAGTTGTCATCAACTTAAAAATATTCTTGCTTGAAACGAAAAAACATCGAACTCAATGAAATTTTATCATTGTGTTGGCAGTTCAAGTGGTGACCGTGGCATGCAGGTTAAGTGTGTGGCTCAGCATGCTCGGAGCCCGGGTTCGATCCCCAGCCGCGGCGAAAAGTTTTTTCAATAAAAAATTTTTCTGATCGGTCACCACCTCTCTGCAGACAATGGCAAACCTCAGAGAGTAAATAATGCCATGTAAAGCTTCTTGAGAACATGAACTTTAGCCGTTCGGAGTCGGCACAAAACATGTAGGTCCAGTTCTCGGTCAATTGTGTGCAAACATTTAATAACACACACAACACAATTGATCATTAGAAGCTAGGTCAAAGTCCTTTCAAGGGCTGAAATGTCCAATTTGTTATTGTTATTGTTATTGTTGGCAGTTCAAGTTTAGCTGAGTGTGCTGACGTTCGAGTCTAGAAACTCGATTGACCTGAGTTCAATCCCTAGCAAGAGCACCAAATATTTTTTTTTTTTATAATTAATGTTTTTTAAGTAAAACTTATTTTGACGGTTATTTTTGAAGAAGCAGTTAATGAAACAGAATTAGAATTTCAATAATTAAATTAAAATTTTTGATACTTAACACAGCCAAGATTTGAACCCACGTCTTCCGCGTGACAGTCAATTACGCTTCCATCGAGCTATTGTGCGATATTGTGTAGAATGAATTTGTTTAGATTACAAATGTGTATGAAAAAAACAAATTTTTTCGGTTGCCGCAATTTAAAAACAATTTACGTTAATGGCAAATGAAATTAATTGCTTGCAACTAAATAACGTGTTTCCCGCAACTAACATTTATAATAACAACTGTTCATACGTTTGCGAAAAATGACTTTAAGCCCGACAAACGAAGTTCGCTTGCAGCAAACAGGCGATAAACGTTTTTTTTCTTTGTGTGCGCAAGGAGTCGTCCTATCACCCCTGCTTTGGTCCCTAGTAGTAGATAGTCTCCTAGTTGAACTCAAAGAAACTGGGATAGATGTGATTGGGTATGCAGATGACGTAGCAGTCATAATATCAGAGAGCTTTTAGAATACAGTGTCTGAGGTTCTACAAGTAGCACAGAACACAGTACAGACATGCTGCCTTAACGAAGGCCTTTTTGTTAACCGAAAAAAGACAGTTATTTTTCCTTTTACAAAACGGCGCGAGCTTAATCTTACTTGATCGGAACTCTTTGGGGAAAAAGTAGATTTTTCCAACTCAGCAAAGTATCTTGGAGTGATCCTGGACAGTAAACTGTCCTAGAATATCCACATAGACCGCATCATTAGCAGATCAACAGCCTCATTGTGGACCTGCAGAAGAATTTGCGGCAAGAACTGGGGAATAAGTCCTACGATGATGTACAATCTCTACACTTTGATCGTCAGACCGACACTATCACATGCGTATGTAGTGTGGTGATCGAAAAGCCTAGAGGATTAACCATCAAGCGATTAGAACGAGTTCAAATATGTGCAGGGATATGTATGACAGGCTGCATCAGGTCCACGCCAACAGCGGCGCTCAATGTCATCTTAAGGCTTACATCTATCCACATTCACATCCAGATGGAAGAGAAGCTCAGCCTGCACAGACTTTTCCATCTGGGTAGCATTATCCCAAACCATCCCCTTAACACATTGCGTGCTACGTCATTCATATGTAAATGACGTAATGTATGCGGCTGAGGCCACGTCATTCGAATGTATATGACACCAAAATTTTACATATCTTGGGTTCTTCCTAGCAAAGTATTAATATAAAGTATTTATATTAACTTGACTTCAGATGGCTTAAATAAAAAAAATTTAGGGAAAAAAACGAATGGCCCCAGGGAAAAGTTCCCCAAAACTGCCTTGGCACTTAATGTGTTAAAGGACACCTTTCCTCAATTACAACCCTAAAGAGAGAAAGGGAATTCTGCATGCCCCTAGATGACATGCTTCCCAAAAGCTGCTTTAACAAAAACTTCGTCGTAGTTATCCCTCCAGATCTAACTGGGAACACGAGAAACACAACCCATCCAAAAACATACTTGTGTGGTATACGGACGGTCCCAAAATTGAGGAAGGCACGGGAGCTTGAATCTTTGGAGGACACTCCAATGAGAGCCACTTCTACAGTGCAGGTCAGCTTACCACAATCTTTGAAGTGGAAACCATTGCCATTAATAGATGTATCAGACTAAACTGTCTGAATAATGTTAGGGGCAAAACGATTTTCGTCTTCTCCGACAGTTAAGCTGCCCTTAAAGCTCTGACTTCTCCCATTATCAAATCCAAGCTAGTTTAAGAGTCATTTGCTCCGAGATGTACAACCAAAAAGTGCAGTTAAATCAGTTCTTTTTTCAATTTCTGAATATTTTTAAAAGTTGATCCCCATTTTATATAAGAATAGCACAAATCCACAACAACTCATTTGAAAGTTCAAATATGTTCTATTTTGTTATACCCTTAACCTGAAAGTTCAGGGTATATTAACTTTGTGCAAACGATTGTAACGCATAGAAATCAGCGAGCCCGGTATAAAAAAGCATTTATATATATATATTCTTGATCAGAGTCACCTCGGGAGTCGATCTATCCATGTTCGTCCGTCTGTGTGTTGTCCGTAAACACAGGATAAGAAGAAGGAGTTGAGATAATTATATGAAACTCGGCACACATGGTCACATGGATCCAAGGATCTGTACTATTGTAATTTTTTTGGAATCCGCCTACGGACACGCCTATCTCCCATATAACACAAAAATATAAAACTGCATAAATAAGCTTATAATTAACCTCCAACAATAAAATTAGGTATGTATGATTTTTATATCAAAACAAAAATGTCTTCGAAAAATGGATGTCATCCGCCTACTGACACGCCCACCTTCTATGCAAACAAAAACTAAAAACTCAATAAATAAGCTCATGTTTAACCTATAGAGATAAAATTTGGTGCGCATGTATTTTGTATCAAAACAAAGATGTTTTCGAAGAATGGATTTCATCTGCTCCCATACAACCCAAAAATTTAACCCTCGTTGAACCTTCTCGTGTATGAAGTTTTACTTTATAATGAAGATTTTTTTTTTTGCAAAATCATCGTTGCTTCCGATAAAAAAGAAAAACCACATGTGTAGTTTCTTCTTTGTTCTTGTATTTTGGCAAAGCAGAACCTAAACCTAATAAAGATAAAGTGTATCGCAAGAAATGAGAGAGAATAAACCAATTTCTTGTCAGTTGCTTTGAAGTTCAAGGTTAAACTTGAAATAGAAAATATCGTTTAGAAAGTTTTTTCATAATAATATTGGGAATTCAATATCGTAGCTTTTGTTTTTAGTCCCGATCAGCAAAAGTTATTGCTGTTGAAAAAACTTCCGTCAGGTGACAGATTTGAACTCGAATCTACCGCGGTTTGTTGACCACCACAGTCGCCACTTGAATAGCTTGGTAATAGCTGCCTTAAAACTCATATTTCGAATAAATATTTCTTGGCTCATCACTAGGATTTACGAGAATTCACTGTTGTTAACATTGTGACATCTGTTATGAAACGTGTTTAATTCTTGATATTGATTGCAAAATAAATGATGCCAATAAAAAATCCAGTTGTTACATCAAAAACTCAAATTATGCTGAAGTAAATCACATTTAATATTTTCCTCAAATTCGTCAAAAATCCTGACTTGGTGCAAAAAAATGTGTTGCCAGAAATTTTCGAAAAACGATTATCTAGAATACACTCGAATATTCCGATAAGGCGCACAGCGAATACACCTGCTTTATAATCGATGATTTGTTTTTTATTTTTATTTTTTAGTTTATTTGTTTGTTTGCTTTGTGTAAGTATTTTTATAAAAATGTGCTGCTTCGACATGTATTGTTGCTGGTTTAGTACAAGTATTTAAATTTTATTACTTAGAATTCATTCGTAAGTTCAACAACCTGTCAAATCTTATTTTGCTGTGGTTTATATGTTGTTGTTTTTTCACGTCGTTTACTTATGTCTTTCAAAAACTTTGTTGCCTTGAACGAACGAGTTCAATTTGTTTGTATATCATTTCAAATTGCGCATCATTATTATTAACTTCAATAAATTATATTCTCACATACAATTACAATTTTGTATTGTTTTTTTTTATTTTGATTTTTATTTTCAAGGTGTTTTCTTATTTAATCGGATAAAAACAAAAAAATGCTTTTCAACGTTGCCAGATAAGCTTTAACATATGAAGTCTACTGTGTGCTATACACACGCTTGTTTGTTATAATAGGCAGTTCTGTTAAATCCGCTAAGAAGTTATGACTTTTTTTAAAGTGTCAAATGTGGCTGTATTTTTAACCTAAAAACTTTAATTTTTTTTCTTCGCGATAAACAAAAAAGCGTTATAAACAATTTTCCATTAAAAAATTGCACTGAATTCTGCACTTTTTGACGGTCATTTGGCGATATTTATAAAACTTGTTTGTTGTTTTTTTTTTTTATTTTTAGTATTTTTTTTTTTATACTATGACTTTGAAATCAGCACAAACACTTATACAAACACACAAATTTACACTCACAAAAGTGCTACTTTTTTTGCTAAAACAGTTTTTTGTATTCGTTTTGTTGTATCTTGCTACGATACGCTCCTCGTGTTTTGGCCTTTAACAATTTTGTTATCTAAATGTATGTATATTACTGATTTGGTTGTTGATTTATTTTTTTCCTTTTTTTACGAAAAACAGCTTGGTTAACAGCTTATTTTAAAAAAATGCTTGTTAATAGTGCGAAGTCTCAATTTTATTAATTGAATTCTTAATTAAAATAATATGTCCCAAAAATGAGGTTTTACCTTGACAACCCATGGTCAACTGTGACGTAGTAACTTATCTCCTGATTACACTCAGGTCATACAGCCATAGACACATAAAAGCACAAATGTTAACTTATTTTTTAACTTTTTGTTTCAACCTGGTAATGCATTCATCTATTGTAGTTATAATTTTTTGAAACTCCAACGTCACGTTGTGTAAAACTCCAAGAGATATGTTCCGTTACATGCTTTTATTTGCTCAGGCCATCTGTTTTTTTATAGCATGTACGATCTCCAGTTGTCATATAAATAGCACACATGCAAGTTCGTGAATAGGATCGTTAACACGATCGGGTGTTAATCAAAATTCTAGTGATTTATTCAGTGAATTTTTTTGTTAGACTGAACCAACGCTCAGAGGATGCCCCTTATAAATGCGAAAACTCGAAACAGCCAGGGAAGACACTCGCAGGGAGATTATTCCACAATTTTACTGAGCGACTGAAGAACAAATTGTCTCGGTAATGCAATGTTCTATTGGGCATCGGGATTGTAGGCATATTGTGAACCTAGGCATTTGACCGCTTCTTTTGACACATCGAATATATGATCATTCCAACGAAAATCAGATTGGATCGATATGACCAGAAGGTGAAGAGCTGCTAATACAGGGTTTTTTTTATGAGGTTTTTTTTCAATATATATTACTCTATTGTCTGACAGTTGTTTTGACAGTTTAAAGTGACGTCTCTACTCAGTATTGTTTGGCAAATCAGCAGGAATAGGTAAACTCCATAACAACGCTTCCAAATCGTGGAAATTGATTTTTAAAAACAGTGTTCAATTAAAAATGTTTATAGAGCACTTCGTGAATTTTATGATGCACATAATCGTCCGTCTGAGACCACCATAAAGAACGTAATTACCAAATATCGGTCTACATTCACTCGTTTGTACTGTTTGGGGCGGTATATGGGCTGGTGGAATCATCGGTCCTTATTTCTTTAAAAATGAGGAAGGACGACGCGTTACCGTGAATGGACATCGACACAGAACCATGATCAATGGATTTTTGTTGCCAAATCTTCAAGATATGGATGTGGACGAAATGTGGTTTCAACAAGATGGTGCCACTTGTTAACATAAGAACATTTCAACGACAACATTATTTCAAGAAATGGACCGGTGAATTGGCCTCCGCGTTCGTGTGAATTGACGCCACTTGATTATTTTTTGTGGGGATACGTGAAGTCATTGGTTTATGTGGATAAACCATAGGTCCAGAATGACCTATGTGCAAAATAGTCGTTGTGGCCATATGCCCGAAATTATATTTAAATGTTAAATGCCAAGAAATTATCTACCAAATAAAAATTTTTTTTTGGCCATTTCATAATTTGGCATGTGTTTTATTTAAATTTCAAATCAGCAAGCTCTTAAAAAAACACCATTTGCTACAAGATCAACACTAATTGATATATTATAATATAAATAATGAAAATATCGGCTGGATTTTAGAAGATTTTGGCTGAAATGTTATTGCTGATATCCTAGAAAATTGTCTGAAAAATTTTTGAATTTTAATAACTCAGAAAATATCAACTCGACTTAAGTAGATTTTGACTGGAATATTAGTTTTGGCATGTAAGAAAATAATTTACTTAATTTAAGTTTATATTAGCGGTGTGCTATCAATGGCCGCGATTTTCTTAATCCCCACTGAATATGAGTATATTTTTCTATCCGTGTGCTTAGAGTCTAATGACGAAAATAATGTAATAAGGATCCCTACAAAGTGCAGCAAGATAAGTTTCTCAAAAGTTTGGAAATATTTAAAAAAATCCTCTGATGCAAAATCGACATCATTCGATTATGACATCATGACTTGACTTTATAAAAAGCTCATATCAGGGAATGTGAAGAATTCACACACACAGATGCCATCATCATGTTGAGACAATATGTATTATGAAAGAGCAAACATAAAGAAATGAGCGGATCTACTTCTATTTTGGAAGGTGTAATAAACATATGGCAAATTTTACTTAAATATTTCAGGTGAAATCAAATTTGCAATACAAAATTGCGTGTCTAAATACTTGTGCATCCCAGTGACTTCTGTTGGATCGGAGCGCATTTTTGGCAAGTGTTTTGGCAGAATTTTTACTGATCGTCACTCGTGTTTAAAATAAAATCGGTGGCTCAACAAAGCAAAAATATAAAAAATTAAAAATAACGTGAAATATTTTTCTGAAAAATGTAAAATTTAAATGCTAAATGCTGAAGTGTCATATTAATTTTGAAAATAAAGCATACTTTCAAATGAAACGGCCATTTATACAAAACACATAAAATATTTATCGATAGTTTATCGATAGAAAATGAAAAACTATCGCTCACAATCGATTGCAATGACTATCGATAGTTTGCGAGCTCTAAGCGTGCCATTCATATTTTGCCTCTTTCTCTCAATCTTCAAAGAGCTCGGGCCTTTCGTGAACGAATAAGAATGACAAATGCTGCTGTCGTCTGCAAACGAGAGGCTTGGGTGGGTTATGAGTCAACGACAAAAGGTCGTTGATAAAAAACCAAAAACAAAGATTTATAGTTCTAAACCCTGCGGTACTCCTGCATCGATGGAGTGTTTTCAGGACGAAATGCCGTCTATAACGACACGTATAGATATGTCCTTTAGAAAACACGTGATCCACCTAGCAAAGTTATTACTGACACCATATGCGATTTTAAGTGATCGCATTGATTTAATTTTTCAGTGCAGTATGCCATCATGTCGCCAGTAGAGCATGACCTGCGGAAACCATACTGGCGGCCATTAGCAAATTGTTGTGCTCCAGATTTAGCGTAAAATGGTCTATAATGCACTCATGTTGGTTCAATCAAATGGTTCAATTAATTTAGAAAATAAGCCACGCAGTCCTAGACCGCGTAAAAATATCACTGTGTCTACTGATATACTTATAGATCGTAAAAGTAAGGCTGATCCTTTCAACTCTGCGAAGCAAATTATGAGGGAAATAAATGAAAAAAATAACCTAAATGTATCAAGAAAACTAGTATCTAAAAGACTACACGAAGCTAAACTTAATGGGCGCATAAGTTGAAGGATCGCTTAGAATTTGCAAGGGCCCATGTTAATACAGACGACCAATTTTGGAAAAATATGCTCTGGACTGATGAAACTAAATTTAATAGGGTTGGACCAGATGGATGGATTAAAAGAGCAAGGCTTTAAAAGGATAAAATAAATATTTTGGATTGGCCTGCTCAAAATCCAGACCTCAATCCTATAGAAAATTTATGGAATGATTTAAAGGTCAGCATAAGTAATGCACAGTGGAGTGGAATTGAGAAGACTTGGTACTCTATTCCGAAGTATAGATTTCAATAGCCTGTGGAGAATATGGGACGAAGGTGTCCGGGCTGTTTTGAACAATTCGTAAAAATAAACCATATTCGTAAGCCCGTTGTTAAATAAAAAATTCACAATATTTTTCTTCGTTTATTTTTTAAAATCCAAATCATGCTATTTATACGTCCACCTAAGCAAAGGAGAACGTCCACCTAACACGTTGTTTTTTAGTATTTACAAAACATCTACTGATTTTAAGTTTTTAATGTTTTAACTCAAATACTCAAACTTAAATCATGTGAAACATCCTACATGCATTTTTGTGCTATTTATATGTCCACTGCTGTATATGACAAATTTCATCCCTGTAGCTTTTTTTATAAGCCTCTTTATAGAGTTTTCAAGTTTGGGGTTGTATGGGAGGTAGGCGTGTACGTGGGTGGATTTCAGAAATATTCAATTCCAGTGTGCCATACGGATCCATTTCGAATTCCAGCTGAACTAACTTTTTCGTATATTTTATCCAAAACGGATTGCGTTTCGGATCCGAAGCTGGTCCGTTTCCGTATGAAATTCCTTTCAAAAACGCGAATTGCATTTTATAATATTACGGATTCATCTCGAATTCGGAACTTTATATTTGAATTCGTTTCTAACTTGTTTTACCGAATCGAGACGGATTCGTTTTTTATAATAATGCAAATACGTAACGAACTCGTTAAAAAATCTAATTTGAATTCGTGATTATAATGTTTTTGTGTAAATTTGAATTTTCAATCTCTTGGTAACTAAGCTTTTTTCAGCAACGTCCTCAACAGTACCTTTAGTCTCGTTTTGATATTTTCGAGATTTTTCGATTTTTTATTTAAAAATAAAATAAAAAAAAATGTATAAAAACTTCAAAAACTTCTTTAATGTTAATCTTCTAAATATTATCTTTTCGCACTCGTAACGAGTTCGTCAAAACATTGTTAAAACAAAAAAAACTAATTCCAGACGTACTCGTAACAGATTCGAAACGGATCCGCATCATCATTTTCTGCACATTGGTATATTGCAGATTCTTGGGTTCGTGTGAACATTATCCTCTGTTTTCGGATTACTCACACATCGACGGATTGACGGACGTCAGTCGAACGAATACGGACGACAGTGCTTCATCGACTCAGAAAGTGACGCTGGTCAGGAACATGTGGGACGTTCTATGTCAAATGAAACAAGGCTGTGGGACAATGCAATATGTTGCGGAGTAAAAAAATACTGAAAACTAGTTAGGTATATCTTCGACTTGGCCGAAATTAAAATATCCCCACACCCGATAGTAAGGGTACAAAATCTTAAATTGAAGCTCTTTTTCTATAAGAAATAAAAAAATCTACTATTTTGATGATTAAGACGTCATACATTCATATTAAACTAGCTGGTACCCGGCGCGTTGCTTCCAGTAGCAGGACACCACCAAATAGTAACTTCATTTTGAGTTAAAATGTTATGTGAATTTTACTTCCATAGCTATTCTGTATCGAAAATTCGAGTTGTATGAGCGTAGCCACGCCCCGTTTTCCAATGCCCGTGTCTTTTTTTATAATTGAAAGACCTGACCAATCAGTTATTTCAAACTGTGCTTTACTGTTATACGACATCATTTTTCAAATCTATTCGATATCAAAAAGTTTAATTGTGTGGGCGGTGCCATGCCCCCTTTCTAAAGATCGCTCAAATTTGACAGTCGAAGGGCGCGTGTCAACAGTAAGTTCCTACCGACTTTCATTTATGTGCGATTTTTGAACGAAAGTAAAACCGAAAATTTGTTTTCTTGAAAAACTGTCACGCCCCTCGTGGGTAGGAAGATAAAAAATACTTTATAACCTATTCTCATACCTACTTAATACACAAAAAAAATTTCATTAAAATCGGTCCAGCCGTTTCGGAGGAATTCATACACTAACACCGTGACACGAGATTTTTATATATTAGATATGTTTTCTTACATATTAACAAGCCTAAAAACAAGCCTTTTTATAAAGTTTTCAAGTTTTGGGGTTGTATGTGAGGTGGGCGTGTTCTTGGGTTTTCTTACACGCCTCATTTTTGATATAAAATACACAAACACCAAATTTCAGTTCAGTAGCTTAAATATTAACCTATTTATAGAGTTTTTCACTATTATGGGCTGTGTGGGATGTAGGTGTTCGTAGGTGGATGACGCCTACGATTTATTTTCTTAACGATTTAGTTTGGATATAAAATACAATTGGTATCAATTTATTTTCCTGTAGCTTAATGAGAAGCCTTTTTATAGACTTTTAAATTTTGGGTTTGTATGGGAGGTGGGCGTGTTCATGGTTGGATGACGGCAATTTTTCTAACACGCCCAAATATGAAATGAATAAATATTTAATTTAATTTCTGTACCTTAAACAGAAGCCTATTTACATTTTTTTAAATTTTGTGGTTGTATGGGAGGTGAGCGTGTTCGTGGGTGGATGACGGCAATTTTTCTAAAACGTCTTAATTTTTATATAAAAGTAATAAATATCTAAATTTATTTCTGTAGCTTGAACTGTACTGGGTGAATGGCGCCCATTTTTATAGTACACCTCAGTTTTAACAGAAAATACACAAAATCGATTTTAAGTTTTGTAGCTTGAATATTTGCTTTTTTATAGAGTTTTCATTATTTTAGTTGAATGGGAGGTGGGCGTGGTTTTCATCCGATTTAGCTCATTCTCGAACTTGATCTTAGTTTTTAAAAAAAAGCTCAAATACGGAGTTTCAGTACGATAGCTTCAAAATTACGGCTGTAATCGTGTTCACGGACAGACAGACGGTCATGGCTAAATCAACTCAGGTGGTGATGCTGAGCACGAATACTTACTTTCCTATACCTACCTACGCCTCCTTATGGGAGTTACACACGTCGTGACAAAATTAATATACCCTTACGTAGTACTCGTGGGGGTATAAAAATGAAACACACCCCTAATCCAAATTCCGGGGGGAAATTATTCAAAATAGGTCTGCATATGAACTCTTATAAATTCGCCACATTCATTTCTTTACAAACCTACGCTTTTTATGTTTAGTGGGACATTTTTCAATATTTGCTCTTTGTGAATGTCTGTCGCATAAAATATTTACGACTTTGCTCATCTATTTGGAAACATTGTCGTGTATCCTCTACTCCTACTTTTTTTGCTCTATTTAATAGATAGCAATAAATAAAATAAGGTTTCATGAACCTGCCTGCCTGCCTACTTTTTGCGTGCATCAAGCAGCTAACTCAGCAGCACGTTGAATATCATTATCAACATCGTCATCGTTGTTTTGCTTGCTCTCACTCTCTGTCTCTATATCGGGACGAAGTTCGCTGACCAAGTTCGGTCAACGACTGTTTGGTGTTATTGGCACCGCACGATTGCCAGCCAGTCAGTCAGTCTTTTTTGGTTTTTTTAGCCTGCTTTCGTTTTATTAATTTATCATTTTTTTGTTCTAAGCTTTTTTTTGGAGATTTTGCCACAACATAATTTGGCATTTTTTTATTATTTATTTCTGGCGTTGTCTGGATCTCTGTGCCTACTTAAGTCTCTCCTCATATTTTGCTTATCTGCTGTGCTACCTCTTCATTTCACTCCATTAGTAATGCGTCTGCATGTAGTAGCTTGAGTTTATTCTGGCATAACAGCATTTTGGCTTTTTTCCATTTTCTTTTTGTGCTGTTTTCTTTACCCAGTGCCACAGATCAGCTCTAAGTAACATCTGTGCTGCAAGCGGCTACTTCCAGCCTTCGCCCTGTTCTCACCAACCAAATCACAATTCTTTGCAGCTTGATTGCTTATTTTATTTATAATGTTTTAGGTTTTTTTTTTAAATGTCTGATATATTTTTTTTTATGTTGAAGCTAGACTAAACGTTTTAATTTAAATTTAAACTTAGCCACTATTACTGTGGCTGATATTTGTACTCTCTTTCTAGTACATACTTTCAATTTTTAAACACTTACCCTGTGTATATTTTATAGACACAATTTTTAATAGCAGGTGGTAAGGTAGCCACAGCCGCAGTCGCAGCCTCCACTTCAAGACAGCTGTCAACTTTTTCAAGTTTTTTCTCATTTATCTCTGAACTTTTAGCACCCACATTCAATTCATTAGTTCATTGCCCCTAACAGCAAAGGACTAACAATTTGTTAAGCTTCTCATCCTGTGAAAAAATTGTGTTTGTAATTCTTGTGAATAGGTAGGTCATGACTTGGTTTTAATTTTGTTGTGCAAGATGTTGTCTGCAGACATTTTCGCTCTGGAAAATTTGTTCAACTTTTTGCATAATAGTGATTCGGCTATTCAAGTATATGAATGTGTAGCTATGTTGTGAGTTCACTGAGGTCAGAATCTCTTGGCGGCGGATTAGGCAATGTCTGGAAGTTGTTTTATTCTTTTTTATTTGTTTTTTTTTTTGTTTGAAAAGTTGTTGCAAATATTAAAAAAAAAGTAAAAAATATAAAAGAGAAACTTGTCTAGGGTGTTTTTTATGCATGCCTATTTGAAGGTGTGGCCAAACAATTTCGTTAATGTTAAAAATGTCGATAATATGTCGATGACAGAACAAGCTGTTACAAACATATTGAATTCATAAATATAGTCAGCTTTTAAAACTTTGATTTTTACAAGCAAAATCAATTTCATAGTCACTTTTATTACATAAGCATAATATTTTTAAAATTTAAGAAATTTTTTTCAACAATTATACAGTCCGATTTTTCAAATTCATATTGATGATTATAAATTAGTCAACTTTGAGTGGCTATAATTCACTTCCGTTTAAAAATTGCAAAAATCTTATCCCAAAATCTGAACAGATGGTATATATAGCCTTAGCTATATTCTCATTTATTCTTTTATCATTATTAGTATTTTTTAGTCATTTCTTGTAATCCCATTTTTTAAGTTCTTGCAGTGTCAGTTTATTGACATGCGCCACACGCCATTACATTACACTGATCAACAACGTAGGCAACAACCTTTCAACGACCCACAGACTGCTGTCAAGGCCAAGAAAAAACACGAAAAAAACTTGCCTTGTCTGAGTTTAGAATCCTTAGAAAATATTGTTGATAAATTCCCACGTTTTGCCATTTATTTCGCACATTAACACACGTAGTTACCGCATTCCAGCCAAGACGCTTGTCCGTCTGCTCATTGAACGAAGTAACGAAACAACTTATATGTAATATTAAAATTCGTCGCTGCTTTTTGAGTTTTGGGTTGAATGTTTTTGCATTCTAAATGTCTTTGAATATTTTTTATGTATGTTAATAAATTAAATATTGTTGAATATTTTTTATGTATGTTAATAAATTAAATATTGTTTAGAGATGAATTTCATTCGACAAAGCTTACAGTTTATATGTATTCCATTAGCTTGAACTTTGTCGAGAATTGCCATCAAACTGACATCCAATCTAGGCAATATTTATTGAATAAAAGTTCTGCTTGGACTAAAAAATTTGTATGCATGCCTTTCAGTTTAATTTATCTATAATATATGTTTTCAAATATTAATTGGAAATATAATTTCAAATTGTGTGAATTAGATTTTAGTAAAATTAAAATTAATTTCTTCTATTCTTCTGTTCGTAAAGTTTTTTACTACATTTTTGGCTATCTTGACGCTTCCTTCCGATAGTTATAAGAAATAAAGTCAGGATAAGCGCACAAAAAATTATGAGCGTTGATGATTTGGGCTGCAATGGGATACCATGGAAAGACTACTTATGCAGGGGCGCAACCAGGATTTTTTTTATTGGGGGTTTTATCAAATTTCGGACTTATATATAAAATCTATTCTATTTTACAAATGCTTCATATTAAAGCAATAAGTTTCAACTCTTGGGAGTAATATTTTCAAATAGAAATTTAGTAAGTAAATGAGCTAGGTGAGTTTCGAAGGCTAACACAAAGCATATCATAACTGTTTTTTGTTAATATATTAACTAAATATTTCAAGCACTAGATAACGTATCTTGTCGAAGGGTTCCAAATTTGAACAAGATTGGTTTTAACTTTTTCGGAAATTTTCAAAATGAATACTTATATAAATAATTCACATTTTAATTGTTTCCAAAACCTTGCAAGTAAATAGAAATATCAAATGTATATAAAAATCGAGTTTGTTTCTCAAAATTTGATCTCTTCCCGAATAAAAATTAAAGTTTTTAGTTCAAACTGTACACTATTCCTACAACGGCCGAACAACGAAAAAATTTAAGAACAAGTTGTAAAATGGATGTACAACGGGCACTGTTAGGACATTTTGGCCGTACAGCAGTAGTAACGGTCGTTGAACTTGCTTCAGCGTTGTTTATGATCTTTAAAATCGGCCAAAATGTTTTGAAATTGCCAGTTGTACAGGCGTTTACGGATTTTTTCTTGTTCTAAGAAGGTTATATGAAGGTTTTAGGAAGTTATACGAAGGTTTAAGGAAGTTATACGAAGGTTTTAAGGCTTGAGCTATAATATTTTCAATTTTAGTCGGGTCCCAATAGGGACAGCAAAAATTAAATTTTTCTTCCCACAATGAAAATTTTTCCCCAAAACTTGACTTTGTTGTAAAAATAACCAATTGGCGCAAGTCTTAAAATTTCTCCTTCGGTCAGTACCAATGGAGCTCATTTCAGAAAGAATAAAACGCAAAATTTCTGACACCTTGGTATGAAAAACTTGTGATGAAAGCGTCTAAATATGAAAAAATCGTTAGAGTCTCTCGCCACCAAAATAAGCGATGAAATTTCATCTATAATCAACTTTTTATATCGTCATATTGAACACTAACATACTAACCCAAATTTTTTGGGAAAATCAAGTTTCGAGTGAAGCCACGTGATTCAGTAAAAAAAAATCTGATTGGCTTTCGAAACTAGTAAAAAATATTTTATTATTCATAATCTTCCATTGGAAATCAGTTTCATGACAATTCCTCAAAATTGCACAAATATTATTCGATTTTAATGAATGATGGCTTTTTGAAAGAGTGTCGGAAAAACTTTCGTTAAAAAAGCTATTTTTCGATATAACTTTATAAGATTACTGATAAACGGGTGAACAGAAGCAAAATCAAACCAACATATTTTTTCTAATAAGACCGTATTTCTTAAAATCGGATAATATTTGACAATTAAGCCAAATTTTTATGAAACAGATTCGAGAAAACATGTTGGAAAATTATCGTAAATTTTTGCTCTAGTTTCGGAAGTCAATTGAAATTATTTTTTACTGAATCACATGACTTAACTATAAACTTAATTCCTGCAGAGTTTGGGTTAGTTTGTGTTTAAAAAAATAATTATAAAAAAAGAACGAAAATAAACAATTTTAGAGGAATATCTTTTGATAATTTCGACCGCTCTTCCTAAAATTCAGGCTATCTTATTTTGCATTACTTTCGAATTAATTTTCATCCAAATATTTCAAGTCGTTTTAGTGGGTTCCAAGCTAGAAGTTGAATAGACAACTCGAAGGGTATTGTCAACAACCCCTCAATTGCTCAGAATCAGTCTCAAGGAAAACAACATGAAAACTTAGCATATTATGCATCAAACAGAATCGATTTGAAATATACATTTGGTATTTTTACTCATTTGATAAGATTTGTGTTTGCTTTTCATATGAATCACTTTGATTTAATTTTATTTTGCTTGGTACTAAAATAATTTTTGGGGGTTTAAGCCCCGAAACCCCCTTTGGTTGCGCTACTGTACTTATGTGTATTATTGTTACGAAAATGAATGTCGAGAAATATGTAAAGCTACTTGATAGGATAACTCGCTCAATACACTGCAAAGTCAAAGACTAGGCAGGTTTTGAACTAACGGGATATTCCATTGCTGAACTGTTCTGTGTGTACTCCAGACTAAAAGACAATTAAAAACCTTTGGAGCATACTTTTAGAAAAGATTTTTCACATTGGTTGCCAGTATGACTCCGTTCAACACTTAACCCTAAGGAGTCTATCGGTACATAAGTGTGCCACACATTTTTCAATATATCGCTTCGCTATTTTGGTTCATATCAGTGTGGAAATTCATATCAGTGTGGAGAGACATCTTAAGAATATACCACTAGAAAGGCAGAGCGTAAAGCTTGGGCTGAATCATCCTTTTTTGCCACCTTTTTGCTCCCGGCGTTCTCTTCCCCCTTTCCACATACTTATAAAATTGATTTTCTTTACATATATGTAAGCGGTGCCTTCAGAAATAAATAACTTAACGAAAAATCAGTAAGAAAAGCCATTGGCCAATGTCAAATTTGCCCCCAAGGCTGTGTTGAAGTGTATGAATTTGAACTTGTTTAGGTTTAATTATTTTGATGATGTCATATTATATGGGGAATAGGTTTTCTTAAAATTTTTCCAAATTTCACCTCTGATTCATATAAAAAAAATATCAAAATCAATTGAGAAGCACGTGAGAAAATGATTCTTAACTGGTTTCCCTACGCCTATTTATACACTATGGTGTGCATAACAATAACCGCACTCTATTTTTTCAGTGTACAGCAAGCTTAAAAAATAATTAAAAAATGTAAGAATGGGAAATGGAAGAAGATTGAAAATATTTTTAAAATCATTTGATTTGCTTCCGTTGTATTTAAAAGCAAACTACAAACGCTTTCTATATTACACAGTGAAAACGTCACATGTTCCATAAAGAACCATCTAAAGTTGAGATTTTTTTCCTCTGAAGCCAAGAACTGCGTCTCCCTACAGATGCAAGAACGGATTGAAAAACTGTAAATCTCGCAAAGAAGTGCACCTTAATCAGCTCTAAGGATATTAAATGCACTTTGCAATTGCCCATAAGTACAGTCACCGTACGAAGACAATTGCTTGAATCAAGTTTACCAGCCAGTAGTCCACGTAAGGTACCATTCTTGGTCAAGCGGCATCTAGCAAATCGATTAGCTTTTGCCAAATCACACGTTAATTGGCCCAGAGAGAAGTTGAGAAATATTTGATGGACAGGTGAGTCCAAAATCATTCTTTTTGACTCCAAAGGACGACGACTGTATGCTCGCAGACCACAGTAAAGACTGTAAAACATGGCGTTGGGCCAACAAACAAAATCGAAGGCAATATGCATCAATTCCAATACATTAAAATACTTGAAAAAACAATGTTGCCTTATGCTCATGACGAAATGCCCCTAAAATGGGTTTTCCAACAGGACAACGTTCCTAAACCCACCAGCAAGCGCGCAAAAGTCTAATATGCACACTTACATCAGCAAAGTTGAAATTTTTTAGCGTTGAAATGACGCTCAAAGTAATTTCATTAATCTTAATCAATATTAAACCAATAGTTTATAATAAAAACTGATATTTTTATATGATAAAGCCTGAACAACGTAAAACAAAACCACAAACAAAGTCAAAGGTCGATAAATAAAAAAACAACTAATTTTATTAATTTTATATATTTGGACTTTCCCACCGTTCTAAAAAAAAATAATAACTTCAGAATAAATCGAATTCAATAACTGATTTTAAATATGACCAGCTATATTTTCTTTAAAACAACCAGCTGCATTTATCTATTCAATAGTTTATTATTCAAGTGGAATAGCTTTTATCTCACTTGTTTGAAAACATGTGCAAGGAAGACTATTTTTAGCACTTCTAAAAAAATGAAAACACGCGCGTCTCATTTGGTTTCTCGGTTACACCGACGCTCACAAACACACAATGCGGTCCCATTGATAATATGCACGCTTCGCATTTTTATATTTTACAAGTTGAAATTACCCAGTGTTGAACGGTTCTTTCATATTTGAAAATTTAATTTGAAAACTGAGAAAATGTTTGTGATTTTGTATAAATCGCACCTACTTTTTCCAACACTTCTTCTGGTGTATGGAAATAGGGGCGTGGTGTGTTTGATTATACATTCCATTTAAAAAATTAACTTCTGGAGTAGATTTTGTATCTTATCGCATTAAGGCTTTTGGGAAGATATGGCAGTATACACGATTTTAGGATGATATTGGAAGTGGGAGTGATTAATTTGATTTGAAACTACCCGTATGTATAACTTTAAAACGACATTATAATCAAATTTTTAGTACACTGAAGTATAGTGTAGTTTTTTATTGAATTTCTGGTCTCATTTTGCTATTTTGTAATGAAATGAACAAAAATGTCATTTTCTTAAGAACTTTTTATGTACATACAATGACGTTGGTGTGATGACTTTTACTATCGTTAACATTTTGAGAATTCTTCCATTGAAGACATTTGTTAAATATATATTCTTATTCTATTTTCTTGCCAAATTTTTAATTTTAAATTGAATCTTGCTTTAAATTCTTTAACTATACTCGATGTTATTTTCATAAATAATACTAATATTTATGTTTTATTTATTTATTTTTCTACCATCAGGCACTGCGACAGAGGATGAAAAAGTCAATTTGACCCACTTTCAACTAATACGCGTTCTTGGAACTGGTGGTAAGTTTTCACCTAATTACCAAAAACAAGCTAGTTGAAAAAGAAAAAAATATTTAAATAATTGTTGCTCTCTTTTTTCAGCATATGGCAAAGTATTTCTGGTGCGCAAAAAAGGCGGCGATGATCATTCAAAGTTGTACGCTATGAAAGTGCTGAAAAAAGATACTGTTGTACAAAAGAAGAAAACTGCCGAACATACTACCACCGAGAGACAAGTAAGTGTGTCAAAGCATATAAACTTAATTTCAATGAGCAAATACTGGCTTCAAATTTGAAACGTGCAGTTATTTGAAGAAGAAGAAAAAAAAGATATATAATTTTTTAATTTAAATTTCAATGCCGACTCCGTAGGCAGTTAGATACTAACTAAGCCAGATCAATTTTTGTAAGACCATTATTATGTGCATAAAAATTTTAAACAAAATTAAAAATAGACAAAACTGCATGTTACCAAATTTGGTTAGCTAGTAGTGTATCGATTCTGATACACGAAACTGCTTAAGTAAGTATTTAATAAAAAATAGTATTTCATGATAAAACGCACGTAATACTCGTATAAATCATACAAACACAACGACAAGTTGTTGAATTTTTAAATCAACATCATCAACATTATGTCGATAGGTAGATACATTTTATTATGGTAACTGTTGTTGTTGTTTTTGCTTTAATTTATGTTGTTGTTGTTGATTTTGTTAATGTTTATGTTGAACATATATGAAACCCTTTAAATTGAGTGATTTTTATGCATTTAAGCCTTTATTTGAGACTTATTCTTCAGATTGTTTCTTTCTCAGCTTTTCTACCCATTCTTCGTTCAAACACTCGCTGTTTGTTATATTATCTGGCTTGTAATTCCGGTTGAGTTATTTTCGATCCCGTTAGCTTTTTCGTACCGGTACTTATGATAATTATACAAACAAGCTGCTTGTGTTTGTATGAGTTTCTGCCTGTTTATACCTACTTTGAGTAAATGTATTCAGCCAACTGGCAACAATGAAGAAGAACGAACATCCAAGATATGCGAATTCATTGTGGATAGAAAGTAAAGTTTTTACACTTTTTTTTTAATAAGTATACTTTTTTTTTTCTTTTTTGATGTGGTGAATATAAAAGGTAACATATCTGCTTTTAAATAAATGCTGTAGAGTAGAGAAGAGTCAATATAAACGGTTTTATAAAATATGTAGGCCAATCAAAAGTTTTAAAAATACTACGAAAAATTCTAGTGGTATTGGTAAAATATTTTGGCAAATCCTAATATCCTTTAATGCTTATTTATAATTGGTCGAAATACTACACATGGTTTATAAAGGTCAGACTCTTAAGGTCATATGGGTTTCACACAATAATCAGAGGTATTTTAAAAATAATGTAACGGAATATATGATGCTTCCCAGAATATAAGCTTATCTTTCCAGGCCAAATTTTTCAGCAGTGCTCAAAATAGACGTTTTTGTAAATTTAATCGATATTCAGGTTTAGATTGGTAATACTGCCTGATTATTGTGTAAATGTTCTGAGTATTTTACAATAGGTTTTAAGTCGATTACACAGAACATCAAGTATGTAATTGGTTATTGAGATTTGCAAAAGCAAAATGGTCTTAATGCCTGGCTGGTCTGTGTTAAGATTTATGAGAGCTAAAAGACCTACTAGTTAGATGATAATATATAGAGGCGCACAAAATTAGTCGCACAATATCCAATTTTTTCATTTAATTGGTATAATTAAAAATAAATAAATGTATTATTAAAAACTATTAGTCTAGGAAAAACTTATCTTTTGAACAAACTAAAAACAACATAAAGTTAACAGAATTGTTTTCTATGAAGAAAAAAAAAAAATAACATAAAACATATGCATCTTCATATTTGAAAGGGACAAAATTACTCATACACTCCCATTTTCACAAAAAATATTTCCCAGCAAACATTATGACTCATGAAAGACTCTTTCAAGCCTCATATAAATGAGGTTTTTTCATCATAATGCGCTCAAAAAAGACTTATGAGTACATTTTTGTATGTTGTGGGCCCCCAAATATGATTCATAAAACAATCCTTTTTATGAATCATATTTTGGGGTCACAGTAATGACAGTTTAAAGACTCATATTTGATACTCTTTTAAGACTCATATTGCGTACTCTTTTAAGACTCATATAAGAAGTTTTTGCAACGAACATTTGTTGTAGTTCAATTTTAATACATGCTAATCGCCACAAACAAACAATTCTACGAAAAGCGACGCTAGGATAGCATGTGCGGATAACGAACAGTTACAAAGTTTAATACAATTAAAAAAAGAATTGTGAAGTAATTTATGATTCACATACTCACATCATTGACATTGTGCTTGGTATCATTATCTGTTGGAAATAAAATTTGTTGAACAATTTTCAAATGTCACGCACTTTCTAGCAAATTTTCTTTTGAAATATTGAAACTGACTTGTCCATAATACCGTTAATAAATATAAAATTTCCGACACCTATCACTGATATACAGCCCCACAACATGAGTCTCCCACCACCATATTTCATTGCTCCAATTGGTTTGTTTTTTTTCGAGATCAGTACTCTCGTCGCTGAAGAGGACGAAATCATCTTTTTCAAGTGACCTAGAAACTTACAAACGTTTGTTTCTGGAATTCCAAAATCTTTCAGCTGCATTATTTAATGAATATTTAGAATATTTAGAATCAAGCCGACAATATTGTTTGATCCAAAGAAATTTTGGTTAAGCATAAATACTAAAAAATCTGATGGATTTCTTTCGTCCTTCAAAAGTCTTGATGGATTTTTGGACGATCCTTCTATTATTTGTGGCTTTTTTGACAACCTTTTCAAGGAATCTTTTTGTTCAGACTCGGTTAATCCTGATGAAGAATACTTTGATTTGGGAAAAAATCACTTAGAAGTCCTATCTATAGAAAAGGTTGCAGGAATGATGTTAATAATTAAATACGCCCATCGCTAAGCTTTCGTCAATTCCCAAAAAAACCATTGTGGAGTAGTCATAAATTAAAAATTCATTGTGAAGATTTCGTATTAAAATTCATTGTATTGAAATCATAACAACTCCTCAGCATAATTTTGTTAATGGAAGATCCACTGTGTCTAATCTTCTGGATTTTGCAACATTCTGCTTAAATTCTATGGAATCTGGTAACCAAGTCGACTGTATTTACGCTGACTTAAATACTTAGTAAAGCATTTGATTAATTACTAATTATAAATCCAATGAGAGCGCCCTACTTTGTTTTCGGGACCAAAATTATTTGATCCAAATGTTGCCAAATTTCCACGAACACTCTTTGCTACTGCAGCAATATTCTCAAAATCAAGGCCCGTAGCCTTATGTACTCTGCTTGAATGATAAATGTTCAATTGTGTAAAATTGGTTTGAAATTTGGTGATCAGTACGCTTATAACAGTACTGATCAGTACGCTTATAACAACCAAAATGAAAAACTCTATAACATTCTCTAATTGATGACTGATTTTTATAGTAAGTTTCCACAATTAATAAACGTTCTTTAAAAGTCTATTCATGATTGAGTCGTATTAAATAATGAACACAAACGTCATATGGACAAACCATTTGACATATCACAGCAGTTAAAACTAGCCAGTTGAAAAAAAAAACTCGTATTGGAACACCTTTTTTAAGGTTAATTGCTCCTTTAAATCGGATGAGTAGCTTTGTTAAGAACTCTAAATTGTTGACTGATTCTTAACTTGTCAAAAGGTCAACTCAAAAGAAGACTAATACTATGTTCACACTGGAAGCTAAATGCGCATTTAAAGCTTAATTCGCATTTATTTCATTAATGCTTCTCTAAATGCGCATTTACCCATAGAAAATTCTGTCAAGTTAATTCACTTAAATGCTACTTCTAATGAGCATTTAGCAGTTTGCGACCCTGATTCGATATTCGAAAAACTGCTACTCGCTACTTTTTGCTCATATCTGACTTGAATTCGTTTCAGTAGTTGACAATTTTGTTTACTGTCAGATTGTTTTGTTTAGGCTGTGTGCCAATCGGAAACTTTTGACTCGGATTGATACTCAGGGTATAGTATAAATTTTGACAAGAGGGAAGAGAATTTTTGACACAAGCGAAAATTAAAGAAAAAAGCATGTCTTAGTTGCATTGAAGTTTGGAAAAATTAAGAGGAGGGTTGTGTAAAATATATTAGCCACATTTTTTTGACTTTTTTTTCTGAAAAAATAGTATTGCTTGATGATGTTTCTGGATGCTGTTAATATTCAGAATATATTAATTTTTCATTACAGCAATGTGCGGGCGGTGGTGTAGTGCTCAAAATGTAATGTATATAAGGATTTATAAATGTAATTATAGAGAATAAATATACAGTATTTTGGATTTAGAAAATTTTACCTTCAGGTAAATGCACACAAATGGGGAAATAAAATAAGAGCCACACATTATTAAACAAAGAGCCGCACATGCCTATTGATGGTTTACAGTATTTTTCCAGCAGATCTTTTCTCCAATATAATTTTTTTTTTTTAATTAGTCCTTTTTTGTTATTCGGCTTAAGCAATTCTGTCCAAAAATAAATGACAGCCGTCCATACTTTTCCAATGGTATATTGATAACGAAATTGTATAAGAAATAATAAAGTTATTTGAAGTTTTGTTAAAATAATCTAAAAAAATACATGAAAACATTATTATCATTAATGCAATTGCAAATATTTTCAAATTTTTGATGCAGATTGAACGAACTTTTTCAGGCCTATAACTTGAGACAGTTTATTTGCTTACAACTATTACACTTTTAAATAATACATATACGGAAAACATGATTTTTGGAGGTTTTTGCAAAATGGTTTAGCTTACTGACGGATTTCGGTATAGCCAAAATATTTTGGGAATCACCGTAAAATACATCAAGGTTAATTTTAGAATGGGTACAACTGGAACTTTTTTTTCAAAGCACGTGTTCAAATTTTGTATGGTTTACTAAAAATTTGCAACTTCTGGTGTTGCAAGGTCAAGACTAAGTGAGATTTTTTTGGAGTGCGTGTTAAGTTTTAAGGTTTTTAGGTTCGGTGGACAAAATTTTAGCACAGCTACTGATTTTTGTTTTTCATTAGTATATTTTACAAATGGAATAAAATGATTGAAAATAATTATGAATAAATTGATGGTTAAGTACACTAAACTGATAAGTGAAAAATTTTACATGTGTAGAAACGTCGATTTTGTTTTACATTTGAATACATTTCAGTACAAAATACTAATTTGAACTACATATGTACTGAGCAGCATTCATTGGTTATGCATTTTCAACAAATTAACACAATATAGATAGCATGTTGCCAAAACAGCGTTTTTTAGAAAAAGTTTTATTTTACTGTTTAAGATGGTGAAGATATATAGTTGTAGCAATGTTTGTTCAGGGACTTGGCTGTCATTTTTATTCGTGGTAATTTAGAAGCTTTTTAAAGGTTACTTCCGATAGAGCTCAATTTGAATATTTAAACTAACCAATTTGTATTAAGAACTTCTAAAAGTTGAAAATTGACTGTAAAGCCCATATTTTGGTAAGACATTCTAAATGTCAATTCTGACTTTTGGATGTCAAAAATGCTGATCCTTTTAAAAAAATAAGAAAAGCGACATCTTCAGAAGCTGTGTCTACTAAATTTATTTGCTGACCAAATAAAAGATTTCATCACCTTTTCAACAACGTTTTTTTTGTTAAAAATGATTTTTAAACAAAAGAGATATTTAAGAAATAATGTTTAAGGTAGGTGTTTTTTAAAAAAAAATCTATGTATAACGAAGAAAATTTAAAAGTTTTTTTTATAAGTTGTTTTCTACGCTATGATTCCGCACATTAAAAGCTTTCAAAATAATTTCTTGCTTTCGCACGTCTTTTTTAAGAGCTGCATCTTCATTTTCAGCTAAACGTTTCATGCATTCCAGTTCATTCCATTTTGCATTGCAGTCAAAGTATTTTCTCACCAATTTTGTGCCCACGTTGAAATTAATGTTTTTTAGGTAATTTTCTACCAAATCGAAGATATTTTGTGTACATTTATTTTAACGCTACTTTGATTTGTTGACACCTAGCATATATTTCCTTGTAATGAGACATATCCTTATTTCTTTTTGTCATTGTAAAAATATCCTTTCAGTTTATGTTATTAAAAATTGAATAGACATCATCAAGTAGTCTACTTAAATATTTTTTTATTTTTGATTCTTAAGCCAAATTTAAAGCATCTTTATATAACAAACGTAACTGTATTTAAACGGTTTAAAAACTGAAGTTAAAAACATACAATATTAAAAATTTAAATTCCACATAAGATTTTATTTGATCACGTATACATAAATATACACATTGAGCGTTGTCCCCATAGGCCTAAAACAACATTTAATCCAACTTTGATTCTACTCTATGCCTAATGTTGAGCAAAAAACAATTGTTTTTCTAGTTGTTTTTAATTTTTTTTTTCCAAACCTTACTTCATATTAAGGTTAATTTCTCAACAATGGTAAGGAAAGACTTAAAGCCACTCGGTGAATTTTTAAAAAATCCATCAATAAAAATTAATTTATGATTAAATTTTGTAGGCATGGAGCGGCTAGGTTGGCATTTGATGCAGAAAAAGGGTCAAAAACATACTTTTTTTGTACTGAACTTTTTTTGTAGCTCATTTTTCTGCAAAACCATTGCAAATATCGTAAAGCCACTCGGTGAAAATTTAGATATCCATTAGCTTAACAAATGTTGCTTAGACGACTCTTTCTGATTCCTTCTTATATTCATGGCATTTTAAATATAAAACTGCAATTTTCTTGCATTTTTTAAGAGAACTATTTTTATAATTTGTATTTTAAAACTTGCAGTATAGAGCATTATTTTGTAAAGAAGATATCCTTTTTAATAATACAAAATTATAAAATGTTTGATTTTCTACGAGGAAAATGGATAAAAAGATTAAAAACACAACACCTCCAATCAATTATCAGGCACCATGTATGCAAGGATATTTTGGAGTACTACGAAATGAAGCTAAATCTATACTCTCTTTAATGAGTATAGTTACACCTTTATATCTTAAAGTTAAAAAAAGTTATTTTTTTGGCATCATGCTAAATATAGATATAACATTGACGACGACCTATTTTTGTCAAAAGACCAAATGGTTTTTTGTTTAATTTTTATACATGTTTACACAACTATTGCTTTAATAATCTTATTTTACGCAAAGCAACAGTATTTATTAAACATATATAATTTTGAATAAGAAAAGTATTAGAAAACGCAGCAGTTAACTTTTCATGCACTTTCATTTGGCACAGTAAAAATGACAATTCAATTTCAATAGACAGAAATTTTGTTAAACTCAGATTTTTCCTTCCTACCACGTGTGAAAAGTTTCCGATTGGCACACAGCCTTATAAATGTTCGGCATGTTCGAATACTTGTCAATGCATGTTCGAATACTTGTCAATTTAAATTCGCATTTTACGCTTCTTCCTAATGTGAACACTTGACATTTGGTTGAATTTTCGAACTTCTAAATGCGCATTTAGAAATCAGTGTGAACGTACTATAAAAGTAATTCTGTAATTAGATATATGTATCCATGGTTAGTAGTAACGTCTTATATTGTCCCTGAGCTCAACCCAAACATTTTTTGAGCTACTTGTATCCGTATCATTATATTTTTGATGACATGGGTCGAGGCTTGAGATGGGAGCGTGTCATGAATTAAGACGTAACACGGCGTGTCACAACAAATCACGTAACGATAAAAATACGAAATATTCGTGAACGTACGTGATTGAATTTTCCTCGTGCGTGAGCGTGCGTGACTTAATTTTTTCGCGTCACAACTTGTTTAAAACAAAAAAAACAAACAACTTGATTCCCAATTTTAAATGTTTCAAAAGTTTTAACTTCAACTATAATGATGGCCTAATGTTTCCATCTAAAATATAATCATTTAGCTCCAAAATAATTTATGTATTCTAATAATTTTAATAAATAAGATGTATCTGTATAAGATACGAATTAAATGTACGTTTCTTATTTTAAAAGCACTAAATAAACTTTTATTTAAAACATATGTGCATTCTTCTCTCTATAGAACGTATTCGTGAGGACTCGTGAGCAGAAATTACATGGTGATTGTGAGCCAAAAATAACTAAATCGTGAGCGTGCGTGATTAGAAGAACTCACATAATCGTGAGTCAAAATCACTCACGTGTCATCTCTAGTCGGAGCTTTAACCCTTTCCGACCGTATACGCACAATTGCGCGTATGAGTTCAATTCTTATATATTCAACAGAATGCGTAGGTCGGAAAGGGATAAATAGGTCAATGCATGTTATATCTTTGCGAACTTTTGCTTCGTTTACTAGTGCCTTAAGCGACAAATCTTCTTATTTAATATGTGCGAACAATTTTGATCTGATCTGTATCTACTATTCATATATTTACTGAATACTACAAACTTGTATCTTTATAAATGGCGAATTAGAGGAGAATTATATGAATTATAATTTATAATTTCAAGGTTGTTATGTTATCATTTTTATGTCAAGAGTTATGAGATAAAACATTTTGGTTTATAAAAAAAGCAATAAAACAAAATTTAATAATTTTAATATTTTTGTATAGGTACTGTTTCTTTTAATATGTAATTCTTTAATATGAGGAACATTGTCCAAAGTATATGTCTCTAAATTTGTCCAAACTTTTTTTTAGCCTATCCCCATCAAAAACATGGTTGTTCCTGAAAATACTCCATTTGCAGTGTTACTCAAAAATCATGAATCACTCCAAGGGTTAAATATAAAGCTATCATAAAAATAAATGTTTTTCATATTAATGTTTGTATGAAGTAATGTTATAAGTAAAGAGAATCGAAGAGATTCCGTGCTTGTTGAGTCTTCAACAAGTGTTATCATCGAATACGTACAAACACGCTCTACCGCAATCTATGTATATTATATAAAATTAAATACCACATCACATAGTGAACAACATTGACAGCATTTTGGACAATCAACAAGTTGTTTTATAAACACACGATGGTTTGCTAAATTAAGTGGAAGTTTATTTTATTTTATCTCGGTCACTTTGTTTATGGTTTTGTTAAATTCTTGGAGAAACAGAAAGTCACACGCCGAGTGTTCTTGCCTTGTCATATGTATATTACAGTTATAGTATATGTTATAGTATAGTATATTACACCCCCTCAATTTTTCCGATTTTTACGGCGATGCTGGTTTTGGTCAGTGTCATCCTGCAAAGACGTTCAAGTTTTGCAGGAATACCAAATTTAGACATGATAGTGGAATATAGATGATTCATTATTGGACTGTCGAGCGATCTTGATGGTGCGTATCGATTTGTATTTTTAGGATCTTTTCCATGATTTTCCCTAATGTAAATTCTGGTCGATGGTAGATTTAATAATCAGGTGGGGGTGACGATGGGCTTCAGTATTTCAGATAATACGTTCGATAGTACCTTAAATGCGATATTAAGAAGGCTTATTCCACGGTAGTTGGCGTGGGAAATGGTGGGATCGCTTTTCTTGTGGATTAGGGAGAGAATATTGAGGTTTAAATCGTCTCGAATGCATTCTTCCGACCACATTGATCATAGAAGCCTGTGAATGCATTTTAACAGAGCAGCGCCTCCGTTCTTAAACAGCTCAGACGGTAGGCAATCGGCTTCTGCGATTTTTTTTGTTTTTAGCTATAGCTGTAATGACCTTGTTATAGTCTAGCAGCGGGCTTATTCAACGCTGTGATGAGACTGCAAAGCAAGTTTTTATCGAGAAATTAAGGATTTTTTAAAAAGGACCTTCAATTTCAAGTCGACCAAAATGGTGTCGCAATCACCACATTAGCGAAACAACTGTACGCAAGATTGTGAATAAATTTTATCAAACTGGGTCCGATCTTCATGTTCCGAAGCGAACCAGAATCTGACCTCACGCAGTGCTGATAATATTAAATGCCGTTAGTGCAAGTGTCATCGAGTTTCCCAAAATGTCTATTCGTTATTGTGCATCGAATTGTGCACTTGGACTTGAAGCTACACTCATATATACTCCAATTGACGCAGCAGCTGTTGCCTCGTGATCATACACAACGCCGTACATTCCCTGAATGAGCCCTTCAAATGTCTGTTGAAGATGATGAAAATGATTTTTTTTCCAAGAAATCATCTTTTCGGAAGAGGCTCATTTCCATATATGCAGCATATGGCTTGAAAAATCCATAAATCCTCGTGGAGAAGCCAATTCATCCACCGCGAGTCACTGTTTGGTGCGGTTTATGGGTCGGTGGTATCATCGGGTCGTTTTTTTTTCGAAAATGAGGAAAGAAACATCGAAATTATCAACTCTGAGCGGTACCACACTTTGTTGGAGGACTATTCTGTGCCGGAGTTTGAATCTCAGGGTCTGGACGATATGTGATTTCAACAGAACGGCGCTACACCACAAACAATTCGCCTCAATTTGTACTTTTTGCGTCGCAAATGCCCAAACCATGTAATTTCTTGTCGCGGTGATGTGAATTGGCCGCCCCATTTTATGCAATTTGACGCCGTTAGACTTTTCTATGAGGTTATACGGAAGAACCGAAGACGATTCCTAACTTGAAAAGCAATATTATATCTGTGATTCCTGCCATTCCGAAGGCCATACTGCAAAATGTCATAAAAAATATGGCCGAACGTATGAGATATCTACGGAATAGTAGCTGTGAACCTATTAGAGAAATAATTTTTCACACATAATCCTTTTGTGTGACCTCTCGAACGAAATCAAACATTTGAAAAAATTCCTAATCGTTTGCTTTTCATTCAAAACCAAAGTACCACATGTCTTAATGGAACATCCTTTACATATCCTGTCTGTCAGTGCAATTTTATCTCTTTTAGCACACAACATATTTATTTATTTATTTTAATCATCAATTTATTAAATCGGAATTTCATCTCAAACTACATCTTTGAAATAATATGACAAATTACGGTCTGCCAATGCCCCAATGTTCTTTCTATCTCTCTCTGTCTACTTTCTTAGTTGTTCAGATTGAAGCTTATTTTTCTGTGAAAACCGGTCAGGGTTTTCATGTTTCTCAAATAAACATGCACATTCCACCGTCTACCACCGTCTTTGGAACTATCGTTATCGTTATTGGCTTTAACCAATCTGGCTTGTACCCGCTTTAAGTGACTCCCGTTATCATCCTTCCAAACAACACGATAACCACCTATAAAGCTTGGTTTTTGTGCTCTTGCTGGGTTCTCTTTCTGAAAACACTTTTTTATTTTTGTTAAGCTTTTTTGTGTTACTTTGTTCTTTTTCTTTTTGTTATTGTTGTTGTTGTTGGTGTTGTTTGTTTGTTTGTTTTCATTGCTATTTGCCTTGCGTACCGGTGTTGCAACTAAAATGTAGGTCAACTCGCGAGATACCAATTACAGCATAAACAAGTACATAGCGAGTGAAAAAAGAGAGAGAGAGAGAGCGAGAGACCTAGAGCGTATAAGCGAGATGGAATGAAGAGGAAGAGCAGGTATTCATAATTTTCTAGTACGTCTGCTGGTGGAGAATCTGATTAAATGCTGCAATTCTTCATTTGCTGTTGTTGTTTTTATTTTCTTGCTGCAAATATACCGTAATTGTTGTTACGGTATGCATTTTTCTAATGTTGATGTCTATAGCCTTCTTTATTTCATAATTTATTGTGAAATATTTTTTGTTTCTATTTATTGTGTTTGTCTTAGAAAAACATGCAGTTTTTGCAAAATATTACAGAAGTTTTTTGTTTTTACTTTTTATGTGTATGTATGTAATTTAACAATTATCTTATATTACAGCATATCTATTTATTTATCACTCCCAAAATAATGTAACTGTTTAATAGGCCGAACGAATGACCCCATTTAAGTACCTCTGTTTTTTGCAAAAGAAATTTAATCTTTGCTATTTCACCATCATTGAAAAAAAATTACATCAAAAACTCTAAATATTATATTTGATAACTTTTATTTTCTTGTTGGTCGTCAAGACAAAGCAAACTGAAGACAAAAATACAACAACCACTTGTTGTTAAAATGAGTAAAAATGAAAATGTGAAAGTTTTCATGAAACAACAATCGACAACAAAAACAATAATAAAGAAAAAAAAAACAAAACAAAACAGTAGCTCCAACCTAAATTTTGTGCTTAAGATAAAAGCAAAATATTTACCAGAAAGACTCACTCACATACACACATATACTCCATAGATACTTTTGTATATGTACTTTAGTGTTTGTTGCATGTATCTGAATGATTTATTAAAACGTAACCAAAGCATAAAGTCATAATCAAAAAAAGTATACCAACAAAAAAGTTTCAATTCGACAAGCAGAAAGAAAACATGTTGAACGTTGGAAACGAAACAAGCTATATTAAAGAATTACTAAGAGAAAAAAAACAAAAAAAAAAAAAGAAAAGAAAGGATAAACGAAAGAAATAAAACACGACAATCATGCAAATATTTCACTTTCACTTGTTTGAAATTTGAATTGAAAACTCACAGAAACATAGCTTAAAATGTTTATAAAGTAGTAGTTGTTCCTTATTTAAAAATCATAATAAATGAAAATTTATGAAGAGGTTAAATTGGTGGTGACCGTGGCATGCAGGTTAAGTGTGTGGCTTAGCATGCTCGGAGCCCGGGTTCGATCCCCAGCCGTGGCGAAAAGTTTTTTCAATAAAAAAATTTTTCTGATCGGTCACCACCTCTCTGCAGACAATGGCAAACCTCAGAGAGTAAATAATGCCATGTAAAGCTTCTTGAGAACATGAGCCGTTCGGAGTCGGCATAAAAAATGTAGGTCCAGTTCTCGGTCAATTGTGTGCAAAAATTTAATAACACACACAACACAAGCGATCCTAAGAAGCTCGGTCAAAGTCCTTTCAAGGGCTGAAATGGCCAATTTGTTTTTTTTTTTTTTTTAATTTTCATAACAAATTAAAACCTACAATAAAGACAAAATCAAGTTAAAATAAAATATTTAAAAATTTATGAATTTTAAAAATTTATGAATTTTAAATAAAATTTGACATAAAAATAATGTTGTTATATCATGTCTACACAAGACGTTAAGTTTGCGTTACCATTTCAAGTTTGTGATAATCCTTTTGACTAGAAATTGAGTTTCCAGTTCAAAAATTATATAAAAATTTAATAATTATAATAATAAGTTAATGATTTTTAAATAATAAATCAATCAAATTTATAAAATGCTAGTTGTTCTTATTAATTTTAAAAAATTTCAAGTATTTTTGCTACAAAAAAAAATTGTTCAAAATTTTTCAATTTATTCAATTTATTTCAATACATTCCCATGCTTTTATTAAAAAAAAAAAAAACAAATTGGCCATTTAAGCCCTTGAAAGGACATTGACCGAGCTTCTTATGATCAATTGTGTTGTGTGTGTTATTAAATGTTTGCACACAATTGACCGGAAACTGGACCTACATGTTTTATGTCGACTCCGAACGGCTAAAGTTCATGTTCTCAAGAAGCTTTACATGGCATTATTTATTCTCTGAGGTTTGCCATTGTCTGCAGAGAGGTGGTGACCGATCAGAAAAATGTTTTATTGAAAAAAACTTTTCGCCGCGGCTGGGGATCAAACCCGGGCTCCGAGCATGCTAAGCCACACATTTAACCTGCATGCCACGGTCACCATGCTTTTATTAGTCATCATAAATGACATGGTCTATCTATGTGTGGGAAAAAACTTTTAAAATCATGGCCAATGTTTGTGTATTATTTATTAAAGTGGCATGTGACGGGTGTTACAGGTACTCATTAAAAAATCTGACTTTTCTCTGAATGTTTGTTAAATTCAGCCAAACTACAATTAACAAAACCCAGAAAAAAAAAAATAAGAAAAAGCTTATCAAATTAATATATAGATTACTTAACTCACTTATTAATTTTCTTGAAACAAACTTTACATAAATAATAATACTACGCACCAAACTAATACTTTTTTTAAGTAAAAAGCCGACAACAGTTTTCAATTATTTCCGGGCTTCTAATCACGAATCTGGGACTCAAATTTCTCCATCACATTAGAATTTCGAGAAAACCGTCCACCATCATTCAATGTCAAAAATTTTTCTAGAAATTGATACAAAATTTTCTTTCATACAAAAACCCACCATTTTTTTATTTTCGAGTGTATCCGCCACAACAGCTTGAAAACGAAATTTTTTTTAAATCGTTGACCGGTGCAAAGAAAGAACGAAAAAAACCAAAAAAAATACAACACATTAAATTCCTTAATTTTTTAGTAAAATAAAAGTAGAAAGTAAAAAGAATATTTTTGAAAATAGCTTGGTTTATTATAAATGATTACGTATCAAAACATGTCCCATAAGTGTTTCGATTTGTACACTATAATATTCAAAATGGCTGGATTAATGGTTGAAATAGTCCAAAAAAGCTGCATATAACCTGTAACACTTCGTTTTACCATTTAATTTCCTTGTAGACAAACATTTTTTTGTACTTTATTCTTGTTGCAGGTTAAGAAAAGATTACATAAATAAAATTTCGTTGTCTTCCGGTGTCAATGAAAGAAGTTATATGCAATATTATGTAGCAAAGTCATGAAAATGTAAAGTAAAATGGTTTTGCAATTTTTTTACGTGTTGCTGTAGTCACACTGTCGTCAAAAAGAAAAAAATACGAACAAATTTAAGGTGATCTAAGGTTTTTATATTTTGCATCAATATAAAAAGGTCAATATGAGTGGAGTTCTTAGTTTATTCTTTATTCTTCACAATTCTACGAGGCATCAAACATTATTGTGAAATGGAAAAAAAATATTTCGCATCATGTCAGAATAGCGTCAGTGCCCACTTGCTGGTACCCTTGACGGAACATCGTTAACGGACGGATATTTCTTGAAATCCCTAAAATTCTGTTCAGTTAAAGTGTGCCAACATGCAAAGGTGCCATTTCACTTGCAGAAACTCCAATTCTGAATTTGAAAAGAAAGCACAAGACAGCGAAACATAAATTTGACCCATTTTTACATAAGGGGTATTCTCACTGACTTTGGTAGTCGGGTACGGGTACATTGAGTACTTTTGATTACTACGAGCACCCTTAACTGCAATTGAGTACTTTGTAGAATTACATCTGATGAGAGATGAGTGACAGCTAGGAAAGAGTTGCCACCATATTATTCATGTCATTTTATGAGCGCAAAATTTAGGCCATTGTACTTGTACGGGCGTAAAAATGTTATTTTATATAGGAGTAATTTTCAACGTAAACTTTGCGGCATTTAATAATTTTATCTCAAAAATTTTTAAATAACTCATTTAAACACATTTTTATATTTTATTCACTTATAATTTGTTTACTTTGTTTTAGTTTTTTGTCAATTCAATTATTGCCTACTTTTGAAAAAGGTGGTAACCCATGAAAAAAGTACTCAATTTGAAAAGAAATCAATCTACTCAAACAAGACAGGGGGTCAGCTAGTGTAGATTATTAGATGAGTACTTGGGTAGAAAGGTACTTTTACAAAAACAAAATGTATGGCATTTGCCAATCTATCCAACTACCAAAGGCAGCGTGAATACCCCTTAAATTTATTCACTTCTTTCCATTTATTTTGCTCATAAAATCACACAAATCAATTCTTTAAATTCGATTGGTCAGTAAAAACCACTAAAAAAATAAAGCACACATAAAAATTAATAAACAAGTGTTAATGCTTAATTTTTGATACATTACAGCGAAGTATATATAAGTGCCAGTAGTTGGGTAACTTTTTGGATGGTCAATTTTCGAGACTTTTGTAAAATCGAATGCCAAAATCGTATTCTTCCATTTTTGTAAGCTATTGAACTCAGCTTTCATATGAAACTAAGAGCTCTGCCAATTTATGTTTCAAACGAAAGTTATTACCTCAAGACCTTACGATGCCAGTAGGTGGCCACTCACCTACTTATAAGTATCAGATAAAATATTACATGCCCCGAAAATAATCATTTGAAATTAGATGAATTATAAACGTCCCTGAAAATATTACGAAATTCGCCGGTTCTCCGATCAACTTCCCTATCAGCTCCTGAATTTTACTCCCAAATCCATATATTCTCGTCGACGTATGAAATATTCAATAACATCAATATCATCCCCATCATTGAAAAACTCGTTTTCACTCTATTCCCAGGTTTCTATTTTTTTCAATACCGTTATCATGAAGTACGCTACCAGAAAACATATGATTAAATTAAATGCATTTCTTAATATATAAAAGACAAGTGTCCTGCTGCGTGCATCTATATTGCTCAAACTGTAATAGTTGTTATTGCTATGTATAGATTGAACATATTAGCCTGGACCAGAACCTGTTTCGCTATTGCATTAATCAGTAAGGACACATTGACGACGACTGAAACAAAATAACATTTTAGGTGAATGAACAATGTAATATCTTCTGCTACTTGATTATTTTGAAAACGACCCGTCGTGTGACTTCTATACTATACTAGTTATTTCATATCAACGTAAGCTCATGAGTTTGCACATATGATATGATGCGTTATAACGGTTTGGTTAATATTTTATAATTGATCAATATAAGCGATTTCCAAAGAAAACTAAGTGAACTTTTGAAATAATACTCACATTTTGGTAAATTTATACCGGATTTTACGATATAAAATGAAATTAAGACAATTTTTTTTTTTTTTGGTTTTTAACTAATTTGTAGAAAAGTCTACCGTGACCAAAAATTTAAAAGTTAAACAACATTTTTTTTTTTATTTGTATTATTCAAGAGAAATATTCAAAATTAATGTAATTAAAAAGCTCAAATTTCTCCAATGCTGCGATGGCAAGATATCGGGCTACCAAATTAAAGTTAAAGTTTTGGTCAGTTTTGTTTATTTCTATGAGCATTTTCTCTTTACAATTTCCATTTCTAAGAGTAATTGTGCAATTGCACTCTTATGCAAGACTTTTGCTACAACAAGAACTAACCGCAAAATTAATGCAAAAGACCAAACAAATATCAATTAACGGTAAAATTTTGATTTGCTTTTCATGACATTCTGAGGTAATGTCACGCCGGACAAAAAAGTATTTAGTGCTATTTTTTCTACGCTGACGTTCAAAATTGCGTGAAATTTTGCATTTTAATAAAGTTAAGTAAATTTTATAAAAAAAAACGTTAAGAAGAAAAACCGTTAATTTTATTTTAAATTTGAAAAGTGGGTAAAGTCACGTCACCTTGCTCAAAGTTGCCTGATTTCGTTACTTTGGTTAATTTGGTTGCAGGTATTTTAGTGAAATTTTTTTTTCCAATTTCTCATGGTCGATGGGGTAGGAGTTAAAAAAATATAATCTATGTCTACGTCAACTTAATATGTTCCGATGGAAATTTAAGTAACGTCACGCCAGATGACTTAGCCTAATAAAAAAATCCGAGAAAAGATTTTTTTAATTTGATAACTACCAAAATAAACTTATATTATTTTAAATTCTACCAAATAAATTTTTGTATAGAAATCGAAAACCACTTCTATTTTTTGTAAAGTCACGCCAATGCATATTTTTGCTTATATCTTTTAATTCTAAGAGTCGATTGTTATAATTTTTATACTTTATATTGTGCTACTAAATAACTACGCAAATATAAAAAAAAGTTTTAAAAACTCAGACTTCTTCATATTGTTTTTTTTTCGTACAAAACGTACATAACGCCCGTTTGGAAATGGCCATATATGCAATGCCATGCAACGAAGGGTTAAACGATTTGCGCAATATCTAGAGGTACAATTTTTTTGAATCATAATGTATTTTTCTTCTCATTAGTGGTCAAATTTTCAGAAAATGGACGTGCATCGCACTATTTAAACATTTGAGAAATAGAAACCGGTCTTATGTAAATACTAAGTGGTTTGAAAAGCCTCAGGATTTTCGCCTTTTGAGGATGTTTTTATTTATTTAGTCGTTTAGTTTGTTCAATAATTTTGCATTTATAAATATATTTGGTTTTTTTTACCTTAAGTTCAGATTTTGGGGTGTCCGGCAAATTTTCTTTAGAAAAAGAACATTCTTTAACTCAAGAGGATCTATCAAAAAATAAAATTATCTCCCAGGAATTTCAACTTCGTTCAATTTTGTCGTAAGCCTTAAAGCTCACAACGCCTCCTTTAACATACAAACAACGTATATTTTTATACCCTAAACCTGAAAGGTCAGGGTATATTAACTTTGTGCAAACGTTTGTAACGCATAGAACGAAGCGAGTCCGGTATAGAAAAGTATATATATTCTTGATCAGCGTCACCACGTGAGTCGAGCTATCCATGTCCGTCCGTCCGTCCGTCCGTCCGTCCGTCTGTGTGTTGTCCGTATACACAGGATAAGAAGAAGGAGTTGAGATAATTGAATGAAACTTGGTACACATAGTCACATGGACCCAAGGATCTGCACTATTGAATATTTTTGGAATCCGTCCACGGACACGCCTACCTCCCAT
The DNA here is from genome assembly GCA_958299015.1 of Tetanocera ferruginea. Lineage (NCBI taxonomy): Eukaryota > Metazoa > Arthropoda > Insecta > Diptera > Sciomyzidae > Tetanocera > Tetanocera ferruginea. The sequence continues at coordinate 78,596,298 of OY282644.1, forward strand.
AGAACGCAAAAATTGAAAACTGCATAACTCAGCTCATAATTAACCTACAACAATAAAATTTGGTATGTATGTGTTTTGTATCAACACAAAGATGTCTTTGAAAAATGGGTGTCATTCACTCACGGACACGCCCACCTCCCATACAACCAAAAAATTGAAAACGCAATAAATAAGCCTCTGTTTAACATACAGAGCCAAAATTTGGCGCATATATTTTGTAAAACAAAACAAAGATGGTTTTAAAAAATGGACATCATCCGCCCACGGACACGCCTACCTCCCATACAACGCGAAAATTAAAAACTGCATAACTCAGCTCATATTTAGCCTACAACAATAAAATTTGATATGTATGTGTTTTATACAAACACAAAGATGTCTTCGAAAAATGGACGTCATCCGTTCACGGACACGCCCACCTCCCATACAACCCAAAAATTGAAAACGCAATAAATAAGCCTCTGTTTAGCCTACAGAGCTAAAATTTGGCACGAATGTTTTTTATGACAAGACAAAGATGATTTTGAAAAATGGACGTCATCCGCATACGGACACGCCTACCTCCCATACAACCCAAAAAGTTTAAAACTCAATAAATAAGGTTATGTTTGTCATAGAGAAATTAAATTTGGTATGTATGTATTTTATACCAAAACTAAGGTGTGTTCAAAAATTGGGAGTAATCCGTCCATGAACACGCCCACCTCCCATAGCGAAAGCACAATAAAGACATTAACTGTGAGCTACAGGAATAAAACTTGGTATGTGTAAATTTTTCATCACCATTTAAATGCAATTAAAATATAGGCTTCATTTACACGCCCACGGAGACGCCCATTTACAATAAAAATTTTTTAATTTTTGAAAATTTCATTTGATTTCATAGTCGGCCTAGACCGACTTTAGACTTTCTTTACTTGTTTTGCTCTAAAATCATGAAAGTTCTTTACATTCCTTTCTTTTGCTCTTCTGCACAGTCGTTTCAAAGCAGTTAGTTTGTCAAATGCATCATATTAAATAAAACAACTCGTCTCGACATAAGTGACCAATTTTTTAATCTATAAGATTTCATTCAATACGTTTCTGCACAGAACATTTTGTAAAACCGTTTAACGGTTTTTTTACTCTCCGGAAAGGTAAGCCTTTTCGAAAGAGGTTTTTTCTCGAATGTCCACAAATATGAACTAGTTCAATTTGTACTAGTTTAGTTGATCTACTACTACACTACAGGTGAAACTCATAAGCGGATTCCTAATGGAGTTTACATAGGCGACTACTAATTCACCGGTAGGCAACTGTATTTTTGTTTCACCCTAATTAAAGTTCCAACATGATTAGCATCATTTTGTTGTGACCGTGGCATGCAGGTTAAGTGTGTGGCTTAGCATGCTCGGAGCCCGGGTTCGATCCCCAGCCGCGGCGTAAAGATTTTTTCAATAAACAATTTTTCTGATCGGTCACCACCTCTCTGCAGACAATGGCAGACCTCAGAGAGTAAATAATGCCATGTAAAGCTTCTTGAGAACATGAACTTTAGCCGTTCGGAGTCGGCATAAAACATGTAGGTCCAGTTCTCGGTCAATTGTGGGCAAACATTTAATAACACACACAACACAATTGATCATAAGAAGCTCGGTCAAAGTCCTTTCAAGGGCTGAAATGGCCAGTTTGTTTGTTTTGTTTTGCTTTTCATACTTTTGGTAACTTTCTTCTATATTGATTTGTGACTAAATGTTTATTTATGCCATAAATCATGCATTAGTTAAATGAAAGAGTTTATTTTAAGTTAAATGACATAACTCAACTTTGTATTCATTAACTCAAACTTTACTTTTTGTGAAGACTTGGCTTGACAGGAATTTATAACGTAAAATTATTGCTCATAAATTCCTTAACCGTTACATTGACCTTTCTGCTTGTAACTTCTCTTAATACTTGTTATTTTTCTAAAATAAGTATCTCTAACGAGAATGAATGGGTGCATTCACTTTTTTAAGAAAATTTATTTTAATTTCACAAGTAATCAATTTATTGGAATTAAAACAAAATTTCGGCATATACTAAAAATATACAAATCAAATGTAAAATTAACAGAGATAACAACTCAAAAAATATTCAAACCAGACTAAACAATGATGAAGTGCACAAATAAAAAATAAACAACATTTAACTAGCTTTAAGTGCAGCTGAGTAACAACAAAAAAAAAACACTCATAGAGTAAAGTCAACTAAAAAGGGCAAAGACATATAAAACAAAAAAGAATTAATAGCTGAAAACGACAACTGAAAGTGAAAAAATATAATAAAATTAGGAAAAATTATGTTAGTCTAGCTAGCTGCAAAAACAATAAAAAAAAATTGCACGTAATCACCTTGTGGAAACTTTACCCACACACAAACACACTCTCACATAACTTTGTATGTGTTCAAGAGACTGTTACACACATTTACAATCTTATAAAAAGTTAGGGGACACAAGTGATGACTTTCTGCTACAAAGCCCCCACCGTCAAAGCGCTGCTCAACACATTTGCTTAATTTACTCACCACATTTAAACTTTTTGTTTAGCGCTGAGAGAGAGAGAGAGATTGTGTTTTTGTCACACATTTTTTTTGTAAAAATTATAAAAAATAAGGTAGACATAAAAATAAACATACGCAACATAAAACATGTGTTTGACTTTCTGTCTTATGTTAAGGTGGTTTTTGACAATAATTAAAAGTTACCGTCATACCATGCATTAACCGTTGTGATGACGGTAACACGTGAGAACGCCTTGAACGAGAGACGTAGTAGGTTTGCGTCGCGTGTTGCTCTCACTTTGACATGAATACATATATATATTTTGTAGACTTTACACGTTGCTCCACCACCTTTCTAAACATACATAAAAATACTATAAACGATGGCCCGGTCTGAATGGCAAGTATTGTGAATATTGTTTTTTGTGCTCTTTGTCGTCGTGTTGACTTCTCTTCATTTGCTGTTATTTTCCCTGCCACACACACGGTTGCCACCTCCAATTCCCACAAAAATTACCTTTTTCCCCACAATAACAAATATTAATTACCACAAAAATTCCCATGGTAAAAATTGAACAAAAAAATCCCACCACAATTAAAAAATACCATATAAAATCCCACAAGCATTTAAAATTACCACAAAAATACCACGCATTTCAAAAATACCTCAAAAAATCCCATATGCATTGAAAATTACCAAATTTATTACCACAGACAGTAAACATTTTCAAAATTAATGCATTTAAATACTTTCTTTGTGTTTTATAATTAGAAATATTTATTAATATTGAATTAAGTTTCATTAACATTAAAATTGCGTTTAGATATAAATATTTTCATATTTTTTTTTTTAAATCATACATTTCATTTCTAAACAAATCATAATCATGATTTTTATTACAATCAACCTTATAAAATTTTTTTGTTTGTGATAAACGTTTGGCATGAAGAATAGCAGAGACCAAATCCGTCGAAGTTCTATTACTGAGTGAAGTTTTATTTAAATTTAGTGTGAAAAAATGTGTTCAACATTTGCAGAAGAGTGAGGAAGGCATGAAATATATGATATTAGTTTTCTCATTCGTGGTAACAGAAATGCATCATCAATTTCTTTTCTTGCCCCCAAAATTTCTGACCAAAAATTAAAGAACGATGAAGTCAGGTTTTTCAAGTGGTTTGATTTTTTTTTAACTTTGAGTAGAAAACAAAAGTCGAAGAGCCAGCGACAGCAAGACTTACGTTATAAAACAAATTTAAAACTTTGGTGTTTTTTCGAGATAATTGCATTGAAAGTTGAATTAAAAATACAGCAATTGGCATAGAAATTAAGCTAACACATTTATTACGTCTTAGAGTTTGGCACCTCAAATAAACTTTCATCGTCTTAGCCGTCTTTGTCGCAGATATCCCAGTCTGACACCTGTGGAGGAACCTGAAACGTACTCTGCACCATGATAGAATTAGAAAGTAGGCTCATATTAATATGGCTGCTCAAATGTCTATTTTTACACAAACAATGCTGTGAGTGTGTCAAATGTCAAACGAAAAGGCTACAACAACAATTAGAACAACTCAAATTCGAACAGCTGATTTTGACATCTAGCTCACTTCCTCTCCAATATGCGCCTACCTTTTTATTCTATCATACTCTGCACCATTTTCTGAGTAGTGTCATATAGCGCATCCTGTATACCATGCAGCGCAACCTGCGGTGCTGTATGTGACGTGGTGATAAAAGTGTCCTGATCCGAAACAGCTCCTGCTACTTTCAGTGATGGCGTTGTCTCTGTTACGTCTCTGTTACGTCTCTGTTAAAAATCAAGTTTTCACTAAATAATAATTAAAACCATTAAAAATTCCCAAAAAAATAAATTTTAAAAAAATACATTAAAAATTCCCAAAAAAAAATACCACGTGAATAAAAAAATACAATACTGAATTAAAAAATACCATGGTAATTTTAAATTCCCAAGGCAATTCAAAATTACCACAAATGGGATTTTTCCACTAAAGGTGGCAACCGTGGCCACACACCATTTCTGCTTTGTTTTCATGCATTCATATGTGCGTCTGATGATTAAGCTATCAACCTATAGATTGGTTATTTTCCATACATGTTTTTATTGCTTAGAATTTTTTTAATTTATTTAAAAGAATTTGTACTTTTTATTCATTTTGATTTGTACTCAAATTTTCTTATTCCTAAGCCGTGATACATTTTAAAAACTAGCGTAATTAAATTCTCTAAAGAACCCATTGCTTAACAGAGATGCCAACTTTATTCATTTTTTCGATTATTTTTAAAATTATTCATATACATTATCAAACAAAATAAAGTGTAAAGTAATAAAAACATTAAATGCAATAAAAATAACTTTCTTTTTATATTTAACGTTTCCAAATACATTTTTAATTACTATTTTAATATATCGAATTAAGTTTTAAAAAGTATAAAAGTAGATTTCAGCTTTTAACTATGATAATATTGGTATGGTTCAATTATGTATGGAACAAAATATCGGTCAAATGGCCGCCGCGACCTCGGTGGCGCACCTCCATCCGATGGTCCAAATTTTCGATGACGCTGAGGCATAATTGAGGTTCTATGCCGTTAATGTGCCGAATTATCTCATCCTTTAGCCTTTGAATTGTTGCTGACTCATCGACGTACACCTTGTCTTTCAAATAACACCAAAGAAAGAAGTCCAACGGTGTCAATCACATGATCTTGGCGGCCAATTGACATCGCCACCAGGTGAGATAACACGGCCATTGAATTTGTCGCGCAAAAGAGCCATTGTTTCGTTAGTTGTGTGGCAAGTGGCACCGTCCTGTTGAAACTACATTTTGTCCACATTCATATCTACTAATTCGGTCCATAAAAAGTTCTTTATCATCTCACGATAGCTAACACCATTCACAATAACTGCCTGACCGGCCTCATTTTGGAAAAATACGGCCCGATGATGCCGCCAGCCCATAAACCGCACCAAACAGTCACTCTTTGTGGGGAATTGGTTTTTCGACAATCACTTTTGGATTATCATTCGTCAAAATGCGGCAATTCTGCTTATTAACGAATCCACTGAGGTGAAAATGTGCCTCATCATGAGGTGAAAAATGCACGATATTCATTCTGATTTGAACGTCCATTTTTATAAACCTGAATAAATTTAACACCTTGCTCGATTGTATATCTTTCCATGGTCCAAATTGAGTTAGTCTGAAATTGAGAAATTTTCAAATGAAATGCAGAAAAAACTTGACGTTATGGTGTGCTTCATATTCCACATCGGCCCTTCAAATTTAACCACCCTTTATTATGTGATGAAGAGATCATTAAACCGCTTCTGAAAAGAAAATCATCAAGAACCTGACAAAAAGGAAAAAAACCAAAGCGAGAAATATCGTAACTGATTGAAAATTGAACGAAATAGATATTAAGTGCAATTATTTCAGTTGTCTTATCAGCAACAATGCTCAGAAAACGCAAAACAACAACTTCTTTCAACAAACTGTTGGCGCGGAAATCAAAACAGAACACATTTTACATCTCAGAACAACTCCAAAACAATTTAAAAGCACCATCAATGAACCGTATAATTAGATATCGAGTGAATCAAGTAGTATTAACGGGTAGAAGTCCGAGAAAAGTTATCTATTAGAGATCCAAAGATATCAAACTGAGACTTGCTTTTGCGAACAAAAATGTCTTTCTTGAAAATGTTCATAACCTTCGTTGTTCAGATGAAACAAAGGTTAATATCTTTCGATCTGAGAGGGCCATAAGTGTGAGACGATCAAAATATATAATATACGATCCTAAAACACACCACAAAACCAATAAAATGTGGGGCTGAAATGACTTAGTATAGGGCTGCTTCTCTTCATTTGTTGTAGATCCTATTTTCTTGACTAAAGATACCAAGTGGGCTGTGGACTATGTCAAAATATTTGAAACAGTAATGCTGTCATAGACCCAACAGGAAATGCCTATAAGATGGAAGTTAATGTAGAATTATAATCCGAAACTTTCCTCAAAACTTTCAAAAAATGTGTTTGGAAGAGGTAAAATGAGTGTTACAGAATAACATTCGCAGTACCCGAATTTTAATTAAAGAGAGGACTTGTCGGGACTTGTAAAATATCAAATTTGGGTATAAAGAAAAAGAAAAACAAGAAAAGTTGCAGCGTAAAATCAATAAATCGTATTATTCTTTTATACCGGCGGTTACTACTTATACCAATATTATTAATCCTATGAAAACAAAAGCCACGAAAGACTTACTCCATATCTTTCCAACTCAGAAAAATGTAAATTCCTGTAAAAAAAAACAGGAAAAAGTAAAGAAAATATAATGAAACTAGCGAACTTTGTCTCGCCCCCAATTCAACGCCTTATAACTCTAAAGCAGCGATGGGCACACACATTCTTGAATTGTGCGTAAAGCAGAGAAAGATCAATTTTACGTATTTTCTCGCTATATTTTAAAAAATTGCGCAAATAGATGTTATTTCAACAAATGCTGAAAAGCAACTGACTTCATTTGCTGCCAAAAGAAAAACAAAGCAACAGCCGAATGCACGCGATCGTAAGCCACACGAAGTAGCTTACACTGTTCATGTGTTGACGTCGCGCAATCAGCATTTTGTTTCCAATCCCATGGGATGGGAAATTTAATTTGTGCCCTTCTCTGCTCTAAAGTGATAATAACATACAGATAGTTCAAACTTCAATGTGATTTATTTGAATGAAATCGAAATGAGTAGAAAGCGATTGTTTATCATAAACAATGTTTTCGATTTATTTTCCGGCGCAACAATAAACAACGAAGACAGTTTCCAAACACGCGAACAGGCAACGTACATCTGACCGAGCGAAAAACAGTCAAATTCGAGATTAATCCCACAGACTTTCAAACATTGGCCTTGTGAATTATTGATTGTCATCGCAAAAGCCGATAGAATGGGGAACTGAATCCGCTTGAATTGGAATGGAAGATTATTTGAAATAATAGGAATTCGTGGGATAAAGGCTTAATTTCCTCTGAATTTGCCCGTGATGAACGTCGCTCGAACCACATTGTTCATCAGTTTATGGACGGACAACCGCGTGCCGTTGCACAATTTCGGATGAATGAGGTTCCGCAACCTGATTATAATTGATGCCACCTTCAGCTGTAAATTATGCGGCGGAGTTCCTGGCACATCAAGCGAATTCAAAAATTCCGTCGGATAGTTGGTCGCTTCATCCTCGTAGGTCTGATTTGTCAACGGATTTGTTCGAATGCAGTTCTGTAGCGTTGAATAATGAAATTCAAGCTATCGACGTCCTTACTCCTTCGACGATGTGCACTCGCAAAAATTTGACGGGAACAATGTCGATCCAGTCAAAACATCAACAGGAATTTGACCATTGCTAAGCTCCAGCAGTTGTCTCGAGAATTCAACAGTCAATGGGTCGTTCTGCAACGCGATTATCATGTTCGTGGTCCACGATATCAGGCATGCATTTAGTTCATCGGCAGCAGTAGATTTCGGGATAACGGGAAGCGTTTGACAAAAATCTCCGGAGAGCAATTTCAAAGCCTCAACAAATCGTCTCAAATCACCTCGTAAATCTTTCATGGTTCGGTAAACTGCCTCCAAGCCTCGCTTATGCACCATCGTGCTTTCATCCTAAATAATGATTTTGCATTCTCGCATCAATTTCGCTGTCATCGAATTCTTAGTTATTGTGTACGTTGGCTTCAAAGCGGAATGTGCACCTCAACTGCAATCCACAAATGTAGCAATTGCCAGAGGATGCAACAGCCAACGCAATCCGAGGTCTTGACCGAATTTCTCGTTAACTTCTCTTTCCCAAAATTCGCTTTAACGAGCTCACCTATTCCAACTGAAAAAAACAACCTCATACCATACCATAAGGGAGTCCCTTTCATGTTTTACCGCCGGCATTATAATCTTTAGATAAAGTCTATGTGAGGGTTCACATAAAATACTTTTTCGTCTTTTAGAATTTTTTTAATCAAATTTGGACTCATCTGACCAAATAATGCGATTCCAGAACGTTTCGGATATAGTAAAATAATTCTTTGCAAAGCCAAGTCTTTTTTTATTATTTGCGGCGCACAAAGAAAGCTTTGTCTTAGCATAGAATGACTTGATTCCTTTTTTCGTTCAAACTTCTTTGCACTGTACAAGAGAAGAAAGAGTGAAACCCGCTTAAGTGCCTTCCCTTTTAAGTATCTCCCTTTTATTACCCAAAATGTTCGTACATTTAGCATGAAATGTGATGAAAATTGAATATGAATTCATGAAAATTTTCATGAATTGATTACCCTCTTACGTACTTCCCTGCTTAAGTACTTACTACCCAACCCGCTTAAGTACCACAAATCTTTATACATACTTTAATTATCATTTTACTTTGAATTTTCCCCTCATTAGTACCTTTCAAAAATATTTTTTTAGTACTATGACAACTCTGAAAAAAGGATCTTTTATACCATAGAAGAGCTTGCAAATAATTATGTTGTTTTATAATTTGGACCGTTCAAACGCTAAATCAAATTTTTCCACCGAACTTATGGTCGAAAATGTCGTCCAATCTGTTGAACCATGCGAAACCTCCTATTCATTTAAAAATCGAACGTCACTATTCACTTCATAACCGAACGTTCACTGAATGTGAAGTACTTCGAGGTACTTAAGCGGGGTTTTTTTACGTATAGGCTGTGAAATTATTGAAACAATTAACCATTCATATTATTATGAATTAACCTTATTATTTTAGCAATAACCTTATATAGCTAGCTAAAAGAAAAGCCAACATCAGATGGGTTGAACTCCCTAACTCACATTTCTACAGACACATTTCTACTCAAAGATAATTCCTTGTTAATTCTCTTATATAATCGTCTGCTGGTTTTCATCACATTCACCTCAAAGTTAATTCTTTACTTGCTTATTAAAAATCAAGAAAATTAATTATTTCTTTTTTTTTCTCTTACAGGTACTTGAAGCAATACAGCAGAGTCCGTTTCTTGTGGGAATGCACTATGCCTTTCAAACCGAATCAAAACTGTATTTAATATTGGGTAAGCCAACAGTCTAAAACAAATTTTTGTCTAATAATGCTCAGCTTTTTATGCTTTTAATTATTTGCACACTTACAGATTATGTCAGTGGCGGTGAACTTTTTACGCATCTTTATAAAGCCGAGCATTTTGTTGAATCTACGGTGCGTCTTTATATTGCCGAAGTTGTGCTCGCACTTGAGCATTTGCACAAACTGGGCATCATTTATCGCGATATCAAGCTCGAAAATATACTTCTCGATGGTCAGGGACACATTGTGTTGGCCGACTTTGGTCTATCAAAAATCTTTAAATCCAATTCAGACAATCGAGCACACAGCTTTTGTGGCACTTTGGAGTATATGGCGCCAGGTTTGCATAACATTAATTTTTATTTGATAAGAAGAGTTGGATTTTTTATTTTACTTTTCGTAGAAATTATTCGCGCTGGTCCGAATGGACATGATCTCGCTGTTGATTGGTGGTCAGTTGGCGTTCTCACCTATGAGTTGCTCACGGGCGCATCGCCTTTCACTGTTGTCGAACAACAAAACTCACAGAGTGATATCTCGCGGCGAATTCAAAAAGTCGACCCTGTGTTACCTTCGACTCTGGGCGATACTGTGAAGGATTTTATTTTGAAAATGCTACACAAGGATCCAAAGAAGCGTTTGGGTAAGTTTGACTAAAATTATTATTAAGCCACATGCAATATAAATGACACATTTTTTTTTTTTGTTTTAGGTGGCAACAGCAAAAGTGCAAATGAAATCAAAAGTCATGCCTTCTTCAAGGGCATCAACTGGAATGAATTGAAGACCAAACGACGAAAAGCACCTTTTAAGCCTATCATTGAAAATGAGGCCGATACACAGAACTTTAGCGAAGAATTTACAAAGCTGCCGGTGATAGATTCACCTGCGCCAGTTCCTGCAAATACAAACAGACTGTTTCGTGGTGAGTAGTTAGTTGACATTATATTGCAAGTTAAATGCGTAAATTAATCGATTACAACCACATGCAATAGAGAAGCGGGAGCACAAAGTTATCTTGCCATTTTTGTTAGTAAATAAAAAAAATAAACCAAATCGGATCTTTTTGGCTTTTAAATTTTGAGTAATACATACATGATCCTCAATTCATTCCATGACTTCATATGAAGAGTCAAATTTTGCATGAACCATTTTGTAAATAGTTCATTGTTAGTATCCAACGTTAAGTGTTGAAGGTCCGACATTCTGATCTTTCCTTTCTTAATGAAGATCTTCCTTTTTATGATTATCAAACTTAACATTGAACCTACGCTCGCTCTCAAAACCTCGTCCACAGAAATATTTTGTATTTTTGAAAATTTCGTTAAGACATCGAACGAACTTTTTACCAATAGTGAATTCTTACTCAATTATTGACCAAACGTCATCGACAAACAAGATTTTGGTCGAAAAAATTTTAAAGCCTATTCATTTCACCTTGTAAACAAATATTAAGCAAATAGAATACGATAAGTTTCGCTCCAGTCACTATAGGTGTCTCAGGTCAAATTTAATTTGAAATTTTTCCAAATTAAACTCTGAGAAGCAACTTGCTCTTTTTCCTGTAGCATTGGCAATGTTAATATAACTTTTTTTCTTTGAACGAAGGACAACAGATATAACACCTATTCAGTCAAGTCTAACTTGGTGCTACAATAAGATTCATGTAGAAAATCAGCAAGATAGAAAGGAAAATCAACAAAAAACAAGCGTAAAATGTTCTATGGTTACGAAAAAAGCTCAACATGCTTATTTAAATGTGTGAACATTTTTTTTTCTTTACTTTAGTTAATTCAATTATTTAGTAATCCCATCCATTAACTTCTCTACTATCGACTATAACTCTCAGTTGATTAGAAATGAGGTATTAAAGTAAAGATAGGATAGGAAAGGAACCACCCGTTACCCATGAGTCAACAATCTTGCACGTCTAAAATGGATTTTAAGTTATAGGAACTATTCTAGAGGCTGTGATTCAATGCCACACCGTGATACAGCTTTAAAGGTTGATGTGACACTTTCAATCAATCTATACTCCACGGTATGGTAAAAGTGCTAGATAGGTATACACACGAATCCCTATGAATCCATACTAAAAATGGTTGCGGCGTATCAACACTCAAATAGGCCGCAGAAATATTTGATTCACTTGCATGCATCCATTGAATCCAGCCAATTGTTTGTGCCTTCTGAAGTGATTTGCTTATTCCTTGCAATTTTTTCCTGTAGCATTGGCAATGTTAATATAACTTTTTTTCTTTGAACGAAGGACAACAGATATAACACCTATTCAGTCAAGTCTAACTTGGTGCTACAATAAGATTCATGTAGAAAATCAGCAAGATAGAAAGGAAAATCAACAAAAAACAAGCGTAAAATGTTCTATGGTTACGAAAAAAGCTCAACATGCTTATTTAAATGTGTGAACATTTTTTTTTCTTTACTTTAGTTAATTCAATTATTTAGTAATCCCATCCATTAACTTCTCTACTATCGACTATAACTCTCAGTTGATTAGAAATGAGGTATTAAAGTAAAGATAGGATAGGAAAGGAACCACCCGTTACCCATGAGTCAACAATCTTGCACGTCTAAAATGGATTTTAAGTTATAGGAACTATTCTAGAGGCTGTGATTCAATGCCACACCGTGATACAGCTTTAAAGGTTGATGTGACACTTTCAATCAATCTATACTCCACGGTATGGTAAAAGTGCTAGATAGGTATACACACGAATCCCTATGAATCCATACTAAAAATGGTTGCGGCGTATCAACACTCAAATAGGCCGCAGAAATATTTGATTCACTTGCATGCATCCATTGAATCCAGCCAATTGTTTGTGCCTTCTGAAGTGATTTGCTTATTCCTTGCAATTTCAAGGAATATATTTTAGATGACTTCTTTCTTGAGGCAGAATCTTCCAGTCACAATTCCTGTACCAACGACAATTTGTTTGATGTTTAAAATTAATATAAATTTAAAGTATAATTGATAAGCTTGAAAAAAATTGAGAGTGCCGATAAAGCAGTTTCGTCGCGCGTTTTCAATAATAGGGTGAAAATAAACTGTCGGAAGTGGAAACTATCGTCGAAATTCTTTTCGACGACGAGCTGTTGTTGAAAGTGAATTCTTGTCGACAATATTTATTGGATGCAGGCTCAAGAATAGGGATGAACATTAAAAATTTTTGGATGGCATAGTGGGGGAAGGAGTCTACTCTGAATAACTAAACACCAATCTTCCCTTTAAGCTCCCTGACCACTGCAGTGTCTTCTAAGCGGAAGTTACTGATAAAGATTTAGCTGTTACTTATATAGATTTTCACAGAGTGCAGAAAAAAGTTTATAGTCGTGAAGATAACTTGTGAGCCCAAGAGAAGAACGAGAAATTAAATAAGTTAGAACTTAGTTAGAACTTATGTTATCAATGTCATACACGATAGCACACATCCTGCACATTGCAGTATATTATTTCTTATTGTTATTAGTAGATATAACAAAAATTACGTTTCTTACCTTATTTCAACAATTCTCAAAAATTTATAGATACCAAAAACAATATTGATCATATTTTTCTTTTTATTTCATTTTCAGGTTACTCCTATGTAGCACCTCAGCATCAACGTAAAAAACAGTCTACACCAAAAATAGTTCATCATATCGAGTATTGTAACGAAGCTGTTATTGTGAGTGATACGTTTGGAATTACTTGAAAACTAAACAAAACTAATTTTTCTTTTTATCTTTGTTATTATTCAGCATCCACCACATCATCGTGGTATGTTCGAGTTGCGCGATCTACACAGTAAAGGTTCTTTCGGCAATTGTTACATTGCCGTTGAGAGTGACACCGAGAATGTTTTCATTGCCAAAGTCATACCACAATCCAAGTACCGACCTGCCGAAGTTGATGCACTGATCTCATGTGGACGTGATGGACACAAATCAATTGCTCAATATATTGGTACTTATCGCAGCGAATCGGACATTTGGATCTTAATGGAATTTGTCTGTGGCGGTGAGTTATACCAGCACATAGACGTTTATGGTGTTCTCAAGGAAGCAAAAAGTTGTGCTATATTTACACAAATCTGTGAAGGTGTGCGTGCAATTCATGCAAAGAATTTTATACATGGAGATCTTAAGCCGGAGAACATTATATTCTCGGATATCAATATGCAGTGCATTAAGATAGTTGACTTTGGCGCGGCAAGGTGAGTTGGGCTGCAACTTTTTAAACTATTTAATGCATTCTTTTCAAGAGTGTTGAAGGCAAATGAAAACTAAATTTTCCTTTTTTCACACACACACAGTTACAACAGCACCAATAAAACCAGCTGGTTAGATGTACCTCGCTACACGCTGGACTATGCGCCACCGGAAGCACTTCAGTCCACCGACAGTGCGGTTTATTCTAAAGCCTACGATGTTTGGTGTCTAGGTGCAACACTTTACACCATGATCATGGGTCACGCGCCATTCCGGCATGGCCAAGACGATCACCAGGTCAGCGTTATAACTATGAAGGAGAGAATACTAACGGAGGATTTCTTTACACAATCGTCACGTTGGCAAAACACAAGCGCAGAGTTGAAGCACTTAATAAGATCTTGTCTACAAAAGGATTACAACAAACGTATGTCGTTAGAGCAGTTGTTACAGCATCCATGGTTCCAAGTTGCCATGGAAACGGAAGCAGATGAATACAATGAGGAAAACGAAAATGCGGACGTTAACGATGTGATAGATTTTGCAACATTTAAGTCTGGATCAATTATTGCAAACGAGGCTCTGTCGATAAGTGAAGAAGATATCGACGAGATCATAGAGCAGGCTGCAGAAGATGTTGGCTGTGAGGCCGCCGAAGAATTCTTACGCTGGCAACAACGTCAAGATAAAAGCTCGTCCATTTGTACAGTGCACGATTCTGACACAAGAACTTCAATGCATGACGACGACGACGACGACGACGACGAACGTTTACAATCTGAAGGTGATACAACGAGCGGTTTAGGACGCAGCAAATCATCGGACCATACTTTAGACGAACGGCCAAGCACATCAGGTAGTGTAAATAGTTTATCGGGTGTTGTGCACATGCAAGCGCAGCCTTTGGAAAAAGCAGAAAGTAGAGAAGAGTTAAGCGAACATTTAGCAAATATAGACGATGTACTAAACGACAGCGTCATGGAACAAGATGACTTTGAAGGATTTGAAGAAATACAAGATAATGAAGCAGCAGAAGAGCAAGAAGAAAAGAAACCAATTATTAGTAGTTTTAACATTGACGATGATACGGATACCGTTAATTACAACATTGACGAAAAATGCTTACAACGTTTCGTAGAAACATCCACGCCAACCATTGAGATGAACTCTCTCGAACCATTTAACAAATGTGCAATTATTTCTGAAAGCATACCGGACCAAAAACAGCAGAACCAAGATCAGGAAGATCAGGTTGAAAATGCATTTGAACCTTTGGTGATTAAAACCGAAACATTGCAGCCACAATCAAAAGCAATTCTGCGTAAACGTGGCACTTTTGGCAATACGAGTCGCAAGCATCACTCGCTTATTTTCCCAACATATGATAGCGATGCCAACTGGTTGGGTTGCGAGGTTGCTGAGCGCAACAAATACGCGCTGCGTGCCAAACAAAGTTGGCGCACCTACTGTCGCCTGCTCTGTTACACACAAGCAAGCCTTAAGCATTTCAATTTTGTGCGACGTGTTTACGAACAGCCATCTACTGTAAAGAGTGAACCTGAAGATGATCAAAATGACAATTTAAACACACGCCTAAGCGGTATCTTTCCTAAACCAAAGAGCAATATTGGCAGCAAACCAAGATACCAAGATACGCATAAACAACAACAGAGTAAGGATGCCAAACGCACAACATTTGCTAACACTCGACTCACACGAGCCTCCCGGCGTCGACAAAGGCACATATGCGAATGATTAGCCGTTGCAAAGCGGCGCCGCAAATGTCTTTTGCTAAGCAAGGAAAAGACTGTCAGGGTTTGGGTTTTGTTAGGTTTTAGTTAGTTAGAAGTTTAGCGCGTGAGAATAGTTCGTTGGCCGCTTTTAAGGTTTGTTCGCTGGTGAACAAGAAGTTAGCCAAGACCGACCAACAAGTTAGCTGCAATTGAGATAGTGGATGAAAATATGCGTCATTTATATAAACAGTACTTTTAATTAATCGTTAAAAAATAAGCTAACGCAACTCAATTTTATTTAAAATAAGTCTCTCATACTTGTTACGTTGTCTTTATTATTTTTGCTTCAGAATTTATTTTATGGTTCACTTTGATTTTATATAAGCGCTAGTTATTCTAAAACAAAATATAAAAAAAGAAATAATGAGCACAAACATTATTGTTAAAAATTAATACAATCTATATAAATAATATTGAGTCAATATTATGCTGATGATTACTTATAATTTTAGTTAAATAATTTAATATGAATTAACTTAAAACACCTGCTTAAATGAGAAAAATATTTTATTTTCTAAACATACTGCATGGAAACAATACATGCAGACTTAACAAGAACAACCTTTTACAATATTGATACATAATTTAAAACTCCAATAATTTTTATATTGTAAAAATATTAATATTCTACCTACTGATTACTTTTATAACTAAACTAAAGACAAGCAATGTTCTAAAAAGCTTGAAAACTATAAACTATGAATTTTCTCTTAACGTTTGTTAAAGTTATATTTTTAATTTCACGGTGGATTTTATTTTTAGAAGGTACATACTTTAATTTTATAGTTTGATTATTAAATGATTGATTTAAATCAAAACGCCTGCAATTCGGAGAACAAATTTTTATAAAAAATTTGCCCAAAACAATAAAGAAAAAACAAAATGATTTGTTTTTAAGTAAAATAACTGAAATTGGTTTTCAAGACCTTTCTTTCTTATATTTAATTTTAATCCTTTGGAATTATTGAAAATGTTTCCAAATTATTTCCAAATATCTTAACGTATTTTAAGCAGTTATTGTTTTTGCTGAGACTTTAAATTTAGCAGCTTTTATTATTATTTTCATTTAATTTTTTTTTTTTGTAATTGGCACTTTAAAACCAATAAAAAAAGTTATTATATGATGTTACCTTTATAACTAATATAAACTCTACAGCTAACTTGAAATGAAATCAGAATTGTTAAAAATATTGCCTCAATTATTATTATTATTCTTAATTTTATTATAACAATATATTATGTAGTAAATATTTTAGTTACATGTAAAAACAAACAAAACAAAATCTAAAAAAAACACAAATCTAATTTAAGCGTATTAGCAAAATATTCACTCTCTTATTTTTTCAACACTCACTTTACAATACACACCAAAATTCTGTCTCATTTCAAAGATTGTTTTGTTTAAAATTTATTTTTGTTTTTTTTCAATATAAATTCTAGTACTCTATGCTCTTTTAAGTTTTCTTCAGTTTTAGTTATAATTTTTCCAAAAACACAAGAGTGTTAAATTCTTCACTATTTGTGTAATTTTAAAATCAACACACATACAAATATACATAGCTATTGTATACATAAACATTAACAATTATATGTGTTTATTTAACAAATAAAAGGCGAAAAAAAAAATCTTGCGAAAAATTAAATATTTTGTTTTTATTTTATTTATGTATTGGTTTATTTCGTTTATTCGAACTTGGTTACAACTTCTTTTGGCACTTTTTTGCGGTTTATTTATTTGTTCAATATGTTGAATTGATTTTAATTTGCACTTATGTTGTTTATACGTTGGTACATTAATATAACAACAGTTGCCAAAAACAAAATATAACATTTAAATAATAATTAAGAAAAAACAAATCAAACGCACTGAAACGAAAGTTTCAGCATTAAAGTTTGTTTAGTTTTTAAGCAAAACATATAATATTTTGAATACAACAAAAAAGAAAAAGATAAAAAAAAAAATAAAAAACAACAGCAACACCGGTGGAACAAATATTAATTTAGTATATCTTAGCATATAATTGATTGAAAAATACTTAAGTGTGTAAAAATAAGTGAAAAATTTTAAATTTAAGACAGTTTTTTATGCAATATCAAAAAAGTTTTGTACGAAAACTTTTAAGAATTTTTGTTTGAGTTATTTAATAATTAGAATACATTTAGTTTTTATAGAACAGAACAGAACCAAATAATAGTAATTTTGATCATTATAATTCATATCGCATATAATGCTTTACATTGCAAAAAAAATCTAGCTTATAACAGTCACACATAAAATTTTTGATTATGCTCAAAAATTAAAAGAACATTTTCATTTAGTCTGTTCATTTGAATACATTTTTTCTGCATTGAAAATTCGTTGAAACATTTTTCCTTTGTTTTTTTTTTTTAAATTTTTCTTTTCGAATGGAGAGTTTTGTGGGTTTGCAAAGGCTAGCAAAGAAAACACACATCAATATTTTTCTGACTAAGAAATGGCATCTAACTTTTTTCCTGGGCCTGGGCTGGCTATAAGGCTTAATGATGCGGCTCATGATACTAATTCGAGGTATTAGATAGAAGCCAGTAGCCAACCGTTCAGGTATACAGTTTTATTACAATAAGCAAATTAAACGACTAAGGAAGAAAGCACTTCAATATTTATTTGTCAAATTATTGTTTGGACTGTCAGGCACTCTTGTAAAGTTTGTATATTAATACTTGGTGTGGACACTTTATGCAAGTATTACTGCTAGCATTCAGTTTTTCATTGAAAAAATTTACTTTTCTAAATTGTAGCTGTTGTATATATCCATCCATTCCTCCATTACGGCCCTTTACAACACTGCTCTTTAAGTTGGTTGCCACCTTTTGGCCACTTTCTTTTCTAAATAAAAAATAAAACAAATTTTCAATGGGTTATGGTCCGGGGTCTGTGTGGGTGTATCAATATGTTTTTGCAATTGTAGATCAGTCAAGTCAGAATCATATGCTCTTTGTGTTTTGGATCATTGTCTTGGTAGAATTTAAAATCTAATGTGTATGAAGTATGCCCAGAATTTGTGCAGCAACCATGGTATTTTCCACAAAACCAAAATCCCCATCCTTTGCTTGATATGCACCCCCATACTATGTGATTGACAGCTTACCAAATTTGACTGTCGGAATCAAATTTTTGTTCTACAGTGAAGTTAGTGGCTTTCTCCACACAGTCTGGGGCTTATCGTTGCAAAGCATCATAATTATTGTTTAATCACAAATTATTTTATTCCAATGACTGTCATCCTCCAGTATATTGTCACATGAAATCAAAAAACTTCAAATACTTTCTAAATTGAAAAAGAAAAACAAATTTTTTCAGGTCGATTTTGTAAGTAAAATCGTTGTTTTTAGTAGTAGAAGTTTAAAATTTTGCATAAACATGTATTTTGATCAATGTATCATAATCAATCAAAAAGTGGATTTTGAAACTAAGGGCTTTTTTGATTTCATATGACGATATACATATTTGCAAAATAAAGTCCCCGTTCAATCTTTATTTGTGAGTGGTATTGGTGCTTGTTCAATGTGTTGCGAATAGTTGCTTGGGAAACTGAACTGCCAAATTTTTCCTTCAAATAGGCAGCATGGGTTCTTGTCGAAACTCTGGGGTTTTCCTCCACCTTTTTGAGCAAAAATCGTTTCACACGACCGCACAGCTTACTTATTCGACCAGACGATGAAACTAGTGAGTCTTTTTTCATTTTTAACGTGATTCAGGATGTAGTAAATAGTTTGTTTCGACTTACAAAACATTTCGCAAAGTTTTTTTACATATTTCCCAATTGTATAATTATATTATTATAATAATATTATTATAACAATATAATTATATAATTGGGAAATATGTAAAAAAACTTTTTGAGAACGCAAAATTCGGTTATTTTTCCTAGATTTTTAATATCTAAAGATAAAAACTTAAAGTACATCTGACAGAAAGATCAAATATAACGAATAAATGGAATGGTCAAAATAAAGTACCATGGAATGGTAACATTGAATGATCAAAACAAAGTACCGAACATTACAAAATATAAAAAATTCCCGGTACATAATTTCTGAAATACTGAAGAATTTGTAAAAGAAAAACAAAGAAACCAACGAACCTCTTTCTTTTTGAAGTCTGTTAAAAACAGACCAAACAATTATTTGACCAGCAAATTTGGAGTGCTTGGGTTATTATATATTTTGTTCTTCTGCATACTTTTAGCAATTTTATTTTTAAAAGCTAAGATATTAAATAACATCAATACATATACAAATTTTGAGTGAAGAAAGTATAAAAGCGTTGCTTTTTCATAATTAACACACAAAAAAGACCTTATTTTTTTTGGTCAAAACAATTACTTGGAAAACTGTATAAAGTATTTTTAGAACACTCCTCCTTTAAAACACTTCTCCTCATTGGCACTTTATACCGGAATTGTTCTTAGATGTATGTTCAAGCTTAGTTGCAGGTAGCGGATTTTCATCAATACTGATATAATTTCTTCTGTTGGACAATATTGACACTTGATGATAAGGATCAAAGTAGTCTTAGTGTCTTAAGACGTTCTTCTTCTATTACGTTTAAGCAACTCACTAGTTTATATTATTATAATAATATTATTATAACAATATAATTATATAATTGGGAAATATGTAAAAAAACTTTTTGAGAACGCAAAATTCGGTTATTTTTCCTAGATTTTTAATATCTAAAGATAAAAACTTAAAGTACATCTGACAGAAAGATCAAATATAACGAATAAATGGAATGGTCAAAATAAAGTACCATGGAATGGTAACATTGAATGATCAAAACAAAGTACCGAACATTACAAAATATAAAAAATTCCCGGTACATAATTTCTGAAATACTGAAGAATTTGTAAAAGAAAAACAAAGAAACCAACGAACCTCTTTCTTTTTGAAGTCTGTTAAAAACAGACCAAACAATTATTTGACCAGCAAATTTGGAGTGCTTGGGTTATTATATATTTTGTTCTTCTGCATACTTTTAGCAATTTTATTTTTAAAAGCTAAGATATTAAATAACATCAATACATATACAAATTTTGAGTGAAGAAAGTATAAAAGCGTTGCTTTTTCATAATTAACACACAAAAAAGACCTTATTTTTTTTGGTCAAAACAATTACTTGGAAAACTGTATAAAGTATTTTTAGAACACTCCTCCTTTAAAACACTTCTCCTCATTGGCACTTTATACCGGAATTGTTCTTAGATGTATGTTCAAGCTTAGTTGCAGGTAGCGGATTTTCATCAATACTGATATAATTTCTTCTGTTGGACAATATTGACACTTGATGATAAGGATCAAAGTAGTCTTAGTGTCTTAAGACGTTCTTCTTCTATTACGTTTAAGCAACTCTGGTTGTCTTCATTTAAAACCGATGGGAAATTTTGTTGGCAATGTAAATCAGTAAGGACATTACGAATTCAATCTGTTTCTTCAACTGCTTCTAAAAGTGTTAAAACTGCTGCTTCATCAGTGGTCGAAAATGAAGTTTATTTTCTGCACGCTCAGCTGCACCACCATTTAGTACACAAATATATTCTGAATTTGACTTCGATTCGGGGGTTCCTATTTATTTGCCGCTGCGCAACCGATAAGAGTATTCTTTAATAATTTGGAGTGATTGAAATGTAATTAATAATCTGAACTTCCTTTAAGATATTTGACCACTCGCTTTTATTCAGTCTAGTCCAACTCAGTAGGAGTACATGTCTGAGGTGCTGATAAAGCGGCGTTTGCTGAAATATCTGGCCTAGTAAATTAAATAATGACCCAAGTTAACTTTGGTATTGTTCATTGTTCAGTAAAAGTTCCGACTCTTCTTTGGCATATAAGGATCAAGTAGGTATTTGCTGCATTTTGAGTTATGAGGACCAAATATTTCGTCAATCCTCTCAATGAGCTGTTTCTGTAGCAACTTGAATGTTTTATTCTTTTCTCGAATAACTTCCATGCCCAGATAATGACAGATGGGACCAAAGTTGTTTACTTTGAACCCCAACTTTAGAAGATCTTCAACATATTTTATATAAGTTTTTCTACTTGCAACTAAAAAAAGACCAAATAAGTATTTTTGGTACAAGTTCTTTTTCAACAATACTAACTAGAGCTTCAGCTCGAACACGTGTTTCGAACCAGACGTGTTCACGGAAAATCTTTCTACGTTTAGTTCGTTTTTTGAAACAAGAATCTCTATTGAAGTTTCTGCTCACGTCATTCACGGGAAAAGTATTGACGTACTTTAGGAATGAGGCGAACTTCAAATAGTTCTTTTGACTTCACTTCAACGTCATTTGGACTTATTAAGAGTACTATGGGTTCCTAGGACAGGAATGAAGGTTCCTGTAGACAAGGGATTCAACTGATATTTGAAATAATAAATTGAAATAGATGGCAATAGATCATTTGGGTTGATCTTGCTGAATAAAGTACATGTATTCGCTATAAGTCAGGTAATATTGATGCTAGGATTATACTATTTCGAACATGAGTGCAAAGGGTATGTGCCGAGCACATTTCCAAAAGTGAGGAGATTGGGCAAAGGGGTGTAGCAACTAAATATTGATGAATTGAATATCACTTATATTAAATATTGAATCCCTTGTCCAAAGGAACCTTCATTCATGCTAAAATATTGTATTGTTTGAACATTAAACTTAATACTTAGTTTGCATTTGATTTAATGATTTTGCTAGGCATAAAAAAAAGTAATTAAAACTTAAAAAGCTCAAAAACAAAATCTTACATTACAAATGAGCCACTTTAGAGACAACATTATATTACATTGATACTTGCTTTGGTCATCTACTGCAAAGCTTACTGCTTGCAGACGTTCCAACGGCTTACATCTGTATGTCGAAGGAATTACAGTCCATTAAACTTGCAAGGCATCTAAAAGATCATTTTTCAATGAAATGCTGTGCATACGCACATTCCGAACAAGATGCACCCACAAATTTTCAATAATATTTGAGTTCGGATACAGTGGTGGTACATCTAATACGTGGGCACAATTATATAATAGCCATTCCTTCGCAATATTCGATTTAAGCTTGGTTTCATTGTCCTGATAAAAATAAAAGTTTTATTCGATCCGCAATTTTTGAATACTTGGCTAAAGATTTTGCTTTAAAATGTCTATATACGTGAAGTTGTTCATTATCTTTGGAATTTACTGTAGTTTTCCAGTGCCACCACCTGATATGCAGCCCCAAACCATGGCGGAATCATCGCCATACTTTTAATACTGGGCGTAAGGTTTTGCGGTTGAAGTTAAGCATTTTTTGTAGCCATATCAGCTGTTTAACGTCTGCTCCAAATAAGTCGAATTTACTTTCATCTGTAAATAAAACGTAAAAAACATTGTCAGCAGCCAATAACCTGAATTTGAAGTCACTTACCTTTTGCCAAAAGTTCATGTCTTTCAGTACATATTTCCGCCCAAATTCAAGACTTTTTTGCAGTTCTTCAATCTAATGGCTTCTTTCGAGTCATCCGTCCATTGAAGCTGTATTACCTAGAAGCCTTCTCACAGTTTCGAATTTAACATGGATATCCAATTGATCTCTAACCATTTTATTCAATTTTGGCGCGCTAAGACGAGGGTTCTTCTTTATTTCTCTCATAATAAAGTCATAATTTCTTTGCAATTCTTTTTTCCTTTGTAAAGCCATGAATAATATGCTGTACCGTTCCAGGACTCTTATTGACATTTAACATATTGGCATATTTTCAGGGTATTTACTGTCTTTCTCATTTATTAAATTCTCCATATTTTTTTTTTTGTATCTTGATTACACTAAGTAATCCGAGACATATTTTAATTAAGTTACGATTCGAATATTTTTCGAACTTTGTGTGTCAAATGCAGCTGAATACATGAAAGTATTTTTTTTTTTTTCCCAACAAATTCCAATCTCATATCTAAAAACATTCGAAGTTTTCTTATTTTCAATTCAAACATGCAAACATGAGCTAACAAATTAAACATTAATGCATACTAAAAAAATATCATTGAAGTTAAATAGATGGATGAATAGGACTTTTTGAAGTGACCGACGCAAATTTATCAATTTTAATAAGTTAATAAAAGCATTTTTAAGCAAATTATATCGAGATAAAATTGTAACAGCACTCAATCATATCGTTATTTTAAAATGTCAATAAATCACAAACTTAAAAACAAATATAAAAAAAGAACAAATTTCAGATGCCTTCAAAAAAGTTGCCTTAAATGGAGAGTATGAAATAAAAAATGCATCATAGAATGCAACAGAAACAAAAGAAAAACTTAACAAAAAAGTGCGATACAAAAATTTGTTCATGTAAAAATGTAAACGATACATAATAAAACCAAAAACTGTAAAAACAATTTAAAGATATAAGAAAACTATGCATGTATATATGAGATATAAACTAACAGAGCGTTGTTTGTGTATTCAATAAAACAAGGAAAGTATGTATAAACCGATAGTCAAATAAAATCAATAAAAGCAGATGAAGATGATGCAAATTAATTTGAATTTATCAAAATAAATAATTTCAAGCAAGCTGAATAGTGTTTAAGTGAATACCCTTTATAAACAGTCTAGATTTTTACTTAAAATATATATATATATGAAGGTTTATTTGATTTGTCTAAGTAAAGAGAACACACTACAATTTACTTGAGCTTATAAAGAAGATGATGATTTTGTGTGGCAAATGTATGGATATGAAAAAATATATAAGGAAAAAAAAAAAAACAAAAAAAAAAATTAGCAAATACATACATTTAATCAAATTCAACTTTGTAGGGATGATTTAAGTTTATAAAAAATAAGAAAATTTAGAAATAAGAAATTAATTAAATTAATTTAAAAAAACAAAACAAAAAGCTATATATACAAAATAAAAACAAAAACAGAAAACAAAAAAAAAAAAACCAAAACATTTCAAACGCTAACTTAAGATACATAAGTTTGTATAAAACATATAGGAAACAAATAAAAATAAATTTAAATGGTAAGGCTGCAACTTATTCTTATTCAGTGGTAATAAATGTTTGGCATCAGCTACACATACTTGGTAAGCGAGTTTTTAAGTTTGTTAAATAATTTTATTTATTGTATTTAATTGCATTTCTTAAAAAAACGTTTAAAATTATATGATTTATACATTAGACTTAATTTTTTCGTTTTTTAGCAAAACGTTTTCCACCACTTTTGCCACCGCCAAACTTTTTACCGCCCATTTTCTTTCCAGTATATGTTTTTGTATTTGAACGTCGATTTTCTTCCCACTTAAGTTGTTTCTCCGATGATTTGTCTTTATTTAATATAGCATTTGCAGTGCCCTGACCTTTTGTTTTGCCCGTCTCTTCCAGTAGTTCTGCAAAATCATCAGCAGCAGCAAAAAGTGAACTCATGTCTATGTAAAAAATTAGAGAAAATAGTTTTAAGCATGTTTTGAGAAAATTTATTATCTAAATTACCATCACTGTGCTTCAGTTTTTTGGCGAAATTATGCGAATCGACGGCTAAAGTGTTTTTGCGCGACTTTTTGGATTTTGGTGGTGAGAATTCATCATCGTCATCATCATCATCGTCATCATCATCATCGTCATCAACATCTGAACTATGAGCTTCGCTCAAATCGTCATTTTCATCGTCATCATGTTCCGCTTCATCCAACGATATTGATCTCTCGTCATCATCATCATCATCATCATCATCATCATCATCATCATCATCATCTTCATCAACAGCACCATCCAAGTCGATAGAACCCGTTTCATCGTCTGAAACATCGCTGCCTGCAAATTGTTCATCAGCAATATCCTCTTCTCCCCAATCACCATCAATTTCTGCATCTTCTGCTTCATCATCGTCAGCAACAAGCTTCTTTTTTTTCTTCTGTTGTTTGCCATTCTCCTTTAATTCACCGCCCAATTCTTTAAGGAAGTCTAATTCATCTTCTTCATTAGCAGCAATCTTGGCATTTTTGCCAAAAAATCCATCTAGATAATCTTCAAATTCATCATCGTTCACTTCCCCAGCCTTTAATTCTAAATCGTCCTCATTTTCATCGTCTTTGGGCTTGACTGGTGCAACTGCCCTCATTCGTTTTTGCTCCAAGTAATTGAAAATAAACATTTCATCTTCAGTGCAATTTGCTTTTGTCAGCGACTTGACTGGTTTACCACGTGCTCCAAATGAAACATATCGCTTCTGTGAAATTGTTGGAACTTCTGCTTTGTTTTGATCCAGTTTCTTGGGATTCTTGAAAGCAAATCTCTCGAGAAAATGTGGCAGGCCAAAATCACGCAGTGGGTCACCATAGTAATCAATGCGCTTTTCTGTGTATGAACAAATATAAATTATTAAAATCGGTCTAAGAAAGCAATTTGAGCAATATAATTCTGTGGTCACAAGCATAAATCGCCTAAAGTAAATATTTCACTTAAATTAATCTTCGCTATTGAACCATTATGACTGCTCTTCTATATGTGCCAAAAAATTTCTTTTAAAAGTTCTTAAAGGCAAAGAAAAAGTTTTCAGATGTAACGGCAAGCAATTTCAACCTCTAGCTATTCGTGTATGAAACTATCGTTTAAATTTGCGGATATATAATTTGCAGATGTCTAGACCAGCGAGAGAAGTTAGAAAATTGATTTTTCATCATTATTAGGAAGTAGACCATGTATCTATTGAAAAAAATTTGGGAAGGAGCAATTCAGTAACTGTTGTTGATAGGCAGACGTGGGCGTAGATGATAAAGGAAACAAACAACTATGTTAAAAAGAAACTCAATTCTTTTGAGGTTTTAAGCAAAAGTTCCAGAAAAAATCTCGGTATAGTAGGTTAGGTTGGAATGTATACGGCATGAACTAGTCTGAGTTTCACATAATGAGGCAAGTGAAGGTTGAGACTATAAAGCTTCATGAGTGTGTAATTGATTCTTAACCCATTAATGCCTGACCCCCGATTCCGTCGTCCGATTCTTACGAAATTTTGCACAGTTTGCATTTAGGGCATTTAGAATGACGTGGAATTTTTTTTTCTATCGAAAGCGAGCTTATGGCGGTTGGGTATATTTCTACCCACTTAGGTATTAACGTGTTCTAAAATAAAAATTTACTTGTTTAATGTAATGACCGAAAAACAGTAGAAATAAACGCATTTTTTGTATTTTTTATATGCTGGAGAAAAGAATGTCCCTGGTTTCATTTGCTCAATTACAGAAATGAAAACATTTTTGGGAATCTTGTATCTTACAGCACATAATACTTTGCCAACCACCATATCTTACTGGTCAAATCAAGCATCTCTTGGATGTCAGATTGTAAAAGATGCAATCAGTCGAGTAAGATTCCAACAAATAAAACAAAACATACACGTTTCTGACAGTAAAAATCTTGATGTAAGTGATAAATTTGCTAAAGTTACGCCACTGAATAATACCCTCAAGAAGAAATTCAAGCAATTTGGTGTATTTGCTCACAACCTGTCGGTGGATGAAGAAATGATTGCATACTACGGTCGGCACTCTTTGAAAATGTTTATTAGAGGCAAACCAATACGATTTGGTTACATATATTGGGTTTTAGCGTCAGCGGCAGGATACTGCTACTCTTTTATTCCGTATTCTGGTGCGTCTGCCAAAAATAATGCCGATTATAGTCTTGGAGAGAATGTGGTTTTAAGATTGTTGGAAAATATATCAGATCTACCGCAACACAATGTTAAATTTGATAACTTTTTTACTAGTCACAAGTTATTGTACATACTGACTCAAAAAGGATATTTTGCAACTGGTACCGTTCGCGACAATCGCTTAAATTATGCACTTTTGAATGATCTCAATTTGATGAAAAAAAAGCCGCGAGGATCATCAGATTTTTGTTTTGACAAAAACAACAAAATAATAGCTGTTCGTTAAAATAATAATTCGGTATATATGTATAAATACCACTTTTTTCCTCCATAACTGACAATATTTGTTTTAGGTGGTCACTGTGATGTCCAACTTCTTGGGAGTAGAGCCGATGTGCCGAGCCACACTATTTAATCGGAAAAGTAGGAAGATGATAACGATTGAGCAACCACATCTTATACATCAATACAATCAGCGAATGGTAGGAGTTGATTTCTTTGATAATGCCATGAACAACTATCGGATTCAAGTTCGCGGAAAGAAATGGTATTGGCTGTTCAAGTGTTGGCTGACTAATGCTATGGATGCTGCTATGGTGAATGCTTGGAAGTTGGACTGTATCTGTACAAAAGTTGAAGGCGCGCCATTCATGAGTTAACTTGATTTTCGCATTAGTGTTGTCGAAGCATTGATAACAATATCTGATAATCGTTGTCGTGTTTATAGAAAAGTAGTCACTAATGCGCAAATAATGGCAAAGCGGATGGATAAATTTGATCACATGATTGAAAAGATCATAGCGGCATACGCGGCCGCTGTGGGCAATGTGGAGGCAAAACAGAGTATGGGTGCACAAAATGTATTGCTAACCTACACGCAAAGGAATGTTTTGCACAGTTTCATGCTGGTGAACCAAGAGACCTTGCTAAGATTAAAAAATCTAAATAGCTATAAATTTTGAATCTGACATGTATTTTTCGCTTATTTCCGTCCTAAGCCCTCCCCTATATGACTTAAGCAATTTTTTTGTTAACTTCGATCTTTTTTCTTTCAGCTCATTTAAAAAGCTTTGAGATACCTCTCACCTAACTCTAGCTGCAATTTATCTAAGTTAGGTCTATTTTTGGGTATTTTTCTACCCATTCGTCGTTAATGGGTTAAGCCCAGACTGTTTATATGCACATCGAATGACTAACATTTATGTAAGTGTACACCAAGGCATTTCAGATTGTCAATAAAAATTATGGAAATATCATAAATTTTAATTCTTAAGTTCAAATTTAAATTTATTCTGGCAGCGAATAGCATTGCTTTTGTCTTGTTTAACATAGTTAAATAATTAATTAATAGTAAAATAATTAATTAATAGTAAAATAATTATTATTTATCTAATCACAAACATCTAGAAATTGCTTTTCACCATAAAATAACAGATGTATGTTATTAGCAAAAAGAAAGGGAGCACACGCATTAGAATCAAAGCTTTCAACTAGATCGTTGACATAAAATATTTATAGAATTGGACCCAAACTGAGCCCTATGTAACGCCTTTCAGGACATTAACCAAATTGTTTTCGGTTGTAAACGCAATCAGCTCGCAAGCAGGAATAGGTTCAGTGAAATAACGCCCAATGAAATAACGCCCAAATAAAAAATGAAATAACGCCCAAAAAATTTCCATACAAATTTGGGCGTTATTTCATAATGAAATAAGGCCCAAAATTTTGGGTTTTATTTCATTTTATTTGGGCGTTATTTCATTTTTTATTTTGGGCTTTATTTCATTATGAAATAACGCCCAAAATAAAAAATGAAATAACGCCCAAATATTTTTCATACAAATTTTGGGCGTTATTTCATTATGAAATAAGACCCAAAATATTTTAAATGATTATCTTTGAAAATATTTTGGGCGTTATTTCATTTTTGATTTGGGTGTTATTTCATTTTTTAATTTGGGCGTTATTTCATTTTTTAAAGCCCAAAATATTTTGGGCGTTATTTCATTTTTTATTTTGGGCGTTATTTCATTGGGCGTTATTTCACTGAACCGCAGGAATAGAGAACATAAATTTAGTATAAAGTTTTCTGATCAAATTTGTGTGATCAATGCAATCGAAGGCGTTGGATAGGTCGAGTGACAGAACAAATAATTTATGTTCATTAACTCATTAAGTGCTCCAAATGGTATCTGTAAATCCCAAAAGCAAGGAAGTGGTACTATATCCATTTCGAAAACCAGACTGGCAACTGTTGACCAGTTTATATCGGTTTGAATGTGCAATAATTTGTTCTTTAATGAGAGTATTGAATACCTTGGATAGTACAGGTAAGATGCTGATGGGACGGAGGTTGTCGATCGAACTCGAATTTCCTTTTTCTTGATGGGGACTACACGGGATATTTTCCTTGCCAAAGGAAAATTAGATGTCATGAAAATGCAATTAATAAAGTTCAGTAGATATCTCTGTATCTACTAAAGGACATTGATTGATTAGAAAGAAAGCTAAGATTCAACTCATTAACATCATGTTCTTCAATTGGAGAGGCCAAGTTTATGCAAGATGTTCCAGCTCTGCTAACTACGGTACGCACCTTGGAAAACCTTAGCGTGAACACGATTTTTTACATTTCTAAGAACCGATTTAGCCGATTTATTTTTAAGTCTTATTGAAATTGGTTTGTTTAACATAGTGTCAAAATTCATCGTGTCAAAGTTAAAGCCATATTAATGAATTTTGACCGAAAAATCATTTCCGTATAAGTAAAATAAGACAAAAAATAATTAAGTAAAAATGCATATTAGCTTGGACTATACACTTGCACGTGTTGCACTCAAACTAATTTCAACGGCTAAGTTTACGTGGATTTTTCTTTTGTGCATAATTTTTGTACACCTCCCTGCTGTTGGACTCCCTGAAACACAGTTCGGAGTTCAAATTTCAAAGTGTGTAACTTCACAATTGTTATAAATTATTTTACTAAAGCTTCGTTCTAACTACAACTCACTTAAACTAAATAGAGAAAAAAAAGATATTTTAACAAAAATTAGAATGCTATAGCCTGTTTCAAAAGAGAAGAACATTTTCGCGCATGTTTGAGAATAAGAAAATAATTTTGAGAGCGTTCTTCATTCTGATTGGTCGACATTAAAAAAAAAATTGAATATTCTCTGAGCAGAAAAATAAATGAAAATAAAATAATGTATATTCCTGAATTTTGTTGTTCATCGCAACTGCGCTGCGGAAGTACTGAATTTTATTTTTCAAAATCAACCAATCAAAATTGAAAAAAAGGGGCGTCAAATAATATTTTGTTAGAAAAAAATTTCACTTCACAATTTTTTCTTGAGAAAATAATTTATTTTTATGAAATTTGTATTTGATTTCTCTCTCAAGATGCAGGTTGTTGCAGGCCGGCGGTGCAACACCGTACTTGTGCGAGCATTTGTTCTGAATGTTTGCGCATTTAAATATATAGAAAAATAGAAAAAAACAATAAAAAAAAAAAATAAAGTTCAGCGAGCAGTACAAAAAGAGCAAGAAATTACGCTCTTAAAAATATTCTAGCTTCAAAAATTATTTCTCACTGCGCATCGAAAAATGAAACTAAAAAATGTTCTTCTCTTTTGAAACGGGCTATTAAAATATACAACTTACGGTTGAGGATGCTATCAGCAAACACTTGCACGGTTGGGTGGAAATGTTCACGCAGAAAGAGTAGTTCACTGCGCAAGGCGTACTCTGCGCCTGCATATGAGGGGACACGATGATAAGGATCATATTTGCTGGCTGATATAACGCTCATCTTAGTTGATGTAGTTGCCAGATTTGCATGGTGCCAAGATGACGGTGCATGTTTTTTCTCTTCCAGTTGCTCTCCCTGCTGTTCAGCTTCAGATTCTTTTTCTAATATTTTTGATTTGTCATTCTCTTCTTGGTCCTGATCTGGTATATCTTCGTATTTTTCTTCGCCATCACTGTCGAATTTTGCGAGTTCTTCGTCTGCTGCTGAAACTTGTGGCAATGTGGTGGCAGGTGCAGTTATATTGCTAACATTGTTAGTAGCTTCTTGCTCATCAGTGTTGCAACACAGCTCTTTTCTGCTTCGCAATAGCTTGTGTAGCACAATTAAGCAGCCAGCAGACATAGATGGCGGCATATATAGCGCCATTTGTAGCAAGCGCTTAATGAATGCTTGCATTCGCGGCACATTTCCATCGATATGAATGGCACGGTGTATAATATGCAGCAGTTGAGCTGCAGTTTTTGTACCCACAGTAGTTAATTCCAGGTCAAGCATTTTTTTATAAAGAGCATTATAGAAACGATCTGATTTCTCAGTTTTCACAGTGATTAGCTGAAGTAACAAGCTAAGTGTTTGCACGGAAATTCGTATATCTGCCAAGTGCACCAAACGGTAAATGGTATCTTGCATTTCCTTGGTCATAATTTCTGTGCTATCATTTGCAGGTTTTGCCTCCATAATTGCTTTTTGTAAACAACGCAAAATAGCTTGCATGGTGCGATTGTTAACAGCACCTTTCTGCACCAAGACTTTGAAGAGCGAAAAGCAAATGTGCACTAGTTTTGTGCAGACCTCCGGACGACCAGCTGGTGCGATACTAGCAAGGAAGCAAAGAGCAAAGTGTTGAGCGCGATCAGATATGTTGTTACGAAACAATAGTTTCTCAGTTTCGGCAACAATAACACCGCACATATTTGGATGCTTGAGAGCAACTTCACTAAGATGGTGCAGTGCCTTGGATGCAATTTTAGCCAAAGGATCACCAAGTTTATTGATCAGCATCGTAAGCAACATTTGCTCTTTTTCGGGTGCATAAGCCAACAATTGAGAAGCGGCAATAATAGAATGATTCTTGTTGTTCTCCTGGCCAGTTTGTATGCCTTGCTGCAGGTTCTTAAGGAATTCTTAAAAATAAAGATAATTTTTGAAGTTAAATGCGTTGCCAACGACGCACAAAATATCATTGAAAAAGTGAACTTACCAAAATATTGTTCCTTCAGCTCGTTTTCGAAATGCCAGTAAGCATAAATGCGGCGCAGTTTTTCCTTATTCAAGGTAGTGTCTTTACGTGCCTGTTTCCAATCAGCGCCACGCATTGGTATTGAAATTAGTTTGCGATGAGGTGGCAACAAAACTTCTTTCCACAAGTCGGTCAAAACGCCAATTACATCTGAACTTGATTTGTTTGAGAGTTTTGTGAAGCCTATTAACGCGGTAAGAGCACTCAGATTGCCTAAGGGATTGCTTGTTACGAGTAGAGCACCAGCACTGGCACGATCCTTTGCAGTGCCCTTGTGCAAGGCAGTTTCCAACCAGCGTGAATCAGAGGGATTTCCTTCAATAAGGATAAATGCAATGAGTTCTACATTAAAATTTTCTCATTAACAATAAAACCTACTTTTGGCAAATCCTGCTTGTTCTGCTTCAAACGCAGTCTTACACAAGCTGAACAATTCCATCTGTTCACTATCTTTCATGTCCAATATATCCTCATTGCTTTGAAATTGTGGATACTATATAAGGAATGGTTAATTCAAGAGGTTCAACTTTGAAAGTTTATTTGGGAATAGTGTTTACGTACAACATTAAACCACTTTTTTCGAGAATCATCATCATTGCCATCCTTTTGTTTTTGCTGCGCCTTTTCACGTTTCGCAAAGTAATCCTCATCTTCCTCCACTGTAGCTTCGACATCATTTTCTCCAATCTCGTTTTGGTTTTTATTCGAATTATCCTCATCAGCACCAGTGAATTTTATCTTTTTAGGTTTCTTTAGTTTTGGCTTTCCTTCAGCCAATATTTCGCCATCATCATTGAAGATAATTTTCTTATTTTTTGGTTGATTAGTTATAGCAACAGTTGTTGCCGCAGCTGGTGACATTTTTTAGTTTTGGTTAAGGAACTAGTCGAATAATAAAAACAAATTTACGCACGTGTACACCGACACCTAAAACACATGGAAAATTTTTGACAGCAAGGTGCCAGTGCATCAGTGTTGCACGGAATGTTCTTAGTTTTATTTTAAGTACGTTTTAATTTTTTATATACAAAGTAACAAATGTTTGGCAGTAGCTGATGAATGATGCAATAGCCGAATTTTTACCAAAAGGCAAGTTTTCTGATTATAAAATTTACTTGAATATGAATTAATTTTAATATTATTTTGACAAATGTCAACCGAATAGTGGCTGCCAATAAAATTGATTAGTGCCACGGGTGGAAAGTAGGAGAACTAAGGCCCAGTTTCACCAACTATACTTAAGTTAAACTAAAGTATAAGCACTAAAAATGCATTTCATTAACCATACTTCAGTTCAACTTAAGTATGGCAAATGCGTGACTTAAGTTATACTTAAGTCATCGACAGTAAATACCTGTGATATTTTGCAAAACAATTTAGAAATTGTTAAAAAAGAATTTGTGAAAAAGTTTAACTTGGCTGAGGCTTAATTTATGTACAACTTAAGTATAGTTGGTGAAACTGGGCCTAAGTATTGCCATTGTAAGCACCTCTGTTTTGGATTTAAGGCATGATTCAGCTTTCAATCTAGATCATATTGTTGTTTGTGGTTTCAATGAAAAGTTAGATCCATATCTAGATGTTAAATTGTATTTTGATGAAAAAAGTTTTTGCAATTTTTGGTACATAATGCCGACTATGTATGACTTTTGTCAATGTAACATGATTTTCACAAGATCACATGCTGTCGTATGTTATATTACGTTTTCTTAAAAAAATACCAGAACCATGAATGCACAGTAAACTGAAAAGCAGACAGGTGACTGAAGAAAATAAATTATAAAAACTAATAATTTCTTTATATAATTTTATTATTAATATCAATTAAATATTTTCATAATATAAGATTTATGAAATATATGCGGTAATTGGACTTGTGTAGTTCACAAACGAACCAGCTCAACTGAACAATTCCCAATCATGAACTAGTTCGCCAATTCTCTTTCTTTTTGTTCAACTGCAAAAGTAGAGTCAAATCAAAGTGAACGAGAGAAAAAACACAAAAAAATGAAAATTTTAAAACTAGCCATTTCATTGAAATAGTGGAGAACCAAATTAACTAATACCCTAATGAACTAAAAGATATAACGAAATAAAATACCTAACGAACTAATCAGCAGTGGTATTAGTCCGTAATTATTTTGCATTGTTTCACGAAAAAAACTGCAAGTGCAAATGAACGAACCACTGCATTAAAGACAACTGAACTAAAATGCCCAAGCCTAGCGGTAATAACAAATTTGCTACAAGAATAGCACTATGAAATACGACAAGCAGTTGACATATCAAATGCGATTGTATTGTCGTTAACTAGTTTTATGACGAAGAATACAACAAAATACAGCAAAACGACCAAATACGACAGCTTGTGAAACCCTGACTAGAACTAGAATTAGCAAATTAGTTAATAAAAGATCTTCAAAATAATAAATCTGTTGCGGTTCCTTTATAAAAGAAAAATAAAAGTGTTTATATCTACTTTTTAATCGGCATGAAATTTGGCTTAAAAAGAGCTTTAAAGTTAGTCGAGTTTTAATTTTTTCCAGAAGTAAAAATGTTCTCAAAAATTTAGATTTATGTATTTGATAACAATGTTTTGGAGAATT